>CP139504.1:279037022-279205684 GCA_021014915.2 Artemisia tridentata subsp. tridentata
GATCATAACTCTCATTGAGTATAACATCCAACGCTGCTTCTGTAACTCCCAATGCAACACCCCTTTCGGCAAGGCGGACCGCCACATCTTTCATCTGAAGTCTCGCAACTTTCTTCAACTGATCATGAGAAAGATGAGAACAAAATAATAAGAATTTGATCACCAATCCTACAACATTAAGAATCCCTATAGTGAACCTGCAAGTATTCGTTCTTCTCATAAGACGTCAAGAAATGGCTGAACCCAAATAAACTACATATGTAATTCGGATTCATCAAAATGTAACTTTAGACACAAATACCCTTAACAAAAGTGACCAAAAAAAATTCATTTTCCTACTCTACACCACTATCTAAATTATTTACTTGAACTAATACTAAACGCATAGTGTTCTTAGTTATCGTGTTTCTTCAAGTGCATGATATATAGTATATAAGGCACTCTAAATCTCTAATACCATCAATTTATGCACTTTGATAAACATAAACAGCTAAAAAAACCATAACTACTAGCTTTAACAGTAGCTAATCAAGTAATCATGAACAATGTGAAGCGCAATAACAAAGCAATCTACGATACAAGTCAGAGACTTAACCTCACAAGCTCTGTGTACCAATACCTTACGCACTGCAAAACATAGCCAAAACACAGTCATGAGGCAAACAGACTAAATTGCAATTCATGACTTGCTAACCTTTCACGAGGATTCAGATCTATCATTCTTACACTTAACATTTTCAGCTCTACACTTACCCGCTGATGTCGATATCACAAATTTCGACCTAAATCTCAAACCCTAACCCTATGCATAGTCAAATCAAAAGTAGTCTTCAATTAATTAAAGGTTCATAATAACATCAAATAAAGCGCACACTTATAGAAGTATGAACCGTCTAATTTGAGAACAGATAGCTTAATACGCTTTTTAGGAAGCTTTTGATAAGACGATAAGCCGCGAAAAATGGAGATGATGATGTGGCGAGTTTGCTGATTGATGATGAACGGAAATACTCATCGGTTGGAATAGGGATTGGGATCAGGGTTGTGCTGCCGGAAGTTACGGTGGTTTTTGATCGGTTTATGTCAGTAGTGTGTGTTTTTTGTGTGTGTTTGGTGAGGGCGGTGAATAATGAGAGAAATTAAGAGGATCTCATCTATTTTGTGTGTGTGGTAAATGTACCAAACTGCCCTTCTGTGTTTAGTTATTTTTTTAATTAGTAAATATCTTTTTAATCTTAGCCATTGATCAAAATTTAAATGGAGGGTGAGGATGTGTCCCTTGGTATGTGAGTAATTTTTACTATCCAAAATAACTCTCCTCTATGTTTATAAGTGGAAGTGGCATATTGAACGCGAGATAATTATCATGTTTATGCGGGCTGAAATGGGTCAGGTGTAGTCAAAACACTTTTTTTACAATTTGTTTTTTAATTTCTTATTAATAAGTCTATCATGTGAGAGTCTTTGATGACAAAGGGTTACTGATAGGTCAGTTATTGTGATTTGGTTTAAGTTAATTGTAATATGTTTTTAGAGTTACAATTTTTTTTTAAATCTCAAATATTTCTTCTTACAATAAACCAGTCAACTTCATTACATGCTTGATAATGAATATCATATACATGATCTTTCTCTACCGACATATTAAGAATATAAGATCAAGCATAGGGAGCACTATCCTGAACTCCTGAAGGCAAAAGCTACTCGTCTTTGAAAAGATTAAGTCGAAGCCTACTATCTTTGGATCACAAAAGAATAACATTACAAGTTGTTTCAAGGCTCAAACACTCACTCAATACTCAATTGTGCTACGTATAATCTTATGAAAAGTGATAAGAATTCAGATTTACAAACTGGAGAACAATGAAAGTATATGCTAAGGTACACAAGCCTACTATCTTTGGATCACAAAAGAATAACATTACAAGTTGTTTCAAGGCTCAAACACTCACTCAATACTCAATTGTGCTACGTATAATCTTATGAAAAGTGATAAGAATTCAGATTTACAAACTGGAGAACAATGAAAGTATATGCTAAGGTACACACACCACATGTTGTAGAGATACAACTGAAGAACAATGCAAGTGTATGCTCAGTTACACGCACCACCAGTTGCAGACACGAAAAAGAAGTTTGAATCTTGCACATAAACTAAGAGCCTAAAGCACCAACTGCACCTAAAAAGCCGGTTATGGTAACATGACAAGAAAACGCAAACCAATAAAATTTGGATTAGACACACAAAAGGTCAAACCGGAGTGAACAAAGAGACCTTAGAATGAACATCAATTCCAGGGGGTGCAGTGAGCAAGGAGAGCTCTTCATTCGGGCCCCACAGCTTGCCACATCAGCACAACACACCACAACTTACAACCCCCCTCCCCAATACAACTAACCACAACTTACTCATTAGGGCCCCACCACTAACTTTTTTTTTTTTTTTTATCAAATATCCAAATAAACTAAAACTAATTTTATTCAAATAAAAATACAATACATTTTATTCAAACACACATTAAACATAAAGTTACGATACGGAAAAAAAAATGATACGGTAATTTAAAAACGATACAACATATTTAAAAACGATACAACATATTAAAAAAAAATGATACGGTAATTTAAAAACGATACAACATTTTATTCAAACACAAATTAAACTAATTTTATTCAAATAAAAACGATACAACAAATACTCATACGATACGGATACAACATATTAAAAACGATACAACATATTAAAAACGATAAAGGCAACACATCACACAACACTGTTAAACATTTCTCACAACCTCCCACACATGCTCGTAGCGAAAGCTTCTTCCCGCAAATCGTTCTTGAAACATAGTCTTTGCAGTGTTGAGAAGGTCACCGTCATTGTCCTCACGTGTACGCTCCAAATCTAAGAAAATAGCATTGAATTTCTGACATTCGCTGCTAATTCTTGCCCATATACCACTGAGTGAGTTTCTGGTACGGATCTCACCGTTAGACATATTGTTGAATATGTCTACAACCTGGTTCCAAAATGATCTCTCATTGTCGAAGCTTTGACTTTGGGAAACCGCAACCCAAGTTTCTGCTAGCAACACTTCCTCCTCTTTAGTCAAACGCGTACTCATTTCAATTGTGTTGGTGAGTAAAGTGTGGAAAAAACTCATATAATGCTATGGTATTTATAACCATACGAAATTGCATGGGCGGGATGTTTCAAATTCAAACATTGGGCGGGATATTTTTATCACACACAATTTAAAATTTTGAAATTTCAAATTAGCACACAGAATTTAAAATTCAAACCTTGGGCGGGATCTTTTAAATTCAAACGTATTCAAACCTTGGGCGGGATCTTTTAAATTCAAACGTATTCAAAAACGTGTACATTTGCAACTATAAATACAATCCTTCTGATTTCCATTATCACACACACTTTCACAACTAAACTATCCAATTCTACCTTGTTTAACTCAAAATGTCTTCCAGCAAAAAGGATTTCGGCCAGCAATTTCCATCCCCGCCTCGCCAAAGGGATTTTGGGCAACAATTTCCATCCCCACCTCCAGAAACTGAAGAATTTCATACTCCCCCAGAACATATCTTTCCAATTTTCCAACAAGAAAATTTTCCGATGAACATTCCACCGGAAAATGAACAATTTTGGATAACTGATGAAGAACTTCTGCAACTAGAGCAACAAATGCAGGAGCATCATCCACCGGTTCCCAATGAAGACACGCAAGACTCGTGGGACAGGGAACATCATGAAGACATGCAGGTCTTGCTTGAATGGGAATATCAACAAATAGAAGAGAGGCGGGCTGAAGAACGCAGGGAAGCAAGAGAGGCTGCAGAACGCAGGGAAAGGCACGAGTGTGGTATTTTCACAGCTTCTGAAGACTCTGATGAGGGTTACCCAGATTCAGATGACACATTTCATTAATCGTTCTCTGTTTATGTTAATCGTATGTTGTTGTTTATGTATCTCGTATTAATGTTTAATGAAATCTAAGTTTATAAACATTTGTTTCATATACATTTACATACATATATGTTCTACATATACATTTGCAAAAAAAAAACACATTTGAAACAATAACATAAAAGAAAAAAAAAAAAAAAAGGCAACGAAAAGAAAAAAAAAAAAAAAAAAAAAGATTGTCAGAAACTAGCTCGCCGTGCAGACGAGCAAAACTTCCACGACAAACGACGGCGAGCTTCGATGGTGCAGCGGCGAGATACGGCGAGATTCCACCTCAGCTCACGGCGAGCTTCAACGAATTGCACCCTCTGCTCTTAGAATGAACATCAATTCTAAGCTGAATCATTTTTGTTATGGTTTCCTCTAATTGTCAGTCAATGCAAGTTTCATATGTTGAGTAAAAACTAAAAAGTCATCATGTCTTTGTAGCAACTAAAAAACTTGACATTCGACCATTTTTCCACTTACTTTACTTACAATTTTTTTCTCCCTAAAAGACATATAACAAAAACAAGTAGCACACAGACTCCCATTATGTATAGCCATAGACCGAGATGAATATTCGAGTACAATAGAGTGTTTGGATCCGAAACTATGAAGTAATGATTGCAACTTGAAATTCATTATCAAATCATCAGTTTGTTAGATAGTTCTACATGTATCTCAATATCGAGTGCAAAAAACCATAATGTGTCTACCATTCTACCCGGTTCACATATTGGCTTCCTAACAGCCTATTTATATTCAATAGACGAGATTGAAAAAGTTAATTAAATCAAATAATTTTTTTTTTAGTAACGGGCAATTGCATATATACCCACTAAAACTTGCATATTTGCATATATACCCAAAACATGCTTAACTTTCATTGTACATCATGTATTGAAAACTTGTATTTTGAGGAAATATGCAAGTTTTTGAGTTTTAGTTGGTATATATGCAATTCTCCCTTTTAGTAAATTAAAACCCATTTCTATTAAAACCACCACCAAATGGTTTAGTGGTAAGGTACCTAACCTCCTCACAAAAGGTATAGGGTTCAAACCTCACTATGTACACATTTTAGTCAAAAACTCGCCCTCCCATATAAACCTGAACCTCATCTCATTACCCGTTTCAAATAAAACTGATAATACAAATGAACTACATTAGTTTCATTATATTTGTATAGAGTGTATGATTTATTCATATTACCAGTCCTAAAATACAAACAATTAAGTTTGCACAATTAAAATGTACAATTTGCAAAAACTAATCTAACAAAAATCTAACCCAAAACTCCGTGCACGTACGGGATCTAAAACTAGTTTGTCATTATGGGATGCACGAAATCTAAAACTAGTTTGTCATTATGGGATTATTTAAATTAACTCCTCCCAACTGGTTTGATGGTTTCAAGTTATATCCATTCATTTTATAACCTCTAAACATAGATTCGTAACAATAAGGCAACATAAAGCTTGAACTTACCACCTTATAGTCATATCTTTATTCACTTTACTCCGAAAAAATGAACAGATAACATAAACGTAATGTAAGTAAAGTATGTAATTCTCATGTGGAAAAAAGAAAAGAAATCCCGTGAAAGTGAGAAAATCTTGGGAGATGCTTTTTGTTGAAGAGATCAAAAAAAGAGTGTGTTTCTTCTACTTTAAATGGGTTTTTGTTCTGTTAAATGTTTATAAACTAATTAAGAATTTTTTTTTCTATAACGGCAACTAACTATTTCACATTACTATATATATAATGCACAATTAAAATGTATTGTGGACGTATAGCCTGGACTGGGCCAGGAATGGGCCAGGCCCGGCAGACAGCGGCCCACTCTACGCCTAAACCTTAATCCATGACCTATAAATATATGGCTGGAATTCCTTTCTTGAGGGACGATACAATAACTTAAAACATAATGTCGCATCGATACTAACTTGACCGTCGGAGGTGGATCCCGGGGCTACGGCCTCGGGTCCACTCCTAACGGGTTCTCTTTGTTGAACAGGTCTACTCAGGGCTCGAGAAGACGACGAACGGCCCAGGGAGAGTCGTCGAATCCAGCCCGCGCCAGATTATGTATCAACAAGTTGGCGCTATCCGTGGGACACGACAAGTTTCGGTTCTCACATCACCGGAAAGCAACCATCGAGTTTCAAAGCCGGTATTTTGATCTTTTTTAAATTGACTTTTGCAAAGGTATCTTGTTTATTCCTGTTTGCCGTACTGCGACATCATTAATTATAAATCGACATGCGATTTATACATCATTGGTAAAGGTATCTTATTATTTATTATCGTACATGCGATTTGATTGGTTAAAAAGTTTTGTCATGCGACATCATTGGTAGAGATTAATTATAAATCGATGTACTGCAATTAAACGTGAGACATACTTTTGCAAAGTGAACCTTATTGCGGTAAGATATGCTATCTTTTAAATATTCAGAAGATTTTATGTAAATCTTTTAACTTGGTAAACACGATTTTATCTATAGTCGCACTAAGTCCGCACGATCGGACCTACTTTATCTTTTAGCCGCGAATTAATTCGCGCACATAATGTTCTTACGGTTGGTATGCTGTTCGCGCTTGTTTGCACGTTCGAACGCAGTCACGATAAATCTACCCGCGTTAGGCCGCGCGTACGGACATCTTCGCAGATTAACCACGTACAGCGCACAGCGCGCCACGATGCTAGTCAATCGCCATGAGCGCACTGGACAAAAGCCGTGGTCATGTTATGTTCATCTGCGATCATCCACAAACGTTCGAGTCTATGCGGTCACGATACATCCATCTGCGTCTGTGCGTGCGATTGCAACGATTAGTCGCGGTCACGGCGCGTCCATCTGGGTTATTGTTTTTTTTTATATATATATATAAAAAAAAAAAAAAAAAAAAAAAAAAAAAAAAAAAACAATTAATTATTTATGTAGTTTGTAAAACCTCACGATAGGTGTAATTCGCACTGCTACTTCTCTTATGTGTTAATTTCACATGCTATGTGCTATATATTGCTTCACGCTAATCTTTTACTTCATTAGGTTTTATATGTTGCGATTCGCGGCATATACTTTTAATATTTGCATTAAGTGTTTTTCCGGATTTGAATAACTAAGTTTAATGCTCCTACATGAGTAGCACCATCAAACTTGGGGGGCTACCAGGGTATATAATACCACTGTTTCCGTACGCGTCACGCAGGTATATTTGGAAGCACCTCCTTGTTGCGCACAACGCGCACCTCTTTGACGCGCACAGCGCGCACCTCCTTGTCGCGCACAGCACGCACCTCTGCCACAGAAGCACGTCTTCTGTCGCACCATGCTGCATCGCTACTGGTACAAAAGGTACGCCCTTACCCAGGATGCGGCATACGGTATCCACCTTCGCCATTGTGAGACTCTCACAATCGCAATGTCAGTGTTACCCCAACTATAGAACTACGTGTTCTTCTTACGGGGTCTTTACTGTCACACTGTGGCGGGAAACCTAGCATATGCGCATCCCTCCCCGTCATGTAAGAACGGGTGTTACTCAGGATGGAACATGGTCACCACGGACGCGTCTACAAGGTCGCGGATTCGGATATAGTCTAATGGGCTAAACAGGACTGCGCCATGGATCCAATGCGCACTGTCGCATTTGGGCTGCGCGATATGGTCCGTCCCATGTGCACACCTGAGTTGCGCACACATGGGCATACGAGGTCATGAACAAGAACTTAAGTCTAGCATAACATAGCCATGCACTATGTCACACTAGACTTGGGGGGCTTGTGGACGTATAGCCTGGACTGGGCCAGGAATGGGTCAGGCCCGGCAGACAGCGGCCCACTCTACGCCTAAACCCTAATCCATGCCCTATAAATATATGGCTGGAATTCCCTTCTTGAGGGACGATACAATAACTTAAAACATAATGTCGCATCGATACTAACTTGACCGTCGGAGGTGGATCCCGGGGCTACGGCCTCGGGTCCACTCCTAACGGGTTCTCTTTGTTGAACAGGTCTACTCAGGGCTCGAGAAGATGACGAACGGCTCAGGGAGAGTCGTCGAATCCAGCCCGCGCCAGATTATGTATCAACATGTACAATTTGCAAAAACTAATCTAACAAAAATCTAACCCAAAACTCCGTGTGCACGTACGGGATCTAAAACTAGTTTGTCATTATGGGATGCACGAAATCTAAAACTAGTTTGTCATTATGGGATTATTTAAATTAACTCCTCACAACTGGTTTGATGGTTTCAAGTTATATCCATTCATTACTAAATCCATTCATTTTATAACCTCTAAACATAGATTCGTAACAATAAGGCAACATAAAGCTTGAACTTACCACCTTATAGTCATATCTTTATTCACTTTACTCCGAAAAAATGAACAGATAACATAAACGTAATGTGAGTAAAGTATGTAATTCTCATGTGGAAAAAAGAAAAGAAATCCCGTGAAAGTGAGAAAATCTTGGGAGATGCTTTTTGTTGAAGAGATCAAAAAAAGAGTGTGTTTCTTCTACTTTAAATGGGTTTTTGTTTTGTTAAATGTTTATAAACTAATTAAGAATTTTTTTCTATAACGGCAACTAACTATTTCACATTACTATATATATAATGCAGCGTCTCAAAACGACGCCACCATTGCCGTTTTGATTCTGTCCGTTTTTAGCCCAGCCCATTGCTGTTTTCCAGACCCGGTATCTTAGCCCGTTTATGAAAGAGATAATTATCTCCTATCTTCCACAACCTTCGACACACACAAATATTCCCCAACCGCCTTACCAATTGCTGCCGACTTCTGATTTTTGCGACAGGTAATCAGTTCCATGGTTTTAATTTTGTAACTATCAATTTATGCTACATAAAATCGTTTATTGATGATGATCCAGTGTTTTAACTTAGCCTTTTTTTTTCTTTTTTTCTTTTTTTTTTCCTTCTTTTTAGCTTCTTTTGTGAGGATTCATACACGCACCGCCCGGAAAATCATACGTGTCTTCTCCCTGGGCTATTATCGGTAGTTGTGTAAACCCTAACGGTTGTGGTTCCGGCGAATCCAGTGGACAGTAGGTTTGTGTATCTCTTGCTTATGGTTTATGTGTGGATGCTGCATATGCATTTTTTTTATTTTTTTATTTTTTTATTTTTTTTTTTTATGCATGTGAAGCTGTCCGTTTTGGTGATAAACTTTGGATCTTTGGATATTTTTGGTGTGATTTTGTGATAAACATTGTTTTTTAACTATATGTAATTTTGGTTAATTATAATGGGTTTGATTAGAAATTGAAAAAGATTCAATCTTTTAAGTTTCTGGATATGCTACTGTATAATTGTAAGATAAAGATTTGATGGAATTGGTTGTAAATTCATTTAATTATAAAAGATTTTGTTTTTAAGCTTTAATATGACATTAGTTGTAAATTATTAAAGATTCAATCTTTTAAGCTTCTAACCTTTGTTTGATAACAAGCTTAAAAATCTTTGTTTTTCTATGATAACAAGCTTTAATATGTTTTCATCTGTTCTAATTGTTAAGATTTGTATTAGAAATGATAAAGTTTTAATTTTTTTATTATTATTGGTGTTAATATTCATTGAGATTCAAAGCTTTGGGTCAAAGATTTAAGCTTTAATCTTTTGATTTGCTCTAACTGCTAACATTTGTTGTTAGAAACAAAAAAAAAATTCAAGCTTTAAAACTTTTGTTTAAAGATTTAAGCGTTCAAATGTTTTTTTTAACAACTTTTGTAAAAGATCTAACCTTTCAACTTTTAGTGTATCGTAGGGTTCAGCTTTCAATTTGGAGATGAGATGAAGAACTCTTTTCTTCTTCTGCAACAATCTGATTATCGAGGATGGAAAAAGGTATAAATTTGTTTAAAAGGTTAACTTTTGTTTGCTGATAATGTTGGTTCTATTTAAAACTAAGGTATTTGCTGTTAATGTTGGTTCTATTTAAAACTCATGTAAAGTTTAAATCTTTTGTATATAGCGGTTTTATAACTCAATTTTTGATCATGGGTGACTTATTGTACTTGGTTGACACACAAAGGAGATGAGTCAAAAACGGTCCTTGGCCGTTAGGGATTACTGTGGCTTCTACTGCTGGACCGGTTACATCGGCTCAACCCAATGCTGAAACTGTGCCGACTTGGGCTGTAAAACAAAGCTTAGGGTGTTCACCTTCCGAGTAAGTTTCCAGGTTTTTTATCTCTGTTAGTTCACTTCACCTATGATAATACATCATCTATGATAATATCAAAAAAGATGAAATCATCATTTTCTTTTTTAAACTTTTTCTTTTAGATTAATGTTTTTGATTCATGCTGGCAAGATATTCTTATATCCTATCTCAATAACTCCGCGGTGCAAAAGGCCTTTAATACGAAACCTACATCATGGGAGGTATGCAAGTATCACAGACAAAACTTTTTTTAATATTGGCACTAGTTGATATAGTTATTGATGTCGAAGTTACTACTAAATGTTGACTTTCTACAGCTTTACAGAAAACAATGTGAAAAGAAATTGGCCCAAAATGCATTTGATCATGTGACGAGTACCAATCCTTCGCTTGTGTTACCTTGGGCAGGCATGCTAGCTGGTATGTCCATTAGGCAAGTTCATCATTTCATAGCTTGATGTACCAATGATCTAAGCATTTATGCTGTTTTGCACCTGTATTTAACAATCATTTTTGCTCAAGGGACCAAGCCAAATGAAGCTTTTGATTGTTGTTTAATCGTTGTGAGGATGCTACCAGTACTCTCTATCTCTTTTTCTGTAGTTGAATGTGATTATCAAAGATGTCCTGATGTAATTATCTGTCTGCAATTACCTCTTATAAAGTATCACATGGTGTAGTGATCGCTTCTTCTGGTGATACTAAAAAACTTCTTGATATATCAGTTAATTTGGCTATGGCATTTTGTAAGGTAACTATATTTTTTGTTTAAAGTATTAATTATTTGAATATTTGGTTCTATCCTTGCAAGTTTGTGATCTTTTCATACTAATAACAGGGTGGTCTAGCTCATCAAGCAGTGAATGAATGTGAAAAGTTAAAGACTAAAGGTTTTCAGGGGGTTAGTTCAATAGGTTCGTTAAAGTGTATTTTAATATGCATTCTGTTACTATAAGAAGATTTAGATTATGTATCTTTATAACTTTTAGATTTGTGTAGTTGGTTACAACAATGTAAGCCTGAGTGTGTCTGCACGAGTAGCTATGTTGGTAGGTGAGCAATATGACCATAACACTTGAGTATCATGACCTGAATTTATGTATTCAATTAGTGAAAATGTTTTTGATGATGCATAGTCAGCACTGAGTAACTATGGTTCTACAAATATTGCTTACCTTCGTCATTGTGATCTCACTCTATAGGGAAAAAAAATAGGTTCAAGAGTTTTATACCTGGAGTTTAGGATTCTTTTTGCACCTAATTCTGTCTGAATTTGGTTTACAGAGCATGTAATTCTTGCAGCAAGATGTAGTTTTTATGTTGACATTGTTTATGCTAATACGATGTGATTGGTTTTGTATTGTAGGAATAATGCATTAGACATATAGAGAGTGAGGTTGATAAAAATTCATATGGCTTATTCGAAAACAAGTATTACGCTTTCTTTAAAATTGTGAGTATATAAATTGATTTTCAGATGGTGGTGTCATTGCTAATCGATTGATCATGGTCGCTAAACTGCAAGTACAACTAATTAAAAATAAAAAATAGACTATGTTTCACTACGAATAGCCATATTGCGTGAAACTGCTTGAACTGAAAATATGTTGATGCTAACATTGCATTTTTTGAACCCCAAGGTTTGTTTGCGTTTCAGACCCCTTTTGATGAGGTGTTCCAGTTCATGTTTGATTACATAAATCGACTTTTTCTAAAGGTGCGGCCACAAACGTTGCTTTATATGGCCATTGGTAGATACTATGCTTGAAATAATTTCTTACAACTCTTTGAATTTGACATGTTGCTATTATTAATATATCTGAAAATGTCGTGTAGATGGTGTTGCCAACAGAGCAAAAATGAAACAGTAGCGGTTTATCGCAACCAAAGTTGCAGCAGATGCGGTATGCACCTTCAGTCTGCATTGGGGTTTATCACTTTTAGATTTGCATTGATTAATGTTGATCCCTTTACACGCTTAGAGATAACTACAAAGTTAATCTAATTATGTTATGACTGAGATTAATGTAATGATTAATTATAACTGATAAGTAAAACGTAAATATAAAAACACAGAGTTTTTCAACGTTTAAATTCTTATTAGAAATCAATCAAAGAATCTATTACCTAAGTGTTTTGCGGAACAAACACTTGGGATTGAATAGACAAGGTAACCATTGTGAAAATCCCACATTTAAAATAAACTATCTCTTAGAATACTTATCCTTTTCTACGTGTAAAAAAAAATTTTTTTTTATCTGATCATAACCATTATCTTATGTGACGTAGATCACATTCTCGATAAACGTGCTCGCATGCAACCTAACCTCAACGTACTTAATGTTTATTCTATATAAACATTTTCATATGAAACCTTAGGATATCTCATCTACCACTTTACATTAATTCGTTAACGCACGTATAAACTAAACGTTTCTTATCTAATAGAATTTTCATAAAACCCTAAAATATCATAACAACAAATGTAAGTGACAAAACCCTAAAAATACTAAAGTACAACTCATTCAACTAAGGTTCAAGCATCTAAAGCACTAAAACCCTAAATTCCATTTTAACTCCCGATAAAACCCTAATTTCATAAAACTATGATTTTATGTATTAAATTTAAAAACCCTAATTTATTTATAAGAGATTTTTACAAAATCCTAATGTACAAAGTCACTTAAAGCCAAGGTACAAGTCTTTTATGCATAAAACTATATATTTATAAAAACCCTAATAAAACCCTAAATATAATTATTTTAAAGCACAATTTACAAGTCTTTCATACAAAAGCTTTAAAATTAAATTTTCCTAAACTCACTAAATATAAGTACAAGTCTTTAAAACCTAATGTACAAGTTCCTAATGCAAAAAATCCAAAAATTACATTTCTATACTTGTAAACCTAATAAAAGCAACATATAATTTACATAACTTAAAGAAACCTTAAAAGCTTATTTTTCTCATTTCTTAAATCCAAGAACCACTCTCCTAAGCTTATAGTACAACTCTCTTTAGCACAAACCATTCTCTTTTCCAAGTCTATAAAATTCGATCCCTACATATTTATGTAAACCCTAGATATTTTCTCTACATAATAAATACTTAAATTAAACCTTAAACCTATATTGTTACTCTTCCTAAACCCTAAGTACAATTACCTTTAGCCAAGTTACCACTAAATGAAGCCATTCAAATTTCATTTCCTTTCCTAAGTTCGATCCTAGTTCAAACTAAACCAAACTAGTTTCTTAAATAACTTCTACCCCATATGTCCCCTCCTAAGTCCCTCCTACCTTAATTAATATAAGTAGATACCTTGTATGGTGTTTAAAACAAACACATCACCCCTATTCCATAACTACATGTGGAACGGTTTATTGTTTATGTTCTTGATTGAGATATTTATGTATTGAATGTGTTTAGCATGCGGAATCTACTACAACACACTTTAAAAGAACACAAGGTGGTGAGTTTAAGTAAACGTGAGAATGCAATGAACAAAGAACACAACTTTGGTTAACACAAAACGATTCAATATTATTGATAATAATACGGATGATCTAAATATCACCGGGATTACAAAGTAATCTTGAATCTTTGATGGAATTGTGAAAGTGTAACTTAGTTACTTGAGAGATAGTTTGGTTATCTGTTTTGGTTGTTAAAGATGCATGCATGAAGTAGTGACTAAGATATCCTTTTATAAGATAAGGATATCTTATTACATGTTGTCAAGTGGAAGAGTATTATACTATACTTTGACTATTATTTGCGCCTACAATTAAATATAACTACCCATGTACAACTCTGATAATATTCCTCTGTCACCACAGAAGACTAATCTACTTCTACATAACGTATAACTTTGTACAAAGACTAATAATTCAACTAAATATCTATTACAAAATATCTAATCGACTTGACATAAGCTTGGCAGGCTCTTCATCAACCAGCAGTACCTTCTACCCAGAAGGTACTGGTAGAACATCTTCATACTTGTTCAAAATCAACTAGCAGGCTCTTCACATCATTGGCAGGCTCTTTGACTTTGATCATTTTATTCCCAACAATCCACCAGCATAGTCACTATCCGAATAAGCCACCAATTCAAAAGATGATTCCCTTGGATACCAAAGACCCAACCTAGGTTGACCCTTAAGATATCTAAAGATTCTTTTGACTGCTGTGAGATGAGAGATTTTGGGATGTATTTGAAACCTTGCACATACACATACTGAGAACATGATATCTGGTCTTGAAGATGTAAGGTACATCAAAGACCCAATCATTGATCTATAATTGTGCAAATCCATATCTTCTCCTTCAGCATCCTTAGTATAATACTTTTCCACTTGACAACATGTAATAAGATATCCTTATCTTATAAAAGGATATCTTAGTCACTACTTCATGCATGCATCTTTAACAACCAAAACAGATAACCAAACTATCTCTCAAGTAACTAAGTTACACTTTCACAATTCCATCAAAGATTCAAGATTACTTTGTAATCCCGGTGATATTTAGATCATCCGTATTATTATCAATAATATTGAATCGTTTTGTGTTAACCAAAGTTGTGTTCTTTGTTCATTGCATTCTCACGTTTACTTAAACTCACCACCTTGTGTTCTTTTAAAGTGTGTTGTAGTAGATTCCGCATGCTAAACACATTCAATACATAAATATCTCAATCAAGAACATAAACAATAAACCGTTCCACAAGTGGTATCAGAGCTAGGCTTGATATTTACTAATTTAAAAGAAAAATGGATGTTGAACATATTCAAACCAATGTTGCAGCTAAACTTCCATTACTCAAGCAAAACGAGTTTGAAATGTGGAGACTAAGGGTTGAACAATACTTTCAAGTGCAGGACTATGCACTTTGGGAGATCATTGAACAAGGCAATTCATTTAAACCCCAAATCACCACTACAACAGTAAATGATGCTCTTGTAACAAGAATACAAGAACAACCATCAAATGCAGATGAAAAAGTTCAGAAGAGAAATGATCTAAAGGCAAGGAGTATGTTACTGATGACTATTCCAAATGATCAACTTCTGATCTTTAACAAATACAAAGATGCCAAAACCCTTTTTGAAGCTATTGTGGCTAGGTTTGGTGGTAATGATGCTACCAAGAAAACACAGAAAACACTTCTCAAACAACAATTTGAGAACTTTACAGCCACAACCAATGAGTCTTTGGACAGTATGTTCAATAGACTTCAGAAGCTTGCAAGTCAGTTAGCCATCCATGAAGTGATGATAACTCAAGAAGACCTAAACTCTAAATTTCTTAGGAGTTTACCTTCAGAATGGTCTATGCATGTCATTGTATGGAAGAACAAATCAGATATTGACCAGATGAGTCTCAATGATCTCTACAACAATTTCAAAATTGTAGAACATGAAGTTAAGAAGACTACTGGGTCAAGTTCTGGAAATATGGCTTTTGTTTCATCCCCAAGCATCTCAAAGGTTGATAATGAAGATAAAGGTGGCAGAGAAGAAGGTACTGCTAACACAACTTTTGGTACTGCTAGTACTTCTAGTAGTACCAAATCCATTTTAGATGAAACAATTGGGTGTGCTTTTCTTACATCTCAACATAATGGGTCCGTATTAACATTTGAAGACCTTCAAGAGATTCATCCTGATGATCTTGAAGTAATGGACATAAAGTGGCAACTTTCACTTTTAAGCATTAGAGCTAAGAAGTTGATGATGAGGACTGGCAAGAAGATACTGATAGATGGAAATGAGCCTGCTGGCTATGATAAGTCAAAGGTGGAGTGTTACAACTGCCACATGAAAGGTCACTACTCTAGAGAGTGTAGAAGACCTAAGAAGCAGGATAACAGAGGTAGAGGGTTTGACAACAGAAATAAAGAAAGCTTTGAGAAGAAATGAAGCTTTGAAAGCAAGAGTAAGGTTGTTGAAGTTGCTGAGCCAAAAGCAATGGTTGCTATTGATGGCATGGGTTTTGATTGGAGTTTCATGGGTGAAGATGAGTCAACTTCTGATGAATTGGCTTTGATGGCATTCTCCACTCCTGAGGTACAAACTATCAAATGTTCTAATAATTGTGAATCTCTTAAAGAATTAGAAATCATAAGTAAAGCTTATGATACAGAAATTTTAGAACATAGAAAAACCAATCAAACCTTATTTGACCATAAGTGTGGTATGTCCAAGCTAGAAAAACAAATCATTCACTATAGAGAAAATGAACTCTCACATTTTCTGATGCTAAAGCTGCTCTTAACTAGACAAATATTTTTGAAAGATTCAGAAATAGAAATGGTAAGGAATGAGTGTACTAAAGTTACCTTGGCTAGAGATAATATTCAACTGACTGTTACTAAATTGGAAAATGCTTCTGAGTGTACTAGGAACATAGTAGAGAATCAGATGAATAAGAGAATAAAATCAGGGATAGGATACAATGAATGTCCACCTCCTTATAGAGGAATCCCTTGTCCTCCAGGATCAAATCTTGCTGAATCAGGTGTGCATGAAGTCATGAACAAACCATTGGCTAAATCTGTAGTGATAAGTGAACCTTCTGAGAGTGCTAAGAATGTCCCACTCTCTAAGGTGCTCACTGATAAGAGACCAGATGTCCTAATTATTGAGGATTGGGTATCTGATGATGATGAAGATCAGACTATTCCTATCAAAGGAATCAAAATAGGACCAACCAGTCCTAAGAAAGTAGAAGTTAAAGCTAAGACTCAAGCTGTTTTGAAGACAGTTGAAAGTTGTGAAAAATGTAATAACAAACCTAGGGGAAGCCAAAGAAATTGGAACAACCTTAAGTCACAACAATTAGGTGATGACTTTGTTATGTTTAATAAGGCTTGTTATTATTGTGGTAGCTTTAATCATCTTCATGCTTATTGTAATAAATGGGTTTCTGGGAGTAAATCAAAGTCTAAAACAAATGTTACTCATCCCAGAAAAAGTTTTGTTAAGTCTAACACTACAAAAGATAATCATACTGTTAGACAACATAAGCCTGTTATTACAAAACCAACTGAAAAAGGTACAAGAAACACTTTCAAAAGTGTACCAAAAGTTGAGAAAAGTCCTATTCAAAAGATAAATGTGGTTAAAACAAAATTTTGGACACCAAAAACCAAAGGTCCTGCTAGACCAAAAGGTCCTGCTGACAAATGGTACTGCCAAAATTGGTACTGATAGACCAAAGACCACACAATGGATTAGAAGGGAAAGTGCTGTTAAGTCCTCAGCATGTTGGATTTGGAAACCAATCCAATCAAAAGGTGCATCAACAATCCTGAAAAGGTTTGATTTCATTGATGCAAGAGGCAAACCCAAGTCTGTCATGGCTTGGGTACCCCAAGGAAACTAATATGTTTATTCATGTGCAGGAACATTCATCTGATATTGAAGATCAAGGATATGTTGATAGTGGATGTTCAAGGCACATGACAGGCAACATGTCATTCCTCTCAGACTTCAAAACATTTGATGGAGGATATGTTACCTTTGGGGGTGGAATAAAAGGAAAGATCACTGGTAAAGGTACTATCAAAACCAGTAAACTAGATTTTGAAAATGTGTATTTTGTGAAAGAACTTCAGTTTAATCTTCTTAGTGTCTCACAAATGTGTGACAAAAAGAACAATGTTCTATTTACTGACAATGAATGTATGGTTCTTTCTTCTGATTTTAAGATGCCTGATGAGAGTCAGATCCTTCTTAAAATTCCAAAAAGGAACAATATGTATAGTGTCAATTTAAAGAACATTGATCCCAAGGAAGGTTTAACTTGTTTGGTAGCAAAGGCCTCATTGGATGAATCTATGCTTTGGCATAGAAGGCTTGGTCATGTAAACTTTAAAACAATCAACACTATTGCAAAATATGATTTAGTAAGAGGTTTACCCAAAAAGTCTTTTCAAAACGACCAAACTTGTGTTGACTGTCTAAAAGGCAAACAACATAGAGCTTCTTGTAAGCCCAAGACCCAAAACTCTATTTCTCAGGCTTTACATATGCTTCATATGGATCTCTTTGGTCCTACTAATGTGTGCAGCTTAAATGGAAAAAGATATTGTCTGGTTGTCACTGATGACTATAGCAGATTTTCATGGGTTTTCTTCTTAAGATCTAAACATGAAACTAGTGAGATACTTAAAACATATATCACTGAGGTAGAAAACCAATCTGATAAGAAGGTCAAAGTCATCAGATGTGACAATGGGACAGAGTTCAAGAATAGAGTTATGGATGACTTTTGCAAGGAAAAAGGCATAAAAAGAGAGTTTAGTGTAGTTAGAACACCTCAGCAAAATGGAGTAGCAGAAAGAAAGAATAGAACACTTATAGAGGCTGCTAGAACAATGTTAGTAGACTCTAAGTTGCCTATTTCATTTTGGGCTGAAGCAGTTGGTACTGCTTGTTATGTACAAAACAGGGTTCTTGTGACAAAACCACATAGAAAAACACCTTATGAACTTTTCTTTGGTAGAAAACCATCTTTAAGTTTTATGAGACCTTTTGGTTGTCATGTCACTATTCTCAATACCAAAGATCATTTAGGCAAATTTGATGGAAAAGCAGATGTTGGCTATTTGATAGGGTATTCCTTGCAGAGTAAGGCCTATAGAGTGTTTAACACTTGCACTAGGCTAGTAGAAGAGAATCTTCACATAGAGTTTCAAGAGAAACTTACAAATGTGAAAGGAGTTGGACCAGATTGGATGTTTGATGTTGATAGGCTTTCAGAATCTATGAATTATGTGCCTGTTTCAGGTACAAATACTAATGATAATGCAGGTTCTGAAGACAATGTTGAAACTCCTAAAGATCAAGATTACATCTGGATGCCAATTTGGAAAAGTATGGATCTATCTTCAAGTCAAGAAGGACCTTCAAACACAACAAATGAAGGCAATGAAGAAGATCAAGGAACTCAGAATCAAGAGAATCAAGAAAGTGGTGCTAATGACAATGGTACTGCTAGTTCTTCAGATGGTCCTGCTAGTTCAAGTATTGGTACTGCTGAGCCATTGAATGTTCAAATAGATGATTCTTTTCAAGAAGAAGTTGGGATTAGCAATCTTCCAACTACATATGAAGTTCCTAAAACACCAAACACTAGAATTCTCAAAGATCACTCAACTGATGATGTGATTGGAAGCATAACTTCTGGTGTTAGAACAAGATCTCAAGTTGGTTTATCTCAAGTCTTATCTCCAGATGAAGAAGGGTTTATCTCCTCTATTTATGAAGAAAAGAATAATGATACTTCCAATATATGCCTGTTTTCATGTTTTCTATCTCAGGCTGAACCCAAAAACATAAACAAAGCTTTAGATGATGCAAGTTGGGTGGAAGCAATGCAAGAAGAGCTTCTCCAATTCAAGATTCAGAAGGTTTGGATATTGGTTGATTTGCCTAGAGGTCATAGGGCAATTGGAACCAAATGGGTGTTCAGAAACAAGAAAGATGAAAGGGGTATAGTGATCAGAAACAAGGCTAGATTGGTAGCACAAGGATATACTCAAGAAGAAGGGGTAGATTATGAAGAAGTGTTTGCTCCAGTTGCAAGACTTGAAGCAATTAGGCTTTTCTTGGCCTATGCTTCATTCATAGGCTTCACTGTCTATCAAATGGATGTTAAGAGTGCATTTTTATATGGTGAAATTGAAGAACCAGTATATGTATCTCAACCTCCAGGCTTCATTGATGCAGAGTATCCAGACAAAGTTTACAAAGTTACCAAGGCTTTGTATGGTCTACACCAAGCTCCTAGGGCATGGTATGAAACATTGGCTTGTTTTCTACTAGAAAGTGGATTCCAAAGAGGCAGGATTGATCCAACTTTGTTTATCAAAAGAACAAAGAAAGACATCTTGCTAGTGCAGATTTATGTTGATGACATAATCTTTGGATCAACAAACCAAGACTTGTGTGTAGAATTTGAAAAACTTATGCATAGTAAGTTTGAAATGAGTTCCATGGGGCAACTTACTTTCTTTTTGGGTCTCCAAGTGAAACAATCCAAAGAAGGCATATTTATCAGCCAAGATAAGTATGTAGCAGAGATCCTAAGGAAATTTAATTTTGCTGATTCTAAGGTTGCAAGTACACCAATGGATCCAGACAAAGGGCTACTCAAGGATGCTGAAGGAGAAGATATGGATTTGCACAATTATAGATCAATGATTGGGTCTTTGATGTACCTTACATCTTCAAGACCAGATATCATGTTCTCAGTATGTGTATGTGCAAGGTTTCAAATACATCCCAAAATCTCTCATCTCACAGCAGTCAAAAGAATCTTTAGATATCTTAAGGGTCAACCTAGGTTGGGTCTTTGGTATCCAAGGGAATCATCTTTTGAATTGGTGGCTTATTCGGATAGTGACTATTCTGGTGCAACTCTAGACAGAAAATCCACAACTGGTGGATGTCAATTTCTTGGTTGCAGACTAATCTCTTGGCAATGCAAGAAACAAACAATGGTGGCCAATTCTACAACTGAAGCAGAATATGTTGCTAGTGCAAGTTGTTGTGGGCAAGTTCTTTGGATCCAAAATCAAATGCTTGACTATGGGTACAATTTTCTTAACACCATTATTTATATTGACAATAGCAGTACTATTTGTATCATTAAAAACCCAGTTCAACACTCAAAAACAAAACATATTGAAATCAGACACCATTTCATAAGGGATTGCAATGAGAAAAGGTTAATTCAAGTAGTTAAGATTGATTCTGAAAGGAATTATGCAGACCTTCTCACCAAAGCTTTTGATTTAGGTAGATTCAAATATCTTGTAGGAGGTATTGGAATGATAAATCTGTAAAAATCATATGTTTTTGTTCATAAACTTAACTGGTATTGGATTTTAAACATGGTACTGCTAGTTAGTCAAAAGGTCCTGTTAGTTCATAATTGGTCCTGCTGATACAAAATTGCTATGTTTTGTTCATATAAAGGCTTGAATGTTTAAAATGCTATAGATCAAGTGCTTTGCACTTTGTTCTTTTGGTTTGCAACTAACACATTTCAGGTTGATAACAAAACAAGAGTTCTTCCAAACAGAAAGGAGCACAAAAGTTATATTCATTTCAGGAGAGATAACAATCTCAGGGGAGGAATTGATAGCCCAGAATGGAAGAAAAATCCAATTAATGAAAGGAAAGACAAGAGCATACAAGATGATGCAGAGTTGAAAAAGATAGAGTTAGATCACATATCTAGAAGGGATGAAGCATTTCTCAAGGAGAAAGTTCTATCTAGATCAAACTAAGAAAGGTTTCAACTCAAAGGCATGACATTAGATGATTTCACTTGTTGAACCAATCATCCAAGATACACAGCATCATTGCCTTTCTAAATTTCCTCCATCCAAGGAAATTGCACCATCTTTGGGCCATCATGGCTTTTGGTATTCAGCTCACCAAGTTTTCACAAACTTAAGAGTTGGCTAGTCCTTAAGCAAACGGCTTTTGGTAAAGACAAATCAAATCCGTTGATGGTTGATAGTTTACCAAAAACTATATGGTTGTTAACTAACCATACTTAATTGTAAATAGTTAGCTAGTCCTTAAGCAAACGGCTTTTGGTAAAGACAACTCAAATCCGTTGATAGCTGGTAGTTTGCTAAAAACTATAAGGGATGTTTATAAAACTTTCAAAGGTACTGGTAGTTCAAAATTGGTACTGCTAGTATAAAAAGGTACTGCTATATAGCCGTTGAGCCTGTCAGAAAAAGTTTTAGCCATTAGGCCTGGTAGTTAAAATTAGCCGTTGGGGTAGTTATGTAAATTACTGATGATTATATTATATTATATTTCACATATAAAAGATCTTTTTAACCGCCTATACATTTACTTATTATAATCTTTCTTATTGTCGGTTAAAAGTAATTCTCTCATATCTTCTTTCATCAGTCATTATCATAATTCACATACACCTTTCATCTTCTACAGTACTACCAACAAATCCCACCATCATATTCAAAATTTTCATTATGGCTTCAACAGTTGTTCTAGATTTTGTCCAACGTCACAATCAGTTAGCATTTTTGGAGAAGTCAGAGGATAATACCTCATTTCATCAAGTAGTGGACTTTTTAAACACCTCCTACATCAGGTTTGCTTTGCTAGTTAATCCCACTATTTATGAAAATCAAATTTTGCAATTTTGGCAATCTGCTAAAATTAAAACTTCTGAAAATGGGGAACAAAGAATTAAGGCCAAAGTGGATGGTAAGCATTTGACTCTTACTGAGTCATCCATAAGAAGACATCTTCATTTGGATGATTCTGATGGTATTAGTCAATTACCAGATACTGAAATTTTTGAAAATTTACAAAGAATGGGGTATCATGCTGAGTCTAACAAACTTACTTTTCTGAAAAAGCATCTTACTCCACAATGGAGATTTTTGATTCACACAATCCTTCACTGTTTGAGCCAGAAGAAAACCTCTTGGGAGCAATTTAGTGGAAACATGGCTTCTGCTCTCATTTGCTTAGCTACAAACAGAAAATACAATTTTTCTAATATATTTTTGAAGGGTTGATAAACAATGTGAAAAGTAAAACAAAGTTTTTGATGTATCCAAGATTTATTGGATGCATCATTGGAAAATTACAACATTTGTTGCTTCCCACAGACTCAATTTATGAAACACCAAAACTTTCTCACAAAGTATTTTCAAATATGAGAATTGGTTTTAGAGGGGAGGAAATTCCACTTTTTGATGAAATGATACCACAACATCCAGAAGAACCAACACCATCAGCTGAAACACAATCATCTAGTTCTTCACATGGTTACATTTCACCAACACATCAAACAACTCCAATACCATCTCCAGTACCATCAGCAACACCACCACAATCATCACATCATGTATCACAAACCCAATCACCTCAGACAATGCAAGAACTGAAAGAAAAGGTGAAGTTCTTAGAGAATGCTCTTAAAAGTCAAAATGAAAGGTTTTCTAAGATCAACATCAAATTGGTCAAGAGGGTCAAGAAATTGGAGGGTGAAGTGAAGAAGTTACAGGGTAAAAGATCTGCAAGGGTTGTTTTATCAAGTTCTTCAGAGTCAGATGATGATAGGATAGGTCACTCTTCCAAAAAGGGGAGGAAGGATAGGTCTGAAGATGAGGAAGAGGCTCAATTTGAATTCCATGATGGAACTCAAGTTTATGATGAAGAGCCTGTTGGAGCAGGGCAAGAGCCTGCTAGGCCAGAAGAAGAGTCTGCTAGGAGAGAAAGGCTATTGGCTATGGGATATAAAGGGTCTGCTGAGAGAGTGTACAAGAGAAAGAGGGTTTTAGTTGCTGATGAGCAATCCTCTGCTCCATCACAAGATCAAACTCCAAAGGATAAGGGCAAAAGTATTCTGATTGAAGATGAGCCAAAGTCCAAGAAGTTGAAAAGAACTCAGCAAATTCAGATGGCTTTAGGAGAAGAAGAGGCCAAAAGGGTTCATGAAGAAGAGCTAAAAGCACTTGAAGCTTCAAGAATGCTTGAAGTAATGAAAGAGCAGAAAGATGCTGAAGATGCTGCTCAAGCTCTTCTTGATTCTCAAGCTGCACAAATATTTGATGCACAACTACAATGGATTATCTCTATTGATCCAATTGTAAGAGGTCAAGCTTCTGTGTATATGGATGATGAGTCTCTCAGTGTAGAAGAGAAGACAGCCAAGCTTGAAGAATTCATCACCAAAAAGTATAGAGAAGAAGCCTTAAATGATGTATTTCATCAGATCATGCAGTATAAGGAGAAAGGGTTTAAACTGCCACATGATCAGAAAGAGCAGATGAAATTCTTCAAGTTATATCTGAAAAGGTCAGCAAATTGGAAGGATCATCAACTCAAAAGAAAATCATTTGATGAGTTACAGCATCTATACATTGAAGCCTACAAGAAGATCCATTGCACTCCTCCTGAACACACACATGAAAGGTCTTCAAAGAAGAAGGAAGATGCTCAGATGAAAGAAGTAGCAAAATTGGACACAGAGCAAGTAAGTAAAATGTTGATTCTTTGCCTACTATCATACATGCTGATCCAATTAGGTCTAGACACCCTATAATTGATTGGGAAATACACCATGATAGATTTGGTAAGTCATGGAAAATATCAAGGGTTGGGGGACAGTCTACTATCTTTAAGAATTTTGAAAATCTAGTTAGAGCATCTGACAGAGCAGATTTAGAAGAATTGTGGAATCTAGTGCAGATAAGGCTAGCCACAAATTCTAGCAATGATGTTAAGGAACAGGAGTTATGGGTTGAATTCAATAGGATGTATGATCCTGATCCCAAAGATGATTATTGGAAGTTTCCATATTATGATCCCACTACAACCTGGGAATTCTTAAGTCATTGCAGTATTCATCATTTGTACACATCAAGTGGGATTGAACTCTTCATGTTGGCTGAGAAAGAGTATCCACTTAGTTATGAAGTGCTCTCAACTATGATCTCTAAGAGATTAAGGTGTGACAAAGATGATGAGAACTCAGAAATTGTTCAAAGTTTGCTAAGGAGCATATTTGAACAATGTGAAAGAAAAAGGAAGGATAGAAAGTAAAGGTTTTTGGAAGAGTTCCCTCAAATCCTCAAGGTATGTATTTTATTCATCAGAAACTTGTGTATTTTAATGGAAATAACAAGTTTAGGGGAGGATTGTTGGGAATAAAATGATCAAAGTCAAAGAGCCTGCCAATGATGTGAAGAGCCTGCTAGTTGATTTTGAACATTTTATTCCCAACACTACACGAAATTTCCCCCTCCTCCTCACACATGGAACCAATAAGATTTGAACACATCATCTTGTTCCCTTTGTGCCATGCATAAAACCCTAAACCATTTCCTCTATAAATATCAAACCAATTTCCTTCCCTCCCTTCAAACCCTAATCGACATACCCTCAAACACAGCCTCAACCTTCATCCCTACTGATCAACAGCCCAAATATAAGCTAAACAAAGATCCTAGGAAGCCTAAGGAAGAAGAGAAATTAGGGTGTTTCACTTAGGAGCCAAGTCGACTCATATATTCCATAATCGACCAAAATAACTAAGTATTCTAACTCTTTTTCAATACTTTTATTTACTTCAAACATACTTAAAAACAACACTACATAATTTCTAATGAAAGCTATAATCGAAAACTAGTTCATCTTTTCTTTTCTTTTCCTGTTCGAACCAGAAAACCATACGTGCCCTATTTATATTTAAACCACAAAAATAAAATCAAGAAATCTTAAAAACATGTAAAGGATGGATTAGATGAGTTAATAATAATGTTGATATGCAATAAAAACTAGTTTATACATTTAATGACCAAAAACCAATCGGATTTTTTCTTTCTGGTTACTGTCGTTAAACAGCTTCGGTGACCCAACTTTGAGCCTAATTCTCGACCCCTAAACGACCATGATAAAATCTGAATTTTGGTCAATAGCAAGACCAACTAGCTAACCAATTTTAGAAAGAAGAACATCGTAAAAAGATCAAGACATCACAAAGTTATCGAGTCCTAAAGATTATGTCTTATCGCTAAAAACTTTGTATTCATTTCAGTTTCTAAATTTTTGTTCCAGTAGCCCAACTTTGGACATCATTTTCGACCCCTAAATGATCTTAATAAAATCTGAAATTTTGTCGAGTTAGAGATCACCTAGCTGTCTAGTTTTAGGTAAGAAGAATCTTGTGAAAAGCTCAATTCATCATAAAGTTATCGAGTCTCAAATATGGCTCTATCACTAGATTTAAAAACTCACATATTTATTTTCTTTACCGTCGAGTAACAGTCCCAACTCGTCAACTTTGGACCCAGATTTCTACCTCTAAGAGACCTCTAAAAATTCTGAATTTTTGGCACATTAAAGATCACATAGCTAATTTATTTTAGAAAGAAGAACGTTGTAAATTGGTTAATCCATTACAAAGTTATTCGAATCCAAAAATCTGTCTATCGCTAAGAACTAAACTTATTTTTTTTCCAGTTTTATTAAATGAGTGTCTCACTCGACTGATTTTGAGAATTTATTTCGACAACTAAATAAGCTTCAAAAATTATAAAACTTGGTCATAATAAAGATCACCTAGCTAACTTTATGTAGGAAAAAGAATAATGAAGAATCATGCCCTCCCTTCGCTTTTATTTGTGTCCAAAACAGGGTGATCGCAAGCTATTTTATACGCAATATTTTATATATATATATATATATATATATATATATATATATATATATATATATATATATATATATATATATATATATATATATATATATTTACGAAACTAATAAATTTGAAATATAAACCTATAAACTACGAATAAGCTGTTTAGTTACTTATTATAACTTTTATAAAAAGATTATAACAAGTCGTGTCTCTTCCCGAATTTTTAAAACGCGTTTTTATGAAACAAGGACGTCGGGTGAAATATCAGAAATGCTTTGAGGGTAAAAAGTGTCGAGACTCTAACTAATTTTTATAACTAGGACTTAATTTGTTGTCGACTTACATCTCAGGGGTAGAAAGTGTCATTTTTGAAACTATAGGGTAGAAACTGTCATTTGACCAAAGTTCAGGGGTAAAAGTTGTAATTTTAAGAAAGTTCAAAGGTATAAACTGTCAACATATGAAACTTTAAGGGTAAAAGCATAACCTTTCATAAATATTATTATTGTTATTATTTATATATATTCGATTAATAGAAATAAATAAACGTAATATGTTTATTCCAATAACTAACGAACGAAATATATATTTAACGAACAAACGGAACGGAAACATAAAAATGAAGAAATAAGATAAAATCTTATCCAACTTTTGAAGAGACTTCATGTTGTCTCAAATAAACATTTAACCAAGAACAGAACGAAATGAACAATAGACTTATATATATTCGGAAAAGATTACTGAAAACTTGACATAACAAACCAGGTTGCGTGCCGGAGACGTTTATCAACTCTGTTTAACGTTGTTTTCCATCCAGACTGTCAAGGTGAGTTCATAGTCCCACTATTCTTTATATGTTTTCTAAACTTGTGGGGAGATACATGCTACCAAACCGAACACAAGTATTTTCCTGATTGTTATTGCACTAAGTTAACTGTTCCCTATTTATATTTATTATTTAAAAGACCCTCGTATCATGCACCATTAGTCACCTGCTGGGTGAGCGCGAATATGTGAATAGATCTATTGGCCTGACGACCCATTTGTACTAATCGGATGGATATCTTCGTGGTAGCCGGTTAGACAGATGCATAATATTTGATATCTAATCTTGGGGGCAAACCACTTTCATTTTTATTATGTTAGTGAGACTGGAAACTGTCAACGCATTGCGTGTCATGAGGTTTAGTGCAATATTCCGAATTGTGATATAACAGATTTCTTTTTATTTAGCTTGTGTTCAAACTGATTATAACTTTAAACGCTATGGATTCACTCAACCTTTGTGTTGACGTTTTAGCATGTTTATCTCAGGTAATTAAAAGATTGGACTTGGCACGGAGTGGCGGTGGACTTTCTTATAAAAGAGTGTCCGTTTTGTTATCATTCAAACGAATAATGTATCATTTATAACGTATTTTGAAACCTCCCGCTGGGACCTCTATATGTAAACTCTGATTTAAATAAATGAATGATAACAAATTATTTAAAACGTCTCTTTTCGAGTCGTTTTCTATTCTCATGACTGTGAACCTTGAAGTAGCACCCCAAACTGATATTCCGCTGCGTATATTGTTGGGAATTAAATATTCAAGATGTTTAATATCGAGTTCTAATCCAAGAAATACTCTAAGTGTAATTCTGCTGCTAGTGCAAAATGGTTCCTGCTGATAAATGTTGTTCCTGCTGATAGAACATTTCACTCTGCTAATAGTGATAAATGACCCTGCTGATAGGCTTAGCACTCTGCTGATGGATTCTGCTGATGGATTCTGCAGATAGCGATAGATTGTTCCTGCTGATAGTGAACACTCTGCTGATGAAAGGATAAGATCGAAAAGATATTTATTGTATTTTGGTCAACAATATACGGTAGATAATATCTTACTCCATGTGCTTAGTTAACAAGTTGTATACATAGATACATGTTGTATCTGATGTACTGACACTAAAGGATAAGTTAACCAAGTAAGTCGGCTAAAGACTTTAAGCAATTTGTAAAGATCTTTTGACTATAAAAGAGATCTTAGACTAGTGATATTGTGTTAGATTTGTCAAATGTACATGCATATGTTAGAATACTCATAACTGTTAGAACAAACACAAATATATCACAAGTGATAAAAACATAAGATTCAAGGTTGTAGCCCTAGTGATATTTCAAGGTCACTCGCATTATTATCTTTAATAATATTGAATCGTTTGGTGATAATCTTTATGTGTTCATTGCTAACTAACAAACATAACAATTCCATTTCCATAACATACACAACCTTCTAAGTTTGGTTGAGTGAATTCCGCGCACTTAATCATTTTAACACAACATATCATACACACAAAGCTACAAGGTTTAACCACCTTAATCGTGTGTCCAGGATCCTAGCAAGTGATATCAAAGTCAGGTTAGTAGCACAAGGGTACACACAAGAAGAAGGGATAGATTATGATGAAGTTTATGCTCCAGTAGCAAGGATTGAGGCAATTAGGCTGTTTCTAGCTTATGCTTCATTTTTAGGCTTCACAGTCTACCAAATGGATGTCAAAAGTGCATTTTTATATGGTGAAATTGGAGAAGAGGTGTATGTTTCACAACCTCCAGGCTTCATTGACCCATTACATCCAAACAAAGTGTACAGAGTAGTGAAAGCTCTCTATGGCCTTCATCAGGCACCAAGAGCTTGGTATGCAACACTAGCTTCCTATTTATTAGAAAATGGATTTCAAAGAGGAAAGATTGATCAGACACTGTTCATCAAACAGCACAAGAAGGATCTTCTGTTAGTGCAGGTGTATGTGGATGACATTATCTTTGGATCTACTAGGAAAGATATGTGTTTAGAATTTGAGAAGCTTATGAAAGATAAGTTTCAGATGAGTTCTATGGGAGAACTTACATTCTTTTTGGGTTTGCAAGTTAAGCAATCATCTAAAGGCATATTTATTAGTCAAGACAAATATGTTGCAGAGATACTTAGAAAATTTCAATTTGCTGATTCAAAAATAGCAAGCACACCAATGGACTCTGAGAAGCACCTTCTGAAAGATGAAGATGGAGAAAATGTAGATGTACACAATTACAGATCTATGATAGGCTCTTTGATGTACCTTACATCATCTAGACCTGATATCATGTTTCCTGTTTGTGTTTGTGCAAGATTTCAAGTTACTCCAAAGGTTTCTCATTTAACTGCAGTCAAGAGAATTTTTAGATATCTCAAGGGTCAACCAAGGTTGGGTATATGGTATTCTAGAGAATCTCCTTTTGACTTGGTAGCATATTCGGATAGTGATTATGCTGGTGCTAGCTTGGACAGAAAGTCAACAACTGGAGGATGTCAATTCCTTGGGTGTAGACTTGTCTCATGGCAGTGTAAGAAGCAAACAAGTGTGGCAAATTCAACAACTGAAGCTGAATACATAGCTGCTGCAAGTTGCTCTAGTCAAGTTCTATGGCTTCAAAACCAACTCCTTGATTATGGGTACAATTTCTTAAACACTGTTATTCATATTGATAATAGTAGTACAATTTGTATTATTAAAAATCCAGTGCAACATTCTAAAACAAAACACATTGAAATTAGACATCACTTTATAAGAGACTGCAATGAGAAAAGATTAATTCAAGTTCTTAAAATTGCTTCAGAACATAATTTTGCAGATCTGCTAACAAAAGCTTTTGATGCTTCAAGGTTTCAGTACTTGGTAGCAAGTATTGGAATGCTTAATCTTTAAAATTTTCAAATAATGTGTTTATGTAAATAATTTTTTGTTGGTACTATTGGATTTATAAGGTACTACTAATGTATCATAAGGTACTGCTAAAGCACACAAGGTGCTGCTAGTACAAATTTAAATTGTGTTATTCATATAGTTGGTCTTATGATTATACTAATGCAAGACAAGTACTTTGTATTTTGTTCTTTTGGTTTTAGACTAACAATTTCAGGTATGAATATATAAACACAAAGGATGTTTTCAAGTGAAATGGAAACAGCAGAATTGAGATATTAGCTGCTGACCATAATAGATTTATGATGGACTGAGTTTGGGACTTTAAAGCTCCTTAAAACTTCTTTCTTGAAATCTAATTATGATATTTCACATTGAATTGATGACTTAGTTGATCAGATAGTAACTGATGCAACTCACTTTCTATCATTTTATACTTTTAAGTATAATGTGCAAGTCTGAGGACATCTGATAGAAAGAACAGCTAGTAAAAGTGAATTTAACACTTGTGTTAGAGGCAACAATTACTATGAGCTGGAAACCCTGTCAGGAAAGCTCTTTGAATGAGTTTATCTGCACACAGGCAGTTATTTATAACTGAAAAACATTGGTTCTCACACAACCAGAGGTTGCTTTAAACCGAAATGCTAATTAAGTGTCTGTTATACACTTGATTTCTTCAAAATGGTTGAAAGTAGTATGATTTTTCAATTCTAAAATCATGAACATACTACTAAGTTAAATGATTTCTTAAAAGGATTTTCAAGGATTCACAAAAACCATCCATTGATGGATCATGAATCGAAATGTCCACTGATTCACCTCTCATAGGAGTTAACACACCTAGAAGTGATGAGGGCAGTAACTTAAACTCTTAAGGAATTGATGGCTTCATGTACAACATTGTCTGACAACAAGTTCTAAATGCTGGATCAGATGATAAGGAAAGTAAAAGTACATAGTGAGATCTTCCAAACAAGGGGAGGAAACAAAAGTTATTTGCTTCAGGGGAGGAAATAATGGCCCAGAAAAGGAAGATAATCCAATAAAAGGAAGGAGAAGACAAGAGCATACAAGATGAGGAGGTTGAAAATGACAAGAACATTCCAAAGGAGAAAGTTCTATCTAGATCAAACGAAGAAAGGTTTCAATTTCACTTCAAAGACATGCTGGTTAGATGATTTCACTTGTTGAAACAAGCATCCAAGATACACAGCATCATTGCCTCTTATAATTCCTCCATCCAAGGAAATTGCACCATCTTTTAGTCCAAGATTGGTTCAATATATTTTGATATTGCTAAAGTCAAAGAAGAGCAAAGTAGATGAATTACTGAGAAGATATTCAATCTTGAAGAACATAAGTGTTTGAAAGATCTTCAATCCAAGATTTAATTTAGAAACATGTTTGAAAAGATTCACATGTTTAGAGGAGGATTGTTGGGAATTAAATATTCAAGATGTTTAATATCGGGTTCTAATCCAAGAAATACTCAAAGTGTAATTCTGCTGCTAGTGCAAAATGGTTCCTGCTGATAAATGTTGTTCCTGTTGATAGAACATTTCACTCTGCTGATATTGATAAATGACTCTGCTGATAGGCTTAGCACTCTGCTGATAGATTCTGCCGATAGATTGTTCCTGCTGATAGTGAACACTCTGCTGATGAAAGGATAAGATCGAAAAGATATTTATTGTATTTTGGTCAACAATATACGGTAGACAATATCTTACTCCATGTGCTTAGTTAACAAGTTGTATACATAGATACATGTTGTATCTGATGTACTGACACTAAAGGATAAGTTAAGCAAGTAAGTCGGCTAAAGACTTTAAGCAATTTGTAAAGATCTTTTGACTATAAAAGAGATCTTAGACTAGTGATATTGTGTTAGATTTGTCAAATGTACATGCATATGTTAGAACACTCATAACTGTTAGAACAAACACAAATATATCACAAGTGATAAAAACATAAGATTCAAGGTTGTAACCCTAGTGATATTTCAAGGTCACTCGTATTATTATCTTTAATAATATTGAATCGTTTGGTGATAATCTTTATGTGTTCATTGCTAACTAACAAACATAACAATTCCATTTCCATAACATACACAACCTTCTAAGTTTGGTTGAGTGAATTCCGCGCACTTAATCATTTTAACACAACATATCATACACACAAAGCTACAAGGTTTAACCACCTTAATCGTGTGTCCAGGATCCTAGCATATATCGAAACGGGGGTGTTACATATACAAACATTCAAAGAGTACTGAAGATTAAAATACAAAAAGAATACAAGGCGTGTCTGACAACTACAACAATATTTGTCATTTCCAAAAACCAATAGGAATGGGCTAAAAAGTCTTCGAGTGTCAGTTCTGACACTTCTTGACTTTTAGCCGCTTTAGGGAAGGTTCGTTTCTGGCTTGATAAGACTTCTCCTTATCTTCTCAAACTCTTCCCGCTCAATCCAACCTTTCTTTTAGGCTTCAGGTTCTTCAGTCTTCGCCTTCAGTCTTCAGTCCTTAATCACTTATTGTTTGTTGAGGAGACTGGGGTTCAGTGAGTTCTTGTCCAACACTCACTGAACCCATTACCTTCTTCTTTGTCTCAAGTAACACTCAGGGAGTTCCGCCTCACTGAGTGGTGAGTCTTTCTTCTTAGACTCGTCCTGAGCTTCTTGAAGGTAACTCACTGAGTGACTATTCACTCAGTGACTTAAGTATGTTTTCGGTTGATTAACACTTAGCTTAATTTGTGTTCAAATCCTGTTTTCAGGATGCTTGGGTACTGACGGACCCAACAATTAAACTTTTTGACTCTATCTTCGACTTTTTAGGCTCTCGAGGAGATTGGTATATGGTTCATGTGAAGGCGTCACATGCTAAGAACGCCACCATTGTACTTGCTTCTTCAGAGGATTTTAACTGCTTAATTGAAGCTGAGCACAGCTTCAGCAATATCAATTGGTACAGGGTTTTTTTTTATAATTTTTTATAAATGTGACTTTCTGTGTATATCATGAGTTGTTGTATAGTTGTATAGGGCTTGATTGTCCCAATTCGTATATATAATGCAGCGTCAATTCGGTGGCTTTTGATTGGCGGGTTTTATGTGGGCTACACTTTTTTTTTTGGCCTGGTAGATGTCGCACGATCCAATGTCTGAATATTGGCATTAGTTGATATAGTTATTGATGTCGAAGTTACTACTAGCGAACAAGTAACCGCGATTTCTGCGGCGTCATATCAGAACATCAAAGGCATGCGTGTAACCCCACAAGGTTGTTCAGTTGCTGATTCGTAACATATTTTAGAAAAAAATTTATAATTACATATACTGATTTTTGTGTGCTCCTTCCTTTCATACTCAATTATCTTCCACTTTTTATGATTTGTGCAGTTCATCCGGTAGATACAAATAGGCCAACACAGAGAGAATGAAGATTAAAGTTAAGGAACAACGAAAGAATTATAGAACATGAAGTTGTTAAAGGGTTTGTCTAAGAATTTAAGAATGTTTGCTGAGATGGGGTACGGTTTGAATGTTGATGGTGATATTGAGTGTGATCACTAACTTAAAGGGCAGATGATCTCAGTAAGTTTTTTTTTTCAGTTTTTAACACATCACTTTGCTACTATGTTCTATATCGTTTTCCATTTTGTTGGTAATGTGGTAATTACGTGTTTAAAATAAATTTTTTTTGCAGGCGATAAAGGTCGAAGTAACTATGCCATTTTCCTCGATAAAAACCTTGACATTAAACCTTGAGAAATTCATTTTCCGCTATATTTAGTGTTAGTAAAGGATGTTTGGGTAAGCTTATTTTAAGTGTATATTAGCTTTTCATCTTTTGATTTTGTAATTGATTAAAGGTTGTCTGTGATGATATAGTTTAAAAGTAGTTTTCTGTGAAATTTTTTGTTTAATAGGAACGAATAATCGCTGCCCCGCCGCAACGTGGCGGCTCGCAGCCTTCCTCGTTATATAAACAACAAATCAATCTCACAATGTTCTAATCATGACTTGAACATATAAACATTTGATTGAAGAACATTCTCACACATGAGATATTATTGAAACACAAACTCTTTGGTTATAAACTAATTAAGATTAACCATTATTTATATTACATGTTAGGGGATGTTTGAAAGGAATGTTTTAGTGAATTAAATTATATAATGTATTTAATCTAAGCAATTTATAAGTTTAGTTCATTTTAAATAACGCAAACTTTCGATATAAAAATAATTTCTGTGTTTGAATACTACGAACATGTGCTCAGTAAGCAACTATATTAGCAAAACTATTATATTTTATGGTAACATCTTAAAATTGTTTATAGTCTCTTTACATTTTAATTACATTTATTTAACACTAAAATAAAGATTTGAAAAGAAAATACCCCCCTAATGACTGGATGAAGATATAGACTCCTCTGAATAAATGAACAGTTGTAAACTTGTACGTAATATCAAATGAACAAGGCCGTCTCGTAATTTTCAGTGGCTCCAGACAATAATAACAAATATGCCCTATTAAACTTGTAAATTAAACAAAAATTGCATATAAACTTGAATTATATGACTCATATATGTTTAATATTATACGTATTTATATTCAAAACTAATAAAAATGTGGCCTCTTTTAAATGGAGCCCATGTGCAACGACACCTATTTTACATCCCGCCGAGACCCCTCTGGAAATGAAACAACATATTATAATATATATTAAACCACATAGAATACGGCGCCGTTTTGCACCCTTTTTTCCCGCCAAAACTATGGCCCAACTTCTTAGCCTTTGTGCGTGGCCCATTCCCTTCCAGTCCAGTCCGCCTAAATTTTGTTAATACCTATACGATGCATACATTCACTCGAGTCTTCCAGAACATACACACATACTCGGGTTTGATTTTGGAGGGTATGATGAGAAGTTATCAGATCCATGCTAACAAATCGATTTCAAGGTGCGGCGTAAGAAGGGATCAGTGAACAAAAAATATGAGTGGTCGTGAAGAGACAAGAACAGTGGAATTAAGAATGAAGTCTCCGGCGTGTCTTTGGGTTTTCCGGCCAACCTTGCGCCGTTATCTTCACTCCTACCATCAATAGTAAGTCTGATCATATAGTTTTTAAAGTTTTTAATCAGTTAGGGTTTAATTATTTGATCATTAAAAATGAATTGGGGTTTAATAATTTGACTTTAAATTATTTCCCTTTCGAGCTTTTATATAAATGATTGAAAGTTTTTGATTTGTGGGGTTTTTATTTTGCATGTGCGAATTTTTGCGAGGTTTGGAGCCGTCAGGTGAATAAGTTTGATGTGGAGGATAAGCTTCACGCGCTTGAACCTATGCTTTTGGGTAAGTTTTAATTTAGTGAAATATAGTTTCTGTTTACATTATATGGTATAGGATAGTTTTTTAAAGTCTAATACGGAGTACCTTTTAATATGATTTAAAATGATTGTTTGAAAACCCTAATTTTTGGGTTTTCGTTATTGGCTGTGGTTGGTTATTTGTTGGTTGTAGATATTGGTGACCATTTCTTTCTTGCTCTGTTCTAACCTGCTGAATTTGTTGATGCTGGGTTAGTCTTATGCGCCCCTATCATGGCAGGGCATCACCGTAACGTGTTTGCAGCCGGGGGGTCAGACTAATCTTGCCATGGCAACTCAGTTGGTTTGTAGCCATGCCGTGCGTAGTGTGGATGCCGCTGCGAACAGCTATGGCGGGCCAACTGCTCATCCGTGGTTTGCTATGCTGGTAAATTATTGTTTACTATGCGTGGCTCAGCAACACCCGTATCTTGGCTAGGCAGTCACACCGAGAATGTGATTGCAGCCATGTCGGGTGATCAACGATGATGATAAATTACTGTTTGCATTTCCATATATAAAAAAAAATGGCCGATGATGATGGATGGTTGCAGTTGCATAACTGAACCATGTTCCTTCCAGAAGTCGGTACCTTGGCGAGGCAACCTGCGGGTTGCAGCCACTGTAGTTTGCGGGCTTCGGGTACATATGTGTATTCCGCTCTGAGGCTAATGTTTTGTACTGTGATGATTGGTCAAATATGATCTCTTGCTGCACTGTGTGTGCGGATGGCAGAGTGCAAGGAACACTTGCCTCAGCAACCTTCACACGTGCACCAGGGCACGAATAAATCTGACCCAACTTTCCGGTTTCTATATATAAATTTGTTTAATTATGGATTCTGGTAGTGAGTTCTTCCATTCGTTTGGTCAGAATCTGGTGGTGCGGTAAGTTCGTTTCAACTTTCGTTTAGTAAGTTTCAATTGATGAATATTGCTATGTTAATTCTACTTTTAGGGTTTAGACTTGCCTGATTTAAGGATTAGTTAATTGGGTTGGATAGAAATCTAACACACTAAAAAAAATTGAAGTTTTTAGTTTTTCTTTTTAGTAATTTTGATTTTGGTTGTTGGTTGCAGGAGATACGTATAAGGATGCTTTGGTGGTGACATTGTTGTTCTTTTTATTTGTGGAAAATGAAAACGGCAAGATAATAAGGTGACGTATAGGCCGAGACGGTTATTGTCATTTTTGGTAAAAAAATGATTATCTGCTCATTTGTTATTATCGTTTCTGCTGAAAATTGAGAAAATTTTAAACTTTGTGTGTTTTGTAAGTATAGTTTATCGACCACCATATCTTGGCACGGTAGCCACAGCCAAACTGTGGTTGCAGCCATGGCGGGTGTTTGGCTTCGCTTCCATATTTACAGATCCGAGTATGTGTTATCGGTTGCGCAAACACTGCCAAAAGCAACAATGGCCCCGTTCTCTAAGTAACAGGTATTGTTGGTGGGTTATTTGGGCTAGATACAAAATTACAAAGGCTAACAACTTGGGCTTATTTAGCCTGCAGTTTTTTGCCGGGAAAAATGGGTGTAAAACGTCATCGTATTCTATGTGGTTTAATATATATAGTAATGTGTATTTATTGAATGTGGTAGGCATGTGTAGAATATGTGTATTTGTTATTGAGTATGCGGTAAGTGTAGCCGGAATAATGGGCTATGATGATTGGTATATTACTGAAACTGTTTGAGGTCCGAGAACATCCGTATCTTGGCAGGGCGTTTACACTAACGCAGCCATGGCGGTTGTTCCGGCTTTGTCAAATATGTTATTCATGGATTCTAATATCCTATAAGTAAAATTGTTTTTTAAAGAAGTTTTTATGGCTGTGATGATTGTTGGAATTTCGGCGAGATGTTCCAATCCTAACTTGGTAAGGCAATGACCGGATGGCATAGCATATATCCCTGCTATGCAACCAGGTTTCTTTGCAACCGTAACGGAATTCGGATACTTCTATGACCTGACCACCATATACATATTTGAGCCTAATCTTTTATTACACCACATTTCTGGAAAAAGAGTTTTGGCAATAACAGCTTTAGCCTTGGCGTTCTATTTTAACTTGCTTTGTCTGCCCAAAAACAAAAAATCATAAACACTTTTACTCTAAACTTTGTAGAACAAAAACAAAAAAGGTAGTAGCAGTGGTTCGTTTACCACATCGGGTCGGTATTTGATAGATCCGGCTAATTTATTGAAGATGGTGTGTGTGTATGCCTGAGGTATGTGTATATCTTTTACCAAATCTTTTATTTACAGTTTCTATTATTTTATTTTTTTTCAATTGGATTGATGAAATTACTATAATTTATTTTGATTGGTAATTACTGTAATACATTTAGTATTTTGTGAAATGGAACAGTTTTTTATTTATGAGCTTTGACTAAGACTAAATATTATGTGGAAAAAAATATGGTAAATTTATTTTTATTTTTATTTTTATTTTTTGATCATTTGAATGCAGGAAAGACATGTTTGAGGATGAAAATAAATGCGGAACAGTTCTTACAACTGTTTTGACATATGATGAATGCGTTTGGATTTGTTTTTATCATTAAAAGGACAATCTTCCCATCTTGGCGGGGCAGCTATTAAGCTTGCAGCCATGGCAGATGAATACCGTTTGTGGAAACCACTATGTTCGGTGGTTGCAGCCATGGACCATGTTTGGTCATGGTATTTGCTACTTGCAGACCTGAGCTACGGTGTTAGATTCAACCTGAGGTTGTAGGCCATTTGGAGAATTACTTATGTATCATCTGTTGTAAGTTTCTTTTTGGCAAAATCTCATAATGAAGCTTCGTTTTTCTCACTTTTAGCATACCATCTATGGGTTTCATTAAACGTGAGGTTGTAGGGATTTTGGTGAAGCAGGTTACTAGACCTGCATCCATGCCTTATGTATCCTCTGTTGTAAGCTTTTTTGGCAAATCTCAAGCATGAAGCTTCGGTTGTCTCACTCACCTTATATTTTCTGGGGCAATGATGAATTTTTCTGCACATTAACTCTTCCATGCGTGAAGCTCACACATAACCGTATCTTGGCAGGGTAACCACGAATGTTACGTGGTTGCAGCCATGGCGGGTGAGTCGAGCCGCCCAAGGAAAGGCAGATCTAAGCCTGATTTTTCTGACTCCGTTATGGTCTACTCCTAGCCCCGCTATACTCCGAGGTAGAGGTAATCAAAATGATCCACAAGTTTAGCTTAGTTGTTTACCTTTGTGAGTGGTCTTGGTTGAATGGTTACTCTTTACTTTAACAATTTGCAGATGTTGAGCTGAGTTACTTCTGAAATGAAGCCACGGTCTGAAGTCGATGACGAAAGTGAACAGGGAAGCTGGATTGCTAAAGAACCGTTGTTATGTGAGTTTTGTAGAAATTATGAATCTTCTTTGCAATTCGGATACGATGAAGGTAGAGTATAATCGTTTGGAAAGTGAAATTATTGGTCAGTGAATTCGTTAGATTATATATATTTCGTGTGTTGTTTGGACATTTTCATATTTTAAAGCTTTTTTAGGATTATAATTTTTTTTTGAATTATGCTATGTGAAATTTGTTTTTTTATTAGAGTTGGCAAGATAGGTGGGAGCTTACAAAAATCACTTCACGACCTCTAATTGAGTACGGTTTTTTCGCAGGTGCTGAAGAGCGACTTACTGGAACAGAATGGCTGGAAGGCCAAGAACCGTTGATGAGTTCAAGTTTAAAGTCATAGGAAAAAACCATAATCAGCATGTGAGTTCCTTTCATATTCTCTTCTTCTGTATATTGCAAGAAAATTTCCTTTTTGAACTATTGTTACCATTGTGGATTCGTAGGTGAAATATTGGTTTCGGGATTTTTTTTTTCTTCAGCAAGGCTTTTTAAGCTTTGGGAAGCACAAACCGACAACACGTAAAGGTATGCACACGTCCAACCCTTAACAACATATATTGTTTGGTGTAATTGCACAAAAGTTTAAGGGGGTGTTTGGGTAAGCTCAAAGGTAGCGTAATAGCTTTTTTCAATCTTTCGAAACCTTCATGAAGCGTATCATTGATAAACATGGTTTGGTGTTTCTATTGAATTGATGAATTTAAGTTCAGTTTGTAGTAGCATATGCAAATTCGAACAGTAATATGTTAACTACTTTATCACATTGCTCTTTCCTTGCAATCAATAGTAGATGGCTACAATATATTTTCTTTCATTGGGTCTTGATGATCTCTAAGGCTACATCATTCAGTATAACATGTTTAGATAAATACTGTCATGATCCATTTAGATTTACATGTCTAGGCCCTAAGACTGTAAATGAACCTCAGTACAGAACAAACATAATTAGGGGACTGCACTGCTGCACATGTTTGTTAATCTAAGTCTAAGAGAACATATATATGAATACACGCACGTTCACGATCATGTTTTTCTGCCAAGTGACACATTACTTTTTTCGAGAGATGGGGCATATTTTTAAACATGGCGATTTTCGCAAGGTATTAACTTTTTATTTCTCTTCTAAATCATCATACTGTAATATTCAGATTGTAACTTCAAACATTATTTTGTTAGATTTTCGAAGAACTCAAAAAGTTCTGTCATCAAACTAATGTGAAAGTTGTTGTCGCTTATGGAGGCGCACAAGTCTATAACCAGATGATTCCGCATATATTCCGTATTACAGGTAGTTCCATGTTTTTTTTGAAAGTGTTGATTTAGATTTTGATTGGTAATATAGGTGTTTATACCTACATTGTTTAATTTTTTTGGTGAATGCTATCCATTTTTTCCTCAGAAGGTACGCAAAAGTGTGATGTGCTTTTAAGGCTACTACGCGAGGTCCTCCGGGTCATGGCAGATGCTGAAGATTTAAAAGAGGTTTCTCCATTTTTTTTTTATCTCACAACACTACAATAATTTGTCTTTGATTCCTGACTACGGTATGTTTTTCATGGTTTTATGTTAAACAGGTACTTGGATTACCTTATTTTACGCTGCACTTGATCAGGTGGTGCAACAGGAGATTTGCGTATGTGTCTTTGGAAGACTTGCCAATCATTTATTTGAACTATTAGTTGACGGGCATACCACCAATAAATTCACTATCTAATAAATGTATAGAGTTATTAGAAGAATACGAAACTTTGTATGATTTTTTGCCAGTTTTTTTCCTCCTCCCCCAAACAAGCACACATGTATCTGTATTCTTCATACTTGGTGTCTTACAACGCTTAAATATTCTACTTTATTTATGCAAAATCGCCTCGGCCGAAAAACAGGCACGCCCGCAACGCGGCGTCAGTCGCCTATCTCGTTAATATTAATGATCAAGGCATAACAACTAACTCTAGATCAAATGTTGATAAAATTACGACATCATGATGTGTCGACCAAATGTTGGGCTTAAAATTTCAATTGGCAATGTAAAGACTAATGACATAAGTAAAATTTTCCTGTGCTTTATTTAGATATATTGGGCTTAATCAAGTAAGTGAAGCCCGTAGTTCTACATTATTTAGACATTAAATTCGAGCACCAATGCAGCGGAAACAGTTGTGGTTCTGACATTTACAAATTTATAAATAGCACGATGTGTGGCGTGGCGACATAACCAGGCCTCACGTCTTAGCTGCTAATGTGAAGCTTTTGCGTTTATAAGTCCTGGCAAAAGGTGGCACAAAATATGAAAATATTTATATATTTATATTATATTTCATATATATCGAGTTTACAAAAAGACGCGGCATAAGGCGGCATAAAGCGTGGCGTGGCGGCATGACCAAGCCTCACGCCTCTGCGGGGCCTTTGCGCAACTTTTAGAACCATGGATATTTGTAAATGATTTGCCTAAACACATCATTTTGTATTTTTATTGCTTGCAATTAAAGGACCTATTTTTTTACAACAAGCCAATAAAACAGTAACATGGAGGTTTAGCCTTAAAGTTAGTCACATCTTTAGGTATCCCAATCGTTTCTCTTTGTAATTTAGAAACAAGTTTCAAAATGAGTATCTGGTAGCTCCTCAAATCTATTAACTTACTCATGTAAGTTTTGTGGCAAGAAGAAAAATTAAAATGAGAAAAATAAGAAAGATTTCTGTTAGGAATTCTGGGAAATAATATATTTCTCATTGCTGCTGGTAGTGCAAGCTGGTTCCTGCCGATAGTGTGTGGTTCCTGCTGAATTTCATTGCTGCCGATAGTATAGTTTTGTTTCTGCTGATAGTGTTTATTGTTGCGGGTATTATTGTTAGTTATCCCGTAAGTTTAGAATGTTTGTTAGATTTATTTTTAGAAGAGATTGATGTATATCTCTTCACACATTTTCTTGTATGACGGGTTAGGGTTAGGGTTTCTTGTTAGTATAAAAACACCCGTCTATGAGTTTTGTAATCAATCGATTCAATCAAAAGAATAACAATTTCATTAGTTAATAAACCGATCCATAGAGGATCAAAACATTGTTAGTTTCTTCTTTATATTCTTGTGTTTAGTTTCCGCATAGACACAAGTCTTACACCTAGAGATTCTCCTAAGCTGTTTGTGTTTACATAAACGGTTTAACCAAGCTCAATCAAGCTAGATGCACTCGATCCTACAAGTGGTATCAGAGCCTGGTGAGGATCTCTGATAAAGAAGAAAACATTTCTAAACCTTCTCTTGAACCTTTTTCACAATGTCGTTATCAAGAGATAAATTTGAAATGTGGGCAAGGAAGATTAGAGCCTTGTTTCATAATGAGTCTATGACTAAGCTGACTGAAAATGATGAATCCTATGAGGCAAAGGATAACTTGGAAGAATATGCATTAATGGAATTTCCATCTCAGGTACCAAAGTGTCATCTTGGTTGTCATGATTTATATGCTTCATTTAAGAAAGATTATGATGACATGGAATCTCAGTATAATGAATACTTTGTTAAGGTACAAGCTTATGAAAATGCTGTTAAAACTTTAGAAAAACAAAAGGTTTGGTACCAAAAGAATCAGTTAGCTTATGAGGAAAAGATTAAGGTATTACAGAGAGATTTAGAAAACACCACTAATGAGCTTAAATATTCTGAATCTCAAAATGCTAAGGTCATATTAGAAAAACAGGATTTACAGACTAAGCTAAACAATAACTTGGCTAGGTTCGATAAATGGAAAGAATCATCTAAAAACCTAAACAAGTTAGTTGATAGTTCTATGTCTGTGAAAACTAAACTTGGTTTAGGATTTGGTGACTACATAGGAAAAGATCAATTCTATGACCCTAATGAGTATAGTGTTTTTGACCCTGAACCTGTCAATTACCAAATACCTGTAAAGTTTGTAAAAGAAGGAGGAATGAATGCAGTTCCTCCACCTATCAGAGGAGTTTTTATGCCTACCCCTGTCCATTCACTCTCTGACATTGACTTAGATGAATCACATATGGTTTATGGCAAAAAGTCCAAAGACTTACCTGAACCTGATGAATTTGTCTCTTGTTCCACAAGTGTCAAGTCCTCAGAAGCAGAGTCCAAAGACTTTGTTTCATGTGATTCAAGTGAAGAGTCACCTACACCCAAGACTCACCATTCCTCCTCAAAAGTAGATGATGATAGATCTGCTTCTAAGACAGTTTTCTCAGACAACAGCTCAAGTAATTCTATTAAAAACAAATGTGTCTCTAGTTCCTGTAGTGACAACATTGTTTGTAATAAGAGAAAGTATGCTAAAAACAAGTCTGTTAAGAGGAAATCATATTTTGTATGTGGTAGTAAAGTTCATCTCATCAAAGATTGTGATTATCATGAGAAGAGAATGGGTGTGTATGCTAGACGACAAGTGACAAGACCTCTGTGGAATAATGTGGATAAGATACCATCTTATGTGCCTAAGGCAGCAGCATTTCCTGCTGGTAATACTAAACCTGTTGCTGCTGATAGGCATAGTTAACCTGCAACCATTCCTGCTGGTAAGCCAGTTCCAGCTGGTCAAACCAATTCTACTGGTTGGAAGAGGAATGTTGCTCAACCATTTTACAGACCCTCAAGCCCTTATTTTCAAAATGATTATAGGTCTGATTATTATGAGCCAATTCCTGAAGAGGGATTGTATTACTATCCATGGTTTCCTTGGTAATGGGCTTGATTGTCTTATCATGTTGTTGTATTCTACCTTGCTAGGTTTGAGGGGAGGCATTAGCCTGAGGGGAGGCTAATACTTGTATCTTTGTAATGTTTATTATACTTTTATGCTTTATGTACTAACTTTGTTTTGCAGGTTATTTTGTTTTCTTGTACATTCTATGTTTTGTGTTTTCTATCTTTATGCAGGTCAATTGTCAAGCAATAATTATTAGTCTTCAATCTCATGAGATACATCAAAAGAAAAGACTTTATTGATCATTGAAAATGGGGGTTACATTGATTCACAATTCATCATCAAAGGACAACATTAAAACACCAACATAAAACATTTGTCAACAAACAAAAGAACCAGACAAAAGACATTACTCAGAAGGACCAAACTCCTAAACCCTACCCCACACTCCAACCTGCAGCCTACTCCATTTTCCCTTTGCCCTTGCCCATGTAATCTGGCATCTCCTTCCTAACTCCTCTCCCTCTGACTTCACCTTGTAACCTTGGAGCTGCAAGACCAATGATCACTGGTATTGGTTATCCTCTCTTTCGGACTGGAACTGATTGTCTTGGTTGGCTTGGCTCAGGAGTTGGATGGCTTGGCCTTGGGGTTGCCTGATTCCTTGGAGGCACTGGTATTGGTTGTTCTCTCTTTTGGACTGGAACTGATTGTCTTGGTTGGCTTGGCTCAGGAGTTGGATGGCTTAGCCTTGGGGTTGCCTGATTCCTTAGGGTTGCCTGATTCCCAGGAGGTGGTTGACCTTTCTTTGGAGTTGGATGACTTGGGGTAGAGTGTGACTGACTTGATCTTGGGCGTAACCTAGGAAGTGGATGACTTGGCGGCTTACGTGATGGCTGACTTGGCTTAGGTGGTGATGGCTGACTTGGCCTAGGTGGTGGCTGTCTTGGCCTAGGTGGTGGCTGACTTGCCCTAGGGAATGGATGGCTTGGGCTTAGCTCTGAAATTTCGTAGAAGGAGGCCACAGTCTTCTCCATCTCTTCCCTAAGCATATCAGAGATGGGAAAATTGGGAGGATATGTTTCCCACTCACCTTTATAGTACGTCAGAGACTTTGGCCAAGCAGAGGCATCTTCATCAGAACTTGAGTATTCAAATGAGGAGGGAGTAGATGGAAGAGGGTCTGATGAAACTTCTTCGTCTTTAACCTTGCACTTGCCCTTGAATTGTGAGGATGATGCGGTTGGAGGACAGTAGTTTTCCCACCCTGATGATGATTCGGTGGAGGAGGAGGATGATATTTCAATAATGGGTGTTTTTTAAGAACTCATGGTTTTGTTTGATATGATTAGGGTTTGGATATGAAGTAATTTGATTTGGGAAAAAGGCCTATTTATAGTGAGAAGATGATTAGAGGGAATTGAATGTTTGGTTGGTAATGGGAGTTAATTTGGGCAGTTTATTATTAATGACTGGATTTGAAATGTTGACTTTGGTCAAACCTCTCCATTGCTGCTGATTGACCAAGTGTTCCTGTTGATTGTCTAATGGTTCCTGCTGACTTCATTAAATTTGGGAAAGTTAGTTAAGTCAAATCGGTCAAAGATACGTGCGCGAAATTCCTACAATTTAAATCGCTAAATTTGGCAACCATATAACAACAACAAAACTGACCTAAAATTGTACTTCTCACATCTCAAATCATCAATATCCTCTCAAACCCTAGCTCATCTTTTCTCTTTTCAAACCCTAGTTCACTCATCAAATACAATGGCAACACTTTGATACAAAGATGATCACAACAAGGTTGCTCATTTAGAGTCCTCTGATAGAAGTGAAGGTTATGACGAAGTGCTGGCTTTTCTGCGTGGGTCCTCTATTCAATATGCCCTTACTCACTGTCCAGCTACAGTGTACGACTCTCTCGTTAAGCAGTTTTGGGCAACTGCTAAAGTGCGAAATATTGTGGGAAGAGAGCAGGAAATTGTAGCAACCATTGATGGTCGTGAACACATTGTCATTGAGGGATTGGTCCGTACGCAACTTCAACTTCCTGATGAAAATGGAGTGTATGATCTTACCAAGCAAGAAATCCTGGATGGTATGACAGCCATTGGATACCCTGTCACTGGTAATTTTACTTGTTATAAAAGTAAGCTCTCTCCTCAATGGAGATTTCTTGTTCACACTTTACTTCAGTGTATTAGTATTAAGACAGGTGGTTGGGACCAATGTTCTAGTCCTATTGCATCTGGCCTTATTTGTCTGTCACAGGGAAGGGTATACAATTGGGCAAAATACATTTTTGATGGGATGGTTGACAATGTCACTGCTGAGAAAACCAGATTTCTAATGTACCCTAGGTTTCTTCAAATTATTTTAGGTGTACAGACCATTGACCCAACCCATAAGATTGTGGCTAGGTTGACTGCTAAAATGTTTGCCACAATGAAGATGAACTTTGCAGGCCCACACTTGCCATTATTACCTGCAATGTTGTCCAATGCCAATCCTGCTGGTAATGAAAATATTCCACCAGCACCCAATGCAGCTGATGCCAGTGCATCCAATGCTGCTGGTGCAGGGACTTCAGTTGCTGCTGATGCAAATGCATCAGTTGCTGCTGATGCCCCATTGCCACCATCTCCTAGACCTACCACACCTCAAACTGTTGTCCCTGATGAGCCTATTGTCCAGACCTCAACTGATGACCAACCAACACCTTCTATGGATATGCCTTCTACTTCAAGGCTATCCACTCCAAGTCCACCTAGGCAGTCTTTTGACTTTGACACTCATGATGGTGGAGACTTTCATGCTGCTCTACTCAGATCTTCTGCAGCTCCTCATACCACAGAGCAACTTGCTGGTGGAGCTGAGGGTCCTACTAATGCCACATCTGTGTCTAGTTTGCTTGACAGATATGCAAAGAAAGTGGAACTTTTGGAGTCTGCACTAAGTGACATCAAGAAGGATTTTGGTAAGAAGGTGGAGTCTTTGGAAAAGGAGCTCAAGGAAACAAGGGAGACTCTTGGTGGAACTATTCATAGTCTAACTGAAAGAATTACCACTTTGGAAGGTCAAATTTCACACAAGAAAAGAAGGGTAATTTTATCTGATTCTGAAGAAGAAGAGACTGGACTTCAGGGTTCAGTTAACCTGGAAAGACTACATATGTTGGCCAATATCTCTTTAGCTAGTGCCAATACACCAGGAGGGGGTGTTCAAGTCTCTAAGGCCACCTCTCTGAAGCCTTATCAAAGAAGAAAATACTTATCCAAGCTTCAGAAGGCGTCTAAAATACCAGCCTTTGAGATGTATAAGTTATCAGATGAGGATACTTCTATTGGGACTGATGAAGATACTCCTAAAATTGTTGCTGCTGATGTTGGTATGACAGAGAAGAGTCCTGCTGCAGTAGATGTTCCTGCTGCAGATGCTATTCCAGCTGGTAGTATTCAGGCTGATGCTGCTCCTAAGTCTGATAGTATTGTTGCTGGTAGCTCTACCAATGCCTCTGCTAGTGTATCTGCAATTCATACATCTGATGTCACTCATGCTGATCAACCTAAAGGACATGAATCATTGGTGGATGATCTTGGTGGTCTTGTGTCTGATGAAGAAAGAGCTGCACAAGAAAGGCTGTTAAAAATGCATGAAGATGAACAGATGGGGTTGGAAATGGCAAAGAAGGTTCATGCAGACTTTACTGCAGAATTTGCAAGGGCTGATACACCATTTACTTCCACTTTACCACCTGAAAGACAAAGAGAGTTGGATGCTGCCTCTCTCCATTGGTCTGAAGCTTATTGGGTACAAATTGGTTCTCAAGTAGCTGCTAATTCCCAACTTGCCAAGAACATTCTGGGCATTAATGTATCAGATCCGGATTTTCCTGCTCTAATGGTGGATCGAATGAAACAAAAGAGAAGGGCCATTGCAGAACAGAAAGCTAAAGCAAAAAGGGATAAGCCTCTTACCCCTGCACAGCAGAGAGATCTTATGAGACGTGTGGTCAAGAATCAAAGCGGATCAATCTATACTCTTGGGATGACAATGGCTCAAGTGAAGAAATTATCCAATGAAGAACTTAAGAAGCTATATGACAGAATCATGAAACCTGTTTTAGCCAGAGCTAAACCTGTTTTGGAAGAACCTTCTTCAAAAAGGGCTAAAATTACTGACTCTCATATTCATGCTGGTGATATATCTACTCATGATGTCTCATCTGGTTCACCACAGACATCTTCTATTCCTGCTGATGTATCAGAGTCTGTTCCTGCTGATGTTGCAGTTGATTTAAATCAGGCAGTTCCCTCATCCTCTTCAAGAACCAGAAAGAAGAGTTATGCTCAGAAGCCTTCTTCTAGGCCCATTTCTGAGCTGGATGATCATGAACTTCTGCAGATTGATTCAGAAAGTGACTCTGAAGATGATCCTCCTCAACCTTGGGGTCATATTGCTCATTGGACAATCCGTTCAATTCCACAAGGGGAAACTAATGTTTTGTGTACTCTTGATGGGAATGTGATGTACTTTACATTCCTTAGAGAGATTTTGGATAAGGTGGATAAGCAAGACTTGATTCATCTCTATGGTATGGTGTCCACATATTATGAAACTTGAGAGGACCTATGACACACGGTTAAGGTGGTTAAACCTTGTATACTTTGTGTGTAATGATATATTGAGTTTATATGATTAAGTACGCGGAATTTACTTAACCACACTTAGAAGGTTATGTATGTTATGGAAATGGAAGAATTATGTTTGTTACTTAACAATGAACAAAGAAAGTTTATCACTAAACGATTCAATATTATTCAAAATAATACGAGTGATCTTGTGTTTATCACTAGGGTTACAAAGACCTTGAATCTTATGTTTCTAGATTTGTGATATATGTTTTTGTTTGTTCTATGTCTTAACAGATATGAGTTTGTATATTTTCACATACATGTGTTCTACATAATCACTAATCTAAGATCTCTTTTATAGTCCAAGAGATCTATTACAATATTACTTTAAGTCTAATCGACACTTGTCTTACAAAAGATCAAGTCGAGCTAGCGTATAGAAGTTTATATCTCACAAGTTGTTAAAATGAATTAATGCAAGCACATGCATCAACTTGTTGACTGAGAATATATCTAGATATTATTTTTGCATAAGAGTGACTCATACAAATAATATCTTCTTCGATCTTATCCTTGTAGCAGCTCTATGACTCGTTGATCAGCAGTACCATTCTCTACCAGCAGTACCTTCTACTTGAACTAGCAGTACCTTCTTGTTCTAGCAGTACCTTGATGTACTAGCAGTACCTTGATCATGAACTAGCAGTACCTTTGACTTAGAGTAAATTCTAATACTCTAATTTCAGAATATTTAATTCCCAACAATCCTCCCCTAAACATGTGAATCATTTCAAACATGTTTTCTGAATTAAATGAGGACTTGAGAAGATCTTTCAAACACTTCATGAATCTGAACTATTCTTCTTATTCTGAACTGATCTGCTTTGTTCTTCTTTGACTTTAGTAATATCAAAACATTGTACCAAAAGATGGTGCAATTTCCTTGGATGGAGGAATTGTAAGAGGCAATGATGCTGTGTATCTTGGATGCTTGTTTCAACAAGTGAAATCATCTAACCAGCATGTCTTTGAAGTGAAATTGAAACTTTTCTTCGTTTGATCTAGATAGAACTTTCTCCTTTAGGAATGCTTCATCCCTTCTAGATATTTGATCTATTCTTATCATTTTCAACCTCTACATCATCTTGTATGCTCTTGTCTTCTCCTTCCATATATTGGTTTTATTCTTCCTTTTCTAGGCAATTATTTCCTCCCCTGAGATTGTTACCTCCCCTGAAGCAAATAACTTTTGTTTCATCCTCCCCTTGTTTGTAAGATCTCACTATGTACCTTTGACTGATCTATCAATGTGAACTTGTTGTCAGACAATTTTGTACATGAAGCCATCAATTCCTTAAGAGTTTAAGTTACTGTCCTCATCACTTCTAGGTGTGTTAACTCCTATGAGAGGTGAATCAGTGGACATTTTGATTCATAATCCATCAATGGATGGTTTTTGTGAATCTCTTGAAAATTCTTTTAAGAAATCTTTTTGACGTAGTAGTATGTTCGTGATTTTAGAATTGAAAAATCATACTACTTTCAACCATTTTGAAGGAATCAAGTGTATAACAGACACTTAATTAGCATTTCGGTTTAAAGCAACCTCTGGTTGTGTGAGAACCAATGTTTTTCAGTTATAAATAACTGCCTGTGTAAAGATAAATCTATTCAAAAGATTTTATTGACAGGGTTTCCATCTCATAGCAATTGTTGCCTCCAACACAAGTGTTATATTCACTTTTACTAGCTGTTCTTTCTATCAGATGTCCTTAGACTAGCTCATTATACTTAAAAGTATAAAATGATAGAAAGTGAGTTGCATCAGTTACTATCTGATCAACTAAGTCATCAATTCAATGTGAAATATCATAACTAGATTTCAAGAAAGAAGTTTTAAGGAGGTTAAATTCCTAAACTTAGTCCATCATAAACCTATTATGGTCAGCAATTTGATAAGCATTCTGTTGTTCCCATTTCACTTGAAATATCCTTTGTGTTTACAAATTCATACCTGAAATAGTTAGTCTAAAACCAAAAGAACAATGTACAAAGTACTTGTCTTGCATTAGAATAAGCATATGACCAATTATATGAATAACACAATTTACTTTTTGATATATTAGCAGTACCTTATAAATCCAGCAGTATCTTATGATACAATAGCAGTACCTTATAAATCAGTAGTAACAACAAAAATTTATTTACAAAAACACATCATATTGAAAAATTAAAGATTAAGCATCCCAATACTTGCTACCAAGTACTGAAACCTTGAAACATCAAAAGCTTTTGTTAGCAGATCTGCAAAGTTATGCTCTGAAGCAATTTTAAGAACTTGAATTAATCTTTTCTCATTGCAGTCTCTTATAAAGTGATGTCTAATTTCAATGTGTTTTGTTTTAGAGTGTTGTACTGGATTTTTAAAAATACAAATTGTACTACTATTATCAATATAAATAACAGTGTTTAAGAAATTGTACCCATAATCAAGGAGTTGGTTTTGAAGCCATAGAACTTGACTAGAGCAACTTGCAGCAGCTATATATTCAGCTTCAGTTGTTGAATTTGCGACACTTGTTTGCTTCTTACGCTGCCATGAGACAAGTCTACACCCAAGGAATTGACATCCTCCAGTTGTTGACTTTCTGTCCAAGCTAGCACCAGCATAATCACTATCCGAATATGCTACCAAGTCAAAAGGAGATTCTCTAGAATACCATATACCCAACCTTGGTTGACCTTTGAGATATCTAAAAATTCTCTTGACTGCAGTTAAATGAGAAACCTTTGGAGTAACTTGAAATCTTGCACAGACACAAACAGGAAACATGATATCAGGTCTAGATGATGTAAGGTACATCAAAGAGCCTATCATAGATCTGTAATTGTGTACATCTACATTTTCTCCATCTTCATCTTTCAGAAGGTGCTTCTCAGAGTCCATTGGTGTGCTTGCTATTTTTGAATCAGCAAATTGAAATTTTCTAAGTATCTCTGCAACATATTTGTCTTGACTAATAAATATGCCTTCAGATGATTGCTTAACTTGCAAACCCAAAAAGAATGTAAGTTCTCCCATAGAACTCATCTGAAACTTATCTTTCATAAGCTTCTCAAATTCTAAACACATTTCTTTCCTTGTAGATCCAAAGATAATGTCATCCACATACACCTGCACTAATAGAAGATCCTTCTTGTGCTGTTTGATGAAAAGTGTCTGATCAATCTTTCCTCTTTGAAATCCATTTTCTAATAAATAGGAAGCTAGTGTTGGATACCAAGCTCTTGGTGCCTGATGAAGGCCATATAGAGCTTTCACTACTCTGTACACTTTGTTTGGATGTAATGGATCAATGAAACCAGGAGGTTGTGAAACATACACCTCTTGTCCAATTTCACCATATAAAAATGCACTTTTGACATCCATTTGGTAGACTGTGAAGCCTAAAAATGAAGCATAAGCTAAAAACAGCCTAATTGCCTCAATCCTTGCTACTGGAGCATAAACTTCATCATAATCTATCCCTTCTTCTTGTGTGTACCCTTGTGCTACTAATCTAGCCTTATTCTTGATCACAATTCCTCTTTCATCCCTTTTGTTCTTAAAAACCCATCTAGTGCCAATTACCTTTTCATTCCTAGGTAAATCAACTAGCACCCAAACCTTTTGAATCTTGAACTGAAGAAGCTCTTCTTGCATAGCCTCTAACCAGTTTGAATCATCTAGGGCTGTAAGAATATTCTTTGGTTCCTTTTGAGAGAGAAAACATACAAATAAGCAAGAGTTTGAAAGCTCATGCTGTTTTGAAGCATAAAGGGCATCAAGAATCCCTTTTTGGTCTGAAGAGACCAGTTGTCTTCTTGTCTTCACACCAGATTGTATATCTCCAATCACATTATCCAGGGAATGAACTCTGTGAATTCTTGTGTGTGGGGTAGTAGGAACATGATAAGATGGTGTAAGATTACTCAAATCCACTTCATCATCTTGGAACTCTGCATCTTTTGAGTGTAAAGGACCAGCAGTACCTTCAACTAAACTAACAGTTCCTTCAAATGAACTACCAGTACCTTTAGAAGTACTAGCAGTACCTTGCTCTGTCTCGGCAGTACCATCAATATTTAACATATTGTGTTGTTCCTCTGTTCCAACATCTTTTCTTTGAGCCTCAACATCTTCTTTTGCTTTTCCAGAAGAAGATTCATCATTGTTTGAAGCTGATTCCACACTTGTACTTGACCACAATGGCATAATAACATCAGATTGATCTTTATCTAACTCCACCTCATTTGTTGCTTGTGATCCTGAAAAATTATTAGTTTCTGCAACAACAGGTATATAATTCATAGAATTTGTTAGATAATCAAGATCAAATATCCATTTTGGTCCTTGACCTACTACATTGGACTTGTTTTCCAGAAACTCCACATGTAGTTCTTCTTGTACTTTCTCAGTTCTTAAGTTGTAAACTCTAAAAGCTTTGCTAACAAGAGAATATCCAACTAAGAAACCTTCATCTGCTTTACCATCGAATTTTCCTAAATGGTCTAAGGTATTGAGAATTGTCACATGACATCCAAAAGGTCTAAGAAATCCTATTGCAGGAGTTCTACCATTAAAAAGCTCATATGATGTCTTATTGTGAGGCTGCACAACTAAAACTCTATTTTGAACATAGCAAGCAGTGTTAATTGCCTTTGCCCAAAAGATTATAGGTAGCTTTGAATCAGCTAACATTGTTCTAGCAGCTTCAATTAGTGTTCTATTCTTTCTTTCAACCACACCATTTTGTTGGGGTGTTCTAGCAACACTATATTCTCTCCTAATACCTTTTTCTTTGCAGAAATCATCCATAACTCTATTTTTGAATTATGTCCCATTATCACACCTAATGACTTTTACTTTCTTGCTTACTTGGTTTTCTATCAGTGTAATGAAGTCCTTAAGGATGCTTGATGTCTCATCCTTAGTGGCTAAAAAGAAAACCCATGTAAATCTGCTATAATCATCAGTTATAACAAGACAATATTTTTTATGTTGCATACTCCTTACTGAAACAGGTCCAAATAAGTCCATATGAAGCATAAACAATGACTGATTGATAGAGTTAAAAATCTTGGGCTTACAAGTGGCTTTGTGTTGTTTGCCTTTTAGACAAGCAATGCATGTTTGATCATTTTCAAATCTTTTGTGAGGTAAACCTCTTACCAAACCATTCTTAACAATTTTATTTATGGTTTTGAAGTTAATATGACCAAGCCTTCTATGCCATAACATTGATTCATCCAATGTGGCCTTTGATACAAGACAAGTTAAATCCTTTTTAGGAATAATGTTCTTCATATCAACACTATACATATTGGCCTTTCTTGGAATTCTAAGAAGCACTTGATTTTCATCAGGCATCTTAAAATCCTTAGATAGAACAAGACATTCAGTGTCAGTAAAAAGGACATTGTTCTTTTTGTCACACATTTGTGAAACACTAAAAAGATTATACTTTAGCTCTTGTACATAGTACACATTTTCAAAATCTAAATTTCCAGTTTTAATAGTACCTTTACCAGAAATTTTGCCACGAAAACCACCTCCAAAGGTAACATATCCTCCATTGAATTCTTGAAAATCTGAAAGATAAGACATGTTGCCTGTCATGTGATTGGAACATCCACTATATGAGTATCCTTGATCTTGATGATCAATAGAATGTTCCTGCACACAAATAAGAGTGTTAGTTTTCTTTGGGGATCCAAGCCATTACTGACTTGGATCTGCCTCTTGCATCAATGTAATTTAATCTTTTAAGGACTGTTGATGCAACATTGGATTTAAGAATCCAACATGCTGAGGCCTTAACAGCATTTGCCCTATTACCCTTAGCAGCAAAGTGAATAACATGCTTAGCAGCAGAGTCTGCTAGCTTTGTAGTTGAACTCTTTGGTCTCCAAATTTGTTTGTGGACCACTACTTTTGTTTGAATGGGCTTTAGAACAGTTTTAGATGCATGTATGAAAGTTGTTTTTGCATCCTTAGCTGTTGATTTTGGGTTAACAGTCATTAAAGGTCTAACAGTACCATTTGTTCTACCCGTACCTTTTGTTTCTACTGGTAATACCTTTTTGTATATATTAGCAGGACCTTTTTGTCTGTCAGGACCTTTTGGTCCAGACTTGTTTGAGACTGTTCTGGGTTTTGTTCTATGAGTGTTAGAGTGAAAGTGAGTTTGAGGAGTTTGCCTTTTGCAGTTCACCCTATTGTTTTCATACCCAGTTACCCTTTGGTTGCAGAAAGCTGCAAGATGGTCAAAACTACCACATGTATAACAAGCTTTGATGTAAAAAGCAAAGTCATCACCTAATTGGTTAGACTTGAGGTTGTTCCAATTCCTTTGGTTACCTCTGGGCTTGTTTGTAGTTCTATATTGTTCACAATATCTAACTGGTTTCCTAACAGTCTTAACATTTTACTTAGGCCTGTTAGTGTTGTGATTGACTATCTTAGGAACACTTGTTCCTACTTTCTTAACCAATACAGGTTTAGACATAACCTGTTCTTCTTCATCATCATCACTATCAGTTGTACAATCTTCAACAACTATAGCATCTCCTTTCTTAACAAAGGACACCTTGTCCTGATAAGATAAAGTTTTATCTAAACTTTTACTTACCTTTTCTATCTTTGGACTCTTAGTGGCCTTAGAACCATATTCCATGATTGGTTCTTGAAACTCAGCTAATCCTATGTGTGCTAAATCAATACCTGGAGGTGAATGAACACCTCTGTATGGTGGGGGGACTAACTTAAATCCAACACCAGAATTAACCTTATCAATAACTTGGGCTTCCCAAAGCTTATTGAATCCATCTAAGGCATGTGCCAAAACATCCACAGATATCTTAACATTTTCTCTTTCATTTTTATGTTTAGCTAATGAATCATTCAACTCAACAATACACTCATCTCTGATCTTAATGTCATTTTTTAGTATATTGATGTCATTAGTAAAATGAGATTCATTACTTTTAAAATGTAAGACTTGTTTTTCTACAACACCTAGACCTCTTTTGTGATTAGCTAAATTAAAAAGAGTATCAATTAGCTCTGCTCTATGAGCATCAAATCTCTTACTAAGGTCTTCATAAGCTTTAAGATTAGGACATGATTCAGTACAATTTTGAATAGAATTTACCTCTGAATCAGAATGGGCCATTAGAGCAAATTCATTGGCCATAAGAGCAGCATTTGGTGGTGCTTCCTCTTCAATAGCCATAGAGCTCCAATCATAACCAATACCATCAATAGCCAACATAGCCTTTGGCTCTTCAACAGTAACTTCCTTTCTCCTATCTTGCTTATACCATGTGTTTCTATTCTCCTGCTTTCTTGGGCTTCTACACTCCTTAGCAAAGTGTCCTAACCTATGACAGTTGAAACACTCCACTTTCTTTTTATCAAACCCAGCAGTGTCATTACCATTTATGGTAATCTGCTTCCCAGTTCTTTGCCAATACTTCTTAGCCCTCATGCTAAGCAAAGCAACCTGCCATTTAATATCCATAGCTTCCAAATCATCACCATCTACCTGCTCAAGGTCTTCATGGTTGAGAGGAGAGCTACTAGATTGACTGGTAATAAAAGTATAGAATGTTGAATCTCCAAGACCAGCAACATCCTTTTGAGAACTTGTAGAAGGAGCACCATAACTTGCATTAGAAACACTTTCACCTTCATCTACCTCTTCACTCTTACTAATACTAGGAACTGACAAGAGTGCCACGTTTCCAGAACTAGTACCATAATGACCAGATTTCTTTAGACTTTGTTCAACAATTTTGAAGTTGTTGTACAAATCATTGAGCTTCATGGTTTCAATGTCTGGTTTGTTCATCCAGACAATAACATGAGTATGGAACTCATCAGGTAGACTTCTCAAAAACTTCATGTTGAGATCTTCCTTCTCTGTCTCAACACCCAACACAGCCAACTGACTGACAAGCTTATGTAATCTTGAGAATAGCTTATCAAGAGACTCATTACTAAAAGCAGTAAAGTTTTCAAATTGTTGTTTTAGTAGTGTCTTCTGTGTCTTTTTGGTAGTTTCATTACCACCAAAATATGCACAAATCTCTTCAAAAAGAGTTTTTGCATCAAGATACTTGTTAAATGACAGTATCTGTTCACTAGGAATGGTCATAAGCAACAAATTTCTTGCTTTCTGATCATTTCTTTTCAGTATCTTTTCTTCATTTGACACTGGTCCAGTATTTCTTTTCCTAATTGTTTTACCTTCTAGGACAACCTCTGAACAGCTTGGTGAAAAAGAATCACCATATATAATGATATCCCAAAGAGTGTAATCTTGGACCATGAAATATTGCTCAATTCTCATCCTCCATAACTCAAACTCATTTGGTTTGATCATGGGCAACTTTGCAGCAACATTTGTTTGAGCATCATGTGCATCCATTTCTATTTCTTCTAAATCAATTATATCAGCCTGATCTCTGATACCAACTGAGAGGACCTATGACACACGGTTAAGGTGGTTAAACCTTGTATACTTTGTGTGTAATGATATATTGAGTTTATATGATTAAGTACGCGGAATTTACTTAACCACACTTAGAAGGTTATGTATGTTATGGAAATGGAAGAATTATGTTTGTTACTTAAAAATGAACAAAGAAAGTTTATCACTAAACGATTTAATATTATTCAAAATAATACGAGTGATCTTGTGTTTATCACTAGGGTTACAAAGACCTTGAATCTTATGTTTCTAGATTTGTGATATATGTTTTTGTTTGTTCTATGTCTTAACAGATATGAGTTTGTATATTTTCACATACATGTGTTCTACATAATCACTAATCTAAGATCTCTTTTATAGTCCAAGAGATCTATTACAATATTATTTTAATCTAATCAACACTTGTCTTACAAAAGATCAAGTCGAGCTAGCGTATAGAAGTTTATATCTCATAAGTTGTTAAAATGATTAATGCAAGCACATGCATCAACTTGTTGACTGAGAATATATCTAGATATTATTTTTGCATAAGAGTGACTCATACAAATAATATCTTCTTCGATCTTATCCTTGTAGCAGCTCTATGACTCATTGATCAGCAGTACCATTCTCTACCAGCAGTACCTTCTACTTGAACTAGCAGTACCTTCTTGTTCTAGCAGTACCTTGATGTACTAGCAGTACCTTGATCATGAACTAGCAGTACCTTTGACTTAGAGTAAATTCTAATACTCTAACTTCAGAATATTTAATTCCCAACAAAACTCATCAGGCTGAAGGACTTGGTCTTCTTCTTTGGGGAGAATTGAAAGTACTGATGGACTCTCTACCACGAGGTCAGGCTAATTTTGTGTGGGATAATCAACAGTCCTGGTGGGTACACAGTTGGAAGTTGTATCCCACTTCTCAGGTGCATGTTTTGGAAACTGTCTCTGGACAGGTGTTCACTATGTTTGTTGATGCACACTATCCCTTATCTGTGGGGCTTATGGAGAGCATGCTTGAGCAGAGGTTGACAATCCCAAAACATACAGTAGGCAATGACTTGACCACAGCTGAACAATTGGTCAGGTTCATTAGAAATCAGTTGTCTGCAGCCAAAGGATCATCTGCATGATTATGGTATCCTTGTTTGAACTTTCTGTTGTATAATTTGTTATTTTCTTTTTCTTTGTTTTCTCTTCTTAGTTGATAAAAAAAAATAATAATAAATAAATAAATAAAAAATAAAAATAATAAAAAATAATAAAAAAAATAAAAATAAAAATTGTATATTATGTTGTACTCACTTGTATGGTTTTGAGTAACACCTTGCAGGTACAGTGTTGGTGTTTACACCTACACAACAAATGGTAATCAACTCACCATGTCTCATAGACAAGAAAGAGTTGACTCACCATGAGGGTACGGCTCTGGTGTGATAATCAAATCCGTTGATAGCTGTAATAGTTTGCTCAAAACTATAGGGTTCTCAACTCACCCATGGTTCATTCCTAAGAGTTGAATGGTTTTCAATTCGCCATGGATTTTACTCCTTTGGGATTTCCAAAGAATTGGCTAGCCCACAAGTGTATGGCTTGTGGTAAAGGCATTGGAATACCATACTTGGTACTCAATTCACCAAAGGTTATTTTCAACCTAAGAATTGGCTAGTCCTGAGCAAACGGCTACAGGTAAAGACAAGTCAAATCCGTTTAAAGTTGCTGATTTACTAAAAATCAGATGGTTATCAATGTACCATGGTCTAACACACCTAAACATTGGCTACTCCAGTAGTGATGGCTATTGGTAAAGAGACATCAAATCCATTAATTTTCAATGATTCACCTCTCACAGGAGTTAACACACCTGGAAGTGATGAGAATAGTATGAAACTTAAGTGATTTGATGTACATTTTGTCATAGTAGCAGTCAAGATCAAGTGGATGACATGGTGCCCAGCTTATTATTTTGAAGATGATTTCCTTTTGCTGCTGAACTATAGAGGTTGCTGCTGGAAGTTAAAGATGTTGTTGTTGGTTACTTACTATTGCTGCTGCTCAAATGCAATCCTCAAGCCTGAGAAGTTAAAGCTCTATCAAGTGGGAATCTTGCAAGTTAACCTAGTCAACTTCAAGATTATGGGAGGATTATTAGGAATTCTATGAAATAATATATTTCTCATTGCTGCTGGTAGTGCAAGCTGGTTCCTGCCGATAGTGTGTGGTTCCTACTGAAGTTCATTGCTGCCGATAGTATAGTTTTGTTTTTGCTGATAGTGTTTATTGCTGCGGGTATTATTGTTAGTTATCCCGTAAGTTTAGAATGTTTGTTAGATTTATTTTTAGAAGAGATTGATGTATATCTCTTCACACGTTTTCTTGTATGACGGGTTAGGGTTAGGGTTTCTTGTTAGTATAAAAACACCCGTCTATGAGTTTTGTAATCAATCGATTCAATCAATAGAAAAACAATTTCATTAGTTCATAAACCGATCCATAGAGGATCAAAACATTGTTAGTTTCTTCTTTATATTCTTGTGTTTAGTTTCCGCATAGACACAAGTCTTACACCTAGAGATTCTCCTAAGCTGTTTGTGTTTACATAAACAGTTTAACCAAGCTCAATCAAGCTAGAAGCACTCGATCCTACAATTTCTAACCACACATTTCAAATAAGAGAGAATGTTAAGGGGAATGCATCTGTTTTTGTAGGTGCATTTGAAATGTGTGTTGTGGTTTCTTCTCACCCTTCTGGCCTTCTCATTTCAAATTTCATCGCGAATGCTGATACCAAAAATAGGTATAAATTCCTAGAAATAAATTGGTTGCTAGCTTGTGAAAAGTTAGTGGTTTATGCCTGCTAGTTAACTTGTATGTTAACTTGTAGAACTACTTAATTCATATTCTATTTGGAGGTCAATGAATGATGAGATGGAAACCAATTAAGTGATCTATGAATGAATGGATTAGATGGACGTGTAGACAGCAGTGTGACAAAAAAAGAAAAAATTTGGTTTCAATTAGGCAGGTGTCTTGTTTTTCTGTGGAAAGCTGTTGTTGAAATAAGCTATCAATAAATTGTGGTAGTAAAATTTTGCTTATTTCTTCTTGCTTATTATGTGATTAGTCTCTTTCAGGTCTCAAGTTGGTGTGTCTACTTTGCTTGAGGGGCAAGTGTGCTAATTCAGAGTTCTAGCTTCTGTTTGGATACTTATCAAAGTTTGATGGCTATATTTACCCGCTCCTCCTTCCCTGAACAAATACAACAATATAGACAAAAAACCTAATCACTCTTGTAGCCTTCATCTTCTTCTTCACTACTGATCTCTTGATCATTTCTGTCTTGTAATCATTTATGGTTGCCTAGTGAGATCCTTATCTCACAAGTCAATCATTTGTGTATTAAACTTAATAAATTCATCAATAAACATTCGGCTGGATAATCACGCCGACTATTTCTGTAACACCCCAACCCGATAAGGGTAGAAGTATTACGTTATGGTGACATATCAAAGCAAACACAAGCATAAGACGTAAATAATACAAATGACATTCAAAGGTTAAAAAGGGAAAAATCTAAAATACAAAGTTACAATGAGAACAATAATAAAATACTAAGTCTGAATTGCAAATCTCTTCTAGTCATCTCTAAATCCATGATAGCAATCTAAGTATAGTCTTCTAAGTCCAAGATACTCTCCACTCATACCCAGCTTCCAACTAAAACCTGCCGTAGGAAAAGGAAATGCAGCTGAGCTACGAGAGCTCAGTGAACAGATATAACGATAACAAACAGTAATAGAGAACAGTGAAAAGTAAATGAAGTAAAGATCATGAAGATATATCAAGAGTTAAGGAATAACTAAATAGATAAGAGTAAAGGAAACAGTAATCCACTACGAGCCCAAGTCAAGTCAAGTATCAAGTCAAGTAATCAAGTAGCCATGTATATGGAGGGGAGACCTCGGTATACCAAGTACAATATGAGGGGATACCTCCAAGGGGTGGAGTCGCGAGCTCCCAAGATGTGAAATACGTGTATCGCACACACCATCAGTCACCAAGTATAACAAGTAATATAATGATAAATCCATCGAAACAAGTAACAAATCTAGGATGCATCCATACGCCCCAGGTGGCCAAGTTCTTCCTCTACGTAACAAGTCAAGTCAAGTCAGGGACGGGATAGGTCATCACTCTCCTACCCTAGAGTCATGCCATCGGTGCATCAATGACATGGACATGAAACCCTCATGCCTAGTATACAAGTGGTGGCTCGTAGTCTCAAACTGTGGATCAAGGAAGTGTCCAAGTTCAAGTTTCATATCAAGTGGTTCAAGTCAAGTTTCCATTTCAAATATATCATATCAAGGTTTATATCAAGGTTCAAGTCAAGGTTCAAATCAAGAATCATAGCATAGGGCTTATAGCAAAGGTTTAAATCAAAGTTCAAATAGATCATATCAAAGGTTCATAATCTAATGATTCGTAGGTTCATAGTAAAGATTTAATTCAAGGTTTCGTATCAAACGCGTCTTTAGAAGTAATCTTTCAAAAAGTGACTTTCATAAAATGATATTTAGTAAAGTCTTTCATAAAGATAGTCTTAAAAGTAGTTTTCATAAAACTTTTAGTAAAATTACATTTAAAAGTGGTATCGCATCGTGCTCAACAACATCGTTTTAAAATAGCTTTTCTCAAAACATTTTCATATATAATTAAGAAAGGTTTTCGCATCCAGTTATAATATCAAATGAACCTTCAAGGTATCCAAGGATTTGAATATTCATGTCACAGGGTGACGAACGAATTATATCAAGTATCAAGGGAACATAGCAAGGTTCAATTTATCAAGGGGAGCATAGCAAGGTTCACAAATCAAGGGAAGCATAGCAAAGTTCACAAATCAAGGGAAGCATAGCAAGGTTCAAGGAAGTAAGATAGACAAGAGAGAGAGAGAGAGAGATTCATGAGAAACCTGTGAGAAGGTCAGAATATCTGTACCTTAGACCGCAATAGAAAACACAACTAGAAACAAAAGGATCGGAAGTAAACTCCATCTTCAGCGAATCTACACGAATTTATGATCGTCTGATTAATAACTTATTTTAAATCAGATTACTTATTTTAGTCTGGTCTTCCATTTTAAGTAATCTTCCTTTTATAGCAGCTTTCCAAAAATAGTAACTTTCCAAAAATAGTAAGTTTCCCGAATTAATAATTTTATACTTTATGGTTATAAGTGACAATTTAACAATATCTAAGGATAAAAATGACCAATTTAATAGTTTAGGGTTAAAAATGTAAATTATCAAAGTTTAATATTTAAATATGTCAAATATTTATCTTTAGGGTTTAAAAAAGCAAATAAATGTCAATGACCGCTTTAGACCCCGCCGTTTCACAATTTATATAACACATTTAACTCTCTACATATCAAAATATTCACACACACATGCGATGTACAGCCTCTTATTTAACTCTCTACATAACCCACACCATCGTTGCCCAAAACAGCCCAAATACACAATAAATTAACGAACCCAATACTTGACATATTCCACACATAAAATCATAGAAAATCTTTTTAAATCTTTCGTTAGAATTCTCACTTGAGTTCCATTTTTTTAACGCCACCTTAAAATCATTCAGATTGATTTATCTAGATGTATTATAAGTTAATATGAAGCTAGTGTAGGGACACCACAACAGACCACGATTTGCACATGTCAACAGGTTGTACACTCATACAATTGCCACACAAAGTAGTCCACTCACGCCAGCTTTTAACGAGGCAAAAACATGCATGAACTCTTTTATTAACAAAAATTGTGTGGCATGCAGTCTTCATCTATGAACTATTTTAATCAGTTAGCAATTCGTTTTAGTCTCTGCTACCTATTTTATCTCATGAACTTACGCATGCATGTCTCTAGTTACATACATACATGCATTCACACAATTGACACACACACACGACACAGAATTACCGAGTTAATGAAATCACGACCACAAGCCCTAATCACATGCATTTATAGTGAACGCCCCTATATTAAATATTTTAGGGTTTAACAGATTTAGAGGCATGCGTTAATGGTCAGATTAGAGTCGAAAATAAGTCGAATCAGATCTATACGTTGGGTCGAATAGAACAGAAGACAGCAGATCACATACACTATTTTTTTAACATGTTTGGTTATGATTTCATGTGTCGACTTTAAGAGTGTTTTAAGGATTAACGAACGGCCAATATAACCAACAAATTAGTACGCGTATTTAAACATATTACTAATTAGTTTTGGATGTTTCGGATCTGTATATAAGTGTACATGTCGAATGGATTAAAAGAAACGTGACAACATGTGGTATAAACATATACGTACGAGGCAAAAGAACATCAAAATAGTTTTGGTGGAGATACCTTGATCGGTTTTGTTAATGGAAGACAAGGACGAGAGACGTATCACGAATGAACCACGCCCACGCATCACAATACTCTTCGAACTAAACATAACCACGATCGAAACCCTTCCTTCAAACAATCTTGACGTGCCTCTGCTTATCGAGAACAAAAAGAGATCGGTTGTTGTTTGCTGTTTGATGCTTGTTTTTGTTTCTAAGTGATCGAATGGGAGGAGGCGGTACATACTGAGAGAGTTATCATAATGTATAAATGGATCGGTTGATCTTGTGTTTTTGTTATTGGCTTGTTTTGTTTCTCGTATGAATAGGATAGAGGAGGACAATAGAAACGCATTGTAACTCGAATTAAGGGAGGAGCGTGTGTACAAATGGTAAGTATTAAAATGGTTTTTAATATGCATTTAAGGGTCGGTGCAGGAAGGGCACAAATGTTATCATATGGTTTTCATAAGATAGGAAATAACGTGTCCATAAATTTAGAAAACCGTGTGTCAAAATTTTGGCATGTTGAGTGTGATTAGGCAATGATTGAATACATGCAAATCTTCTATTTTGAAAGTAATATTTGGTCTTATCAAAACATTTAACTAACGTGAAGTCTACTGAATTTTCGGTTCTTATCACTTTCTTGTGAAGGCTACTAAATATTACATATATAATATAGTTTAAGGTTTAATTAAAAGGTTACCAAGTTTAGGGTTAAATTCGAAATTATACGTAAATTTGGTATCCGTATTTTAGGGTTTTACAACTCTTCCCCTCTAAATGAAAATTTTCGTCCTCGAAAATTGAAGTGAAACGAAACAGAAGTACAAAGAACCAGGAACGGAAATGTGAAAGACTTGTTTCTCATGACTTTATCTTGTTGATCAAAATAGCTTCGGTTTCTTCAGAAAGGACATACCATACTGAATCCAGATCAAAAGATTAATATATCAAACGTAATAGATGATAATCATATTCTCTCAGGAGAGATACAGGAAATACGTAGGATTTTTGACGGGTATGCCGTCTATAGAATTTGATTAGATAAATCAGATGAGAACGTACAGAAAACAGATTGTCGATACCATCATGTTAGGAATATAAATATTCAGTTGAAGACTCGGTCACCCTGAGGACTTATTAGCACATCATAGCTCGTAGTATTACTAGTAATATTAGTAGTAGATTAGTTATTATTATTATTGTGGAGTGGGTCGGGTCTTTACCCACTGTCAGCTTGCTCCACAGCCCACTAGGGGCATAATATTTAGTCAAGTTGTGTAGTATATAAACCCCTCTCCTCATGTGGAGAGGGTTGGACCTTTTCTCACACTAATACATTCTACTTCACTTTCTCTCTCAAGGTTCCAACTCTTTCTCTCTCTAAACTCTATTCGATCCATATTATACTCCTAAACGTGTGTTTATTTGTTAGTGAATATCCTACAATTGGTATCAAGAGCCATGGTTAGGTCCATGTGTGTTGATATTCACAGATTCGAGTAGATTGGGGATTGTTTTTGGGTCGAACACTTTAGCTCCTAAAAATCCATTTTTTGCTTTGTTTAGTGGTTAAAAGTTGATAAATCTTGTACTTTATAGCTTAGGGATTACATAGGAGTAGTTTTTGGTGTTTGGAATTACAAATCTAGGCTTTGTGTAGTGAGTTTTGGAAGATTCAAAGCTTGTTCTAAGTGGCGATTTGTCTCTCTGGAAAACCTTCTTCACAGCGATTTGTGTCGTGTGGGAAACAAAAAGTATTGATTTGTGTTTTCTCGAGATAGCGATTTGTCCCTTTACCAGATTTGGCAAAAAAACGACAAACAACTATGATAGTGACTTGTTTGGCGTTTTGTGGCTGGCGATTTGTCTCTGATAGTGACTGTTCTGTCCTGTAGCGACTTACCGATTTGTGTCTGGCGATTTGTGTCAAAGATAGCAATTTGTCCAGGTTCATAAAGTAGCGATTTGTCCTTTCCAAAGCTAGCGATTTGTCTGTGGCGATTTGTCTGTGGCGATTTGTCTCTGGCGATTTGTCTGTGGTGATTTGTCTGTGGCGATTTGTCTCTGGCGATTTGTCTCTGGCGATTTGTCTCTGGCGATTTGTCTGTGGTGATTTGTCTGTGGCGATTTGTCTGTGGCGTTTTGTCTCTCTGATCACTGTAGCGTTTTGTCTATCTGCTCATTGTAGCGATTTGTCATATTTGACCAAAGTTGACTTTTTACGTCAAAACTTCAAACGGCCATAACTTTTGAACCGTAACTCCGTTTTCAGCGAAACACCTGTCAATACGACCGAAACAGCCTGAATATTGTGAGGATTCACCACGAAGTTGTGAAACAAATTTTTCGAGGCCCAAATCCCTTCCAGAAAGAAGTTATTGAGGTTTAAGTTTTTCAAACCAAAATTTCGCCATAATAACTTGCAACAACCATACCAAACAGATCAACAAGTCTACCAGGCCTTCATCATAACACATATCAAGCATCATTTCACGGTTTATTCTTGATTTTGTAAAACCCCGCGAAAGAATCTATTTCTCGGTTTAAATCATAGAATTGTAAAATCCCGTGCACGTTAATATCATGTCAAATACTTCAGATTCTGCTATATCAGAGATACTCAGATTGTACAACATGATTGACAAACAAAAGATTCCCAAATATGTTCGACAAATAAACGTGTTTGACTATGTTGGTGCCAATAGAGACTTTGTGTGCCCGAATTCTCAAGAGAAAGAGCTTCATCAGCCACAAACAAACGTTGTTGAGTCAGATACTGCTTGGAACAACGTGCAACATGAGAAACACAACGAAGCGTTGGCTGAACCTAATGGGGTATCTTCTGTCATTAATAATGATAATGTGTTGCATGAACAAAAGATTCCCGACAAAGTACAACAGACAAACGTTGTTGAGTCAGATATTGCTAATATGGGAAATAGCGATGTTTTCCCATATAAACAATATGTGAATCACAACGAATCGTCTGTTGTACCTAGTTGTGCATCTTCTGTTCTAAATGATGATTATGTGCTGCATGAGAACACTGTGTTTGTCCCTGATGATAACTTGATCACTAGACTAAACATCTATAAGGAACAAGTAACCATGTATGAACAGCGTGCTAAGTTTGAACTTAATGAACGTGAGCAGAAATTAGAAGGTCAAATGAGTACACTTATTAAAGAGTCTAGAGTAAGAGAAGAAACATTAAAACAAGAGTTGAATTCTTTGAAAAATCAGCTAGAACAGTCTGTCAAACAGAAACAGGAAGTACAAAATTGTATAACTACACTTAAGCTAGAATTCAAAGAAAAAGAAACAACATTCTTAAATGATTTCTCTAGACTCAAGACGTTAAAAAATAAGCTTGAAGATAAGTTGTACACACAAGATCAAACCATACAAACTGCTCAAATGATTCATAAGCACAGAAAGTTGAGTGATAAGCATAGTAAGATCATGATAGGTGAACCCAAGCCAACCATCCTTAGGGGCATGAAAGTAGCTCAACCTGACCTATGTGATGGTAATGTGATGCTTATGCCTATTCATGACCCGCCTGAGCATATCTACACAAATGAAGAGGATGAGATAAGTGATAGAACGAGGGAAAAAATGAGTGAGAAAATGAGGGATCCCGAGTGCATAGCCAGACGAATAATAGTCAAGCCCCATGACTATAGTGAGGAAAATCATTTGACTGTGTTTGCTCCTCAAAAGAAGTTAACACCTGAACAGATATTCTGGAAACAAGATAATGAAAAACTTAAGGAAGAAAAACTTAAGGCCAACACCCCTCTTATTAGAAAAGTTGCGTCCATAACGGTGTATCCTCCCAATACACCTAGGAATTTGGTTCCTTTGTCTCTTCCCACTGAATGCAAAACCTTAATTAGCTTATACGTGCTTTGGCAACTATTTGCTGATTTTGATAAAACATGTAAGAAGAGAATCACACCAACAGGAATTACTGAGGGGAAAGGTGTTTTGAGCATGCAAAAAGGTGTTACTTGACTGAGGTCATGCCATTCTTTAAACTACTTAAAGAACATTTTGAAGGGATGCAAACTACCCTTAAAACCGAAATAAATGAAATGAAAGTAGTGTTTAAAGATATGGAAAATGAGGTAACTCAATGTGCAATAGAACTTAAGAGTCGTGAGATTGAAAGGAAAAACATACTCATCGCCAATGACAACTTGATTGCTAGATGTATTGAGCAAGATGTGTTTTATACTGCTACTGATTCTGCATTATCTGCTTGTCAATTTCATGAGTATGCTATTGCTTTAGATGTTACCCAGAATCGTGTTGTTGAGCTTGAGGGGGAGAATTTGAAATTGCTTGAAAAAATTCAAAATGATGACCATGATAACATGGTTAAACATTTTTCAAAACTAGAAGTTGATTATCTGAATTTGCAACTCAAACATCAACACTTAGAAGAAAAATGCAAAATATCAAATGTCAAGACATCCTCGGATGCTCCTGAGTTTGATACATATTTTGAATTAAACAAACGTGATGAAAAAATTCAAGCTCACACAAACACGATTCGACTGTTGAGGGCCCAAGTTGCCCAATTGAAATCCAACAAATGTGATGTGTATGGCACCAATAAACCTTCGTCTTCAGATTCTCAGAATTTTCAATATCAAGACACCATCAACAAGTTACATTATGAAAATGAGTGTTTTCGAGAAGAAAATTCTAAGATTAAACAGCATTACAAAGAGTTATATGATTCAATTAAAGTTACAAGAAATAGTCATAATGAAAAGATAACTTCTTTGTTAAATGAAATTGAGAATCTTAAGACGCAGGTGAAAGGAAAAATGCCAAGTACATCCCATAATTATGTTGCATCAAAGGTTTCTGCTTGTAAAATGTACGATGTTGATGTGAGGCCTATTCCATTTCCCATGAGAAACAACAAACCTGTCCATCAAATGTACCTCTGTCACCTTAGGGATGGACTTGACACTCTTCGTGAGGTTGTGGAAGAGGACAGAATAGGAAAACCACTCGATAAGGCAGTAGGTTATGCCTGCGTCCTCACAAAAAGGATCCAGGAACAGTTAGAATATGCCATTGGCACGGGTCCTAAGTCTCACAACCAAAGAGATAGAATAGTTGCATCATCATCCACAATTAAGAACAAGCATGTAACCTTTGAGGTACCCTTAGAAACTTCAAATCCCAACACATCAAAACATGTTCAGTAACTAGAAGTGAAAAGGACTAAGATTCCCATCAGTCCCTCTACAGGAGTTAATAGTGACACTAAAGCTAGCGAGTCAAAACCTAGGAGAAACATAAATAATTCTAGGACTTCACCAGCTAAAAGTGTTCCTAAAAGGAAAGTAGAAGACCGCATGAGAAACAACAAGTCAGATTTGAACAAAAGGAATCATAATTCGAACCCCAATTCACTTTGCAAAACATGTAATGAATGTATAATTTCGCGTAATCACGATAAATGTGTTGAGAAATTTCTGAAGTTGTCCAACAAAACCCCAGTTAAGAAAGTTTGGAGAGCTAGAGAAATTAAGCAAACTTGGAAAGCAACAGGAAATAGGTTTACTAACGTTGGTTACCAATGGAAGCCCACTGGAAGGAAATTCACTTTAGGAGAACAGTGCCCTGTAACTAGGATAACTAAATCTAAAGTAGTGCTTGTACGTCAATGGAAGCCAACTGGAAGGAAATTTCCTCTAGGAGAACAGTGCCCTTTAATTAGGTCTACTTCCACTAGCATTCCAACTCCTACTGAGACTCGGGCGAATGATGCTTCTGTTCCCACTAACCAACTGGACCCCAACTTAAATTGGGGATCCGGCACTCCAAATTCTCCATTTTTGTTTGTTTTCAAATGCAGGTCATACGGATTATTCTTTGACATTTGGACTCAGGCTGCTCACAACATATGAGGGGAATCATAATGACGTATGTACACATCAGTGCGGGCCTCGCTCTTCAACATTATGACGTCTGAACACATCAGTTCAGGCCTCGGTCTTCATCATTATGGCATCTGCTGATATCTCTTCAAGCCCCGTTCATCAAAGAAAAGAAAGGTGTACGCTTGAGTGCACTTTATCTTCAAAAGAAGAGTCTTCTTATTATTTATGGCCATTCTCATCAACAAGTTTTATGCTCTTTCCATGCTTATTCAGTCTTCAAGTGGATCGGCGCATATTGGAGTATATTTTTATTCACGTATTCAACCAAAAATTGCAGTTGACAGGCATATGCAATTTTTGAGGGGGGGAAAGGGTGAATAAACAACATGTCAGTCTTCAAGAACCGTCAAGCGGAGCCACTTACCATTGATGGTATTCATATTCACTAGTTCAATCATCAAAAATTGCAGTTGCCAGGCATATGCAATTTTTGAGGGGGGGAAGGGTGAATATTATTCTACATGTTGATTGATGATTGAGAAATGGTCATACGACTCCTGAATACGTCAGTTCAGGAGTCGTGCAAACCATGTTTCTCCAACACTACATCTTCCTCCGTCTATCAAGGTGTTGAAGAACATGGTCATGGAATACTAATCGACATCTTCTCACGGGCTGGTACAATCAGTAACAAAGGGTTTCTAGTCAATGCTTCATGTACACTTCATTACGCTGCATGTACACATCATGATGATGATTCCGATTAATCGTAACCATCATGGGGGAGAGAAATGTGTACACCAAGGACGCACAACAGGTTCACGTGATCGGGATTAATCATTTATTCCGGTGTTGATAACTGTAGAGATGATCAGTGGTTCAACTTGTTACCTTGGTATTAACGTTTCACTGTTACGTCATGGGCTGATTAATCGTAACCATCAGGGGAGAGAGAATGTGTACATCAAGGACGCACAACAGGTTCACGTGATCAGGGCTTAATATCCAAGGATGGATACATACTATAGATGATCAGTGGTTCAACTTGTTACTTTGGTGTTATATTAAAGACTGAAGAAGGTTGAGTCGTCAGTCTATTCTACATTCTCTGTTGTGTGTTATCATCTCATGTGTATGCTGCGGGCTGATGGGTTATATGTAAGGTTACTGGAAGGCATTTGGTGAGATGAAGATGGTTGGTATTCTGTTCCTCCATATTGGGCAATCTTGAAGAAGGTCGAGTCTACAGTCTACAGTCTACTCTACATTCTTCGCTATGTGTTAGAAGACTAAAGACGGCATGCATTTGGTTATCAAAAGACTTCTTCATATTATGGGCGTTCATCCAAAGTCTTCTTTCTATTATGGGTGTTCATTAGAAAGGTTGTCAGATTAGGGGAGAGCACTAATTAGGGGAGAGTGAAAAGCCTGAATTAATCCCTAATTAAATGTGCTCACGTTACTCTTCAGTAAGTCAACTGATGGAAGCGGTTAAGATTCAGGATGCTGAGGAGTAATGGTTTTTGGTTCGTATCCTTGTATATATTTTGCTTCTTACATTCTTTTTCATATATTACACCATTTTGTAAATAGATATATAGAAATCTTGCTAATTGTAAATAGAGAAACGTAAAATCAGAAAAACCATAAAAATTAAAAAATTAGAAAAGACCAAAAATAGTTTCACCTAGGCATGTCTTCTGTTTATCGATAACATTTACGGACTTAGAAATGTCATTCAATAATGGCACGGGTCTTTAAATGAAGCTCGAGCAGAAGTTAAAATGGATTGTTAAAACATGTCTAAATGGCTTGCTATTACTTTAGATAGCAACCCGCGCATCAAATTGGGGAAAGCACGTCGCCAAAAAGACGGCTATTCCTCCAACTGGGTGATGTTCACCTGGGCATGGATTACTTTATATCCATGTTTTTTTTTCCTGATTTGGTGTACGTTTCAGTGCATCATTTCTTGATTAAGAAGAGAAGTCTTCTTTGTATACAAATAGTTTTCATTCTACGATTCTTCTGAAAATTATTTGTGAGACACTTGGTGAATATGTGTTGTATGAAATTTGTTTATACTTGGATTATGCATAAAATTTGTCACTCAATCAACGACCACGAATCTTTAACTTGAATACGGGTCATTGATTGAGGGGGAGAGTGAATTCAAATTCTATATCATCAAACGGGTTTCTTGATTAATTCATGATTCTTAGAAAAGGTTTTGCAGCTAATGGGGTATTAGTTGAAGAGGAAATTGATTAAATACATCAAATGATCAAGTGTGTTAGTTGCTAGAAAGTTTAGGACATTATGTGCAATTTGCTTATAGTATCCTAGCTTCATATAACTAGAAGGTTCATTTGTATCTCTTTGGAATCCTCGTTTAATCCCTTAGATAAATTAAAACTCAAAATCTGAAAGAAGTTAGAAAACCCTATGTGTTTGATGTTCTTGAATGCTCCACTGACATTTGTATGATCTAAGTGAATGAGTCTCAAATGTTGCTTGTCGATTGCTGCTTAATTATTGTTGATATTGTGCATATGTTCTTAGGATTTGCTTAGGTATATTGCTATCATGTTAGAATCATGTTCCTAAGATCTTGAGTTGAAAATTGATATCTGTGTGAATTGCCATGTGCATGATTGCTAATTGCTCTTCATGCTAGATAGTAGTTTGACGTATTTCTTGACTGTGGTTTGATTAAATGAATTTGGTATTATAATGTGGCAAGCTGCTGAAAGGTAGCTGTTAAGGAATAGTGTATCTGTATGTATGTATATCTGTATTGATATTCTTATGCAGATTCCATTGCCAAAACGAATGTGCCAGTTCCCATTCTAACCATTTGATCAGACGATCAAACTCTATTGATTGGCTCGAAATTCACCTCAACAACAACGTCGGTAACAACAACAACAACAACACTTTCACCACCGCCACCACCATTCATCTATTTTGGTCTCGCCAAGTGGGGATCAATGACATTTACGAAAGATTTGTTGGTGGATGGATAATTGATGTTGACTACTAACTCAGAAAAGCGGGTGATTACATCATCTGCGCAAAAAGGTCAATATCATTTGTGTCATAATTGTCGAATTGTGCATAATAAGTAGTGAATCTCCCTCTTAGTTTAAGGGGGAGCATAGTATGTTCCATTATCAGAAAATATTAAATCAGACACATTTTCTCCCAAAATTTCTAGCTTATTTAAATCAATTGGGATCACGAATCTCAAGTGGTTTGAAATTTTTGATCGGGGGAGAGAATGTGATTTAAATATGAAATTCTGATAAAAAATGTGATCTTTTGGAACTCAAGTGTAGGCTCTCCCATATGTGCTAAACCTTTTCGTATATCGATGCACATATTGAGGGGGAGCGAATGATTTATGAAGGCAACTGTGGAAGAATACCAAAGACCGACCAATCTTATTTTAATGCATTGGAGTGATAAGGATGGTGAGGTTAGGTATTAGTTCCCATGATCCAGCCAGAACCGGAGGGATCTTCCCAGGGACAATCCTCTAGTTAGAATAGAAGTCCTTAGGAATGATTAAAAAGGAGAAAAGTGAATAAGGGAAGAGTGCCGACTGAGATGGAGCTAGCACTAGAACAAACCCAACAAGGTGCTAGTAATGAAGTCTCGGTAAGCGCTGAAGGGGTTGAAGAATAAAAAAGAAATGTAAAGATAAAGGGTGAAAAGAAAGAAGCCCTCCTTACACCTTAGGCAGAAACCGGGTCAATACATATGCTGTCAGAATCACTTTGTTGATTGCTGGCATTGAAGACAAAGTATCATGGACCCAGTGATACGCTGCACAACCCTCCCTAGCCACTCAAGGTCCCTCAAAGGATTCTTGTTTCACTTGTCATGGAGATCAATACATTGCTATCATCTTTCTCACTCCGAGTTAGATGATATTGAAAAGGTGGCAGTCCTCTCCAGCCTCCGATCACTAAATCAAAACGCACTATTGAGTCTAGAGCCCAGAGATCATCAATAAATCTCATTAGGACACATTTTCAATATGCTTGTTGTTTCATACACCGTGAAAAGCAAGAAAATATATATGAAGAGTCCTACGCATTATCCTTGTGGTATTGCCAGAACATCCGAGTGATACTTAAAGTAATCGCAATGAAGATGGAAATCCTTCTAGAGCCAACATCAAACAAGCTCTTGGTGGGTGACATGTGAGATCCTTCATGGATCAAACCTGTGACAACTGGAATGAAACAATGGGGCGATTCACATTTGAATCAAACTTGTTCCAGGAAATGGATTGACGGATGCTTTTGGAAAACCCTTCAATGTGCTCATCAAATGAATTTCGAGCGCATTGATTGTGAAAATTTTCAAACAAAAGTATTTATGACAGAAATGTGATTTAATGTGTAAAACCCTCGTCGTGTTACATAAAAATTGTTTATCTAGTAACACGCGAGTGATTTTTCTAATCAATTTCTCATCAATCAGTGGGTATTCAATACACTGATTCACTCAACCGTGTTGTCTGCTTTGAAACGTTCCGGTATGAGAACATGCTTGTAAGACGAGTCCAATGTTAGTTCATTGAATGAGTCTTTACAACAAGCTGGAAATTCCTGTCAAGGGGAATTCTCTTTAAAGGGAATTCTACCTGATCACAAGTCGGTCCTCACGGAACCGAAGGTTAATCCAACCACACCGAACGAATGACAAAGCCATATTCGTTTTCCAACTTTATTGCTAACTGTTTTATTTCAGTTACATATAAAGATGGTGATGGTGGTTCCTGATTCCAGTATGAGACGAGTCAATCCACACTCCATGCTCACACTTCCAACTCATTATTAAAGACATCATGATAGCTAAAAGACCTACAACATAGCTTCCGCAACTCTGATGGTACATATCATGATCCAACAAGGTGTGAGCATGCGAGTCCAACAGTCACAACAAATCACATGGAGGCATTACTACAATAGATGAGCTCAGAGATTTATGGTGGCCGATGATCTCAAAGAAGGCTCTAAGATCACAACTTCTCATGATGACGAAGCCACAAGATGACTTGAAGACATATGTTGGATGATAACTTCAAAGAATACTCAAAGATCATCCAAAATAAAGAACAGTCATCGCAAGTTCACTGCTGAAGGCACAAAGATTTTTGACATAGAAGAATCAAGGTCTACGAGCTATGATCTCAAGACTCAAGGATGAAGTGCTAGAATTCAGAACATTACTTCCGGGGTGACCTCCCTTAGGGGGAGATTGTTAGGAATATAAATATTCAGTTGAAGACTCGGTCACCCCGAGGACTTATTAGCACATCATAGCTCGTAGTATTACTAGTAATATTAGTAGTAGATTAGTTATTATTATTATTGTGGAGTGGGTCGGGTCTTTACCCACTGTCAGCTTGCTCCACAGCCCACTAGGGGCATAATATTTAATCAAGTCGTGTAGTATATAAACCCCTCTCCTCATGTGGAGAGGGTTGGACCTTTTCTCACACTAATACATTCTACTTCACTTTCTCTCTCAAGGTTCCAACTCTTTCTCTCTCTAAACTCTATTCGATCCATATTATACTCCCAAACGTGTGTTTATTTGTTAGTGAATATCCTACACATCAACCGGCAGAAAGCTCTACAACAGTACCTAAGATTCTTATTGGAAGTGCAGAGGTCGGCAAAGCGCGTGACGAGAATCTAGACGTATCAAATCGCTTGACGTTGAAAAATAGATTTAAACGTATAGGTAGAATTAACCTAGAGTCTCACTAACACAGATAATCCCAAACAGTTATCAGAATTTCTAAGGCTTCTAAGGCACTTCTCGAAATATCCTATGCCCACAACAAGTGCACGTTATATGACGTAAGTATTATCACGTTGGCCAAACGTCATAATACTGGCATCATATAAATATGCCCTCATGATGGTCATACTTTATCTCAAGTCGGGAACAAAATAAGCTATCTTAATCCACCTAATCCTTCTACAGTCTCAGAGGTCATCAAAATCAGACAGCATGACTAAAAGAAGAACGAAACTACTCGTAAGAGTAAGGGGACTTTCAGAATGTCTATCAGAATTAAGGTATGACGTTAGTAGCGTCAATCCTTCATCATTCACCAAGATCAACTCAGCCAAAGTAAGTGGTTGTTTCAAAAATCCGCCCATTTCTGGGCATAAATCTCAAGGTTCCTTCCACAATTCGTCAAAATTCGCATAATAAAACCATCAGCCTACATACGCAGAATGAACTCAGAACGGAATTACTAATAGAGAACCTAAATCATTCAAAGGATCTTTGTCATCAGGTAACGGAAATTTAAGTAGGTTAAGAGGGAGTGAATTACGTCATCCATAGCTTCATCCTTCACAGAATCAACTCTTTCAAACATAAACGTTCGCTTCAGAATTTTCATCCATTCAAATACATGATCTTAAACCTCTTCCAAGTCCAAGCAGTCTGTATACGTCTGTCCATATGATCATAGGGTGGAAAGGAATTATAAACTTGAGTCTGGTCCCTCAAGCCTTCGGCACCTCTTCTGGACACTGTGTTGTGGTAACATGAATCTCTGACATGATCATCGTGCATTCTTCCATTCGCGAGTCTGCTTCTGCTCTCAATTCGTCTTAGTACAACTAAAATGAATAGAGAAGCAAGACTGCGTGTCTTTAACAGGTCTTCTAGCACGGTTCGAATTTCGTCAACTCAAACTGCTGTCATCACTGGATACCTGGTAGTGTTGTCTGCTACAATCTCTGGACGCCAATCAAATCTACTCTTCCAGAACAAAGGGTCATTCTACTTAATACAAGATGATCTACATGTTCCTCGTTCGTCTCTAAGCACAAGCACACTGTCAAACTATGACCATTGTCCAAATACTCGCGAAAAACATGATTCTATTAGCCAATACAATTGGCATTATTTAAAACTCACAATGATCACAACGAGTACGAAAGCAGCTTCAGGAATCGTCTTAGGAAAACTTCATATCTACTTCACATCACCAATCTTCCTCTTCACGAATAAAACTGAAATGCTTAGCGGGGTTACTCTCAGTTAGTCAACTTCCTTCTCAGAAGTTTTTGTGGTTGCTTCTTCAGTCCTTCAAACCTAAATGAGGCTGTCTAATACGGTGTTTCAAAAATAGAACAATTCAATCATTGATACGCGGAAATGGATAATGCTTTTGGATAGTGATACGATTAAATTCACGATAGTCGATACGTCGCGTCATACTTCCCTCTTTCTTCTTCATAAACAAATAGGAACATTCAAAGAGAACACTGAGGTGAACAAAATCATATTCCATCAGCTCCTTCAATTTCTCAACTTCTATGGCATCATGGTTTCGTTAATTGAGATCGGTTCAAAGTCAATTCTACTTCTCAAGCGGGAGGGAAAATTCCAAGAGGTCCATCAGAGAATATCGAAAGATTTGTATAACAAAATACTTCCAATGCCAGAGCTTCCTAAAAGTGGACACTAATAGGTGTCAAGAGAAATTTTGACAATCAATTGAGATCGGAGTAAGTGTTTCCATAACAGCATTAATCTTAACAGATTTAAGTGGTTGCGAGTCATCAAAGCAAAAGTATGATGAAAATAGATTTCTAAAGGTCACATATCAGATATGGTAATCTCTGGTAGCTTTAGGAAGAGCCAGCCAATCCATAACCTAAAGACCTCAAAATCGAATATATCAAAAGTAAACAAATTCGTAAGATGAGTACGGTCGTCAAGCCAGACGGATAGTTCATATGTCAAGGTTAAGTACATGGTTCATCAAGGTGTTGAGATATATAAGCGAACAGTTCAAGGTGTTGGAATCTTGTTTAGCTTTTTAGCATACGTGGCAGGTAGGGTGTGTATCGTTGGTAATACGATCATCATATAACCGTCAAAAGTGGGATGTATGGAATATCAGTTATCAGCATCATCATGTTCAGTTAACAATTCCATATTGAGACAGTATTTTCGTCATATCCTTCCAGGGAACTAGTTGGTAGACAAGGTTCATCTTTCAAGGAATGGATCAAAACTTCCTATATCCGTGGTTAATAATTACAAGGGTTCTCATAGGAGTAGTAATGGGTTTTGCAGGACTGAGTAGTATCAGATGATACATTTATATCCAACATACGTAATGAATTCATAGAATGTGTCAAACACATTAGGGTTAAATGACCTTTGAGATGGTCGGAGAGATATCAAACTGTTCATCAAACAGATCGGAAGTGGAGATCAAAATCAGGAAGTGAAACTTAAATGGTGCAAGGTATTCATGTAGTTTTCAAGGTATTCCTATCTTACTTGGTTATAAACTTATGTTGCAAAATTTTCTAGTTTCTGAAACAAATGTTCTTACAAGGCATATCTAAAGGCATAGGCACGAATCAGAGTAATGCGGAAGCAATGCTGCTTACATAGATGTCCTAGTCTACCCATTCCTCACCGGTCATAACTTATGTTCCCATGGGGAGGTCCTAAAGCAAATCCTCAAAGGTTATCTTATGAGCGCCTACAGTGGAAACTTAATGGTCCAAACTTCACAGGCCAAGGGTAAATGTATTACGAGTCGCAGCCTGTCGCTCTGATAACATAATTTTAACACCCCAACCCGATAAGGGTAGAAGTATTACGTTATGGTGACATATCAAAGCAAACACAAGCATAAGACGTAAATAATACAAATGACATTCAAAGGTTACAAAGGGAAAAATATAAAATACAAAGTTACAATGAGAACAATAATAAAATACTAAGTCTGAATTGCAAATCTCTTCTAGTCATCTCTAAATCCATGATAGCAATCTAAGTATAGTCTTCTAAGTCCAAGATACTCTCCACTCATACCCAGCTTCCAACTAAAACCTGCCGCAGGAAAAGGAAATGCGGCTGAGCTACGAGAGCTCAGTGAACAGATATAACGATAACAAACAGTAATAGAGAACAGTGAAAAGTAAATGAAGTAAAGATCATGCAAATATATCAAGAGTTAAGGAATAATTAAATAGATAAGAGTAAAGGAAACAGTAATCCACTACGAGCCCAAGTCAAGTCAAGTATCAAGTCAAGTAATCAAGTAGCCATGTATACGGAGGGGAGACCTCGGTATACCAAGTACAATATGAGGGGATACCTCCAAGGGGTGGAGTCGCGAGCTCCCAAGATGTGAAATACGTGTATCGCACACACCATCAGTCACCAAGTATAACAAGTAATATAATGATAAATCCATCGAAACAAGTAACAAATCTAGGATGCATCCATACGCCCCAGGTGGCCAAGTTCTTCCTCTACGTAACAAGTAAAGTCAAGTCAGGGACGGGATAGGTCATCACTCTCCTACCCTAGAGTCATGCCATCGGTGCATCAATGACATGGACATGAAACCCTCATGCCTAGTATACAAGTGGTGGCTCGTAGTCTCAAACTGTGGATCAAGGAAGTGTCCAAGTTCAAGTTTCATATCAAGTGGTTCAAGTCAAGTTTCCATTTCAAATATATCATATCAAGGTTTATATCAAGGTTCAAGTCAAGGTTCAAATCAAGAATCATAGCATAGGGCTTATAGCAAAGGTTTAAATCAAAGTTCAAATAGATCATATCAAAGGTTCATAATCTAATGATTCGTAGGTTCATAGTAAAGATTTAATTCAAAGGTTTCGTATCAAACGCGTCTTTAGAAGTAATCTTTCAACAAGTGACTTTCATAAAATGATATTTAGTAAAGTCTTTCATAAAGATAGTCTTAAAAGTAGTTTTCATAAAACTTTTAGTAAAATTACATTTAAAAGTGGTATCGCATCGTGCTCAACAACATCGTTTTAAAATAGCTTTTCTCAAAACATTTTCATATATAATTAAGAAAGGTTTTCGCATCCAGTTATAATATCAAATGAACCTTCAAGGTATCCAAGGATTTGAATATTCATGTCACAGGGTGACGAACGAATTATATCAAGTATCAAGGGAACATAGCAAGGTTCAATTTATCAAGGGGAGCATAGCAAGGTTCACAAATCAAGGGAAGCATAGCAAGGTTCACAAATCAAGGGAAGCATAGCAAGGTTCAAGGAAGTAAGATAGACAAGAGAGAGAGAGAGAGAGAGTTCATGAGAAACCTGTGAGAAGGTCAGAATATCTGTACCTTAGACCGCAATAGAAAACACAACTAGAAACAAAAGGATCGGAAGTAAACTCCATCTTCAGCGAATCTACACGAATTTATGATCGTCTGATTAATAACTTATTTTAAATCAGATTACTTATTTTAGTCTGGTCTTCCATTTTAAGTAATCTTCCTTTTATAGCAGCTTTCCAAAAATAGTAACTTTCCAAAAATAGTAAGTTTCCCGAATTAATAATTTTATACTTTATGGTTATAAGTGACAATTTAACAATATCTAAGGATTAAAATGACCAATTTAATAGTTTAGGGTTAAAAATGTAAATTATCAAAGTTTAATATTTAAATATGTCAAATATTTATCTTTAGGGTTTAAAAAAGCAAATAAATGTCAATGACCGCTTTAGACCCCGCCGTTTCACAATTTATATAACACATTTAACTCTCTACATATCAAAATATTCACACACACATGCGATGTACAGCCTCTTATTTAACTCTCTACATAACCCACACCATCGTTGCCCAAAACAGCCCAAATACACAATAAATTAACGAACCCAATACTTGACATATTCCACACATAAAATCATAGAAAATCTTTTTAAATCTTTCGTTAGAATTCTCACTTGAGTTCCATTTTTTTTACGCCACCTTAAAATCATTCAGATTGATTTATCTAGATGTAGGTCACTATAATGATCTCAAAACACACTCGCTAATGATTCAAACACACAAACTCGATCTACTACTTATCTAAATAACAAGAAGCTTCGAATGGAAATAATAATAAGCTAAACACGATAAGCTAGAATAAGAGAAATAATAAGAAGAGAAGAAATAAGATGGGAGGTTTTCATTCAAACGATTCACACACAAGCGTAGCTTCCGCACATACAATAGAAAACCAACAATGAGAATGACTCCCTTGCCTTGTATTTATAGGCATTGGGAGGGGAATATTCTTTAGGAATATTCCCTTTACATGTGATAAGGATTAATTAATTAACATGACCGGTTCAAGGACTACTATTGAACCGGTCCAAAAATACAAACAATATAGTCCTAATTGTGCAACATTAATTAAATGAACAAGACTTGTAAAATATTTAAAACGTGTTCCTAACAATCTCCCCCTAAGTCTTGATCATCAATGTTGCCTGACGTCTTCTTTGCTTCTTAGGCTTCCGACGTCTTTATAATCTTTGTTTCTTTGTTCTTGTGTAATGATGATATGAAGTTGTCTCTGTCTGCCAATCTCCAACGTCTTCTCGTCTTCTCCATCATGCTCATATATCTTTGACTTGTTATCTGCAATATGTTCTCACGTTTCAATCTTTAAACTTGTGAAAGGTTGAGATGCTTGAACTTTTGACTTTACTATAGCTTGTGTTGAACTTTTGTAGTAACTGAGTCATTAAGAGAACATTTCTTCAAAAATATAAGCATGATGGAGTCTTGATGGTTGAACTCCAGCTCCTCAGCAGTAGCAGCAGCAGCAACAGCACGAACCAACCGGTACTTACAGGCTCAGACTTGAGATCATCAACAGCATAGTGTGAAAACTTTCTCAAATCCTAACCCAGACCGTTCTGAACCGGATTCCCCCGAAAGGGATTACACGGACACACCGAAGTGCACCCACGATTCAGTGAGTCGCTGGAGATCACCCCACGACTGTAGACCGTTTTGGAGCAAACACTAAGCGTAACCCACAAGGAGTTACCGAAGTGACCTGCTGACAGAGTTGTTTGATGTTGCTCTGGCAGGATTTCCATTCAATCATTGATAATCACAATTGTGATTTTTCTCATGAATGTTCTTGGCAGATTGCTAAGATCTGCGAAGGACACTTTTCCTAATTTACACCTGATGCCCATGATGTAGAACACCAGAGTAATTCTAAGTGTACCTAAGAGATCTTTTGATGAATCTCATGGCTCTAGACTCAATAAGTGCACATTTGTTTGGTCATCGGAGGCGTGGAGCAGATTGCCTCCTTTTCAATATCAACAATCTCGTAATGAGATGTCGATAGATTATGAAGGGTTCTCCGTGTGAATGAAACAAATGTCTTTTGGGAGACACTTGAGTGGCTTAGAAGGTTTTTTAGTGCGTCACTGGGTCCATGACGTCTTTGGTCTTCAATACCGGTGATGCTCATCAACCAGTAGATTATGAATTGAACCCGGTGTCTGCCCTAAGGTTGAACAAATGGAGGGCTATTTCTTTTCACCCTTTTCTTTGCTTTTCTTTTTAATTCTTCAACCCCTTCTTTCTCCGTACATTCATTTTCTCCTTTTTTATATCATACCTAGGACTTTCTAGTCTAAGCTATTGGTATTGTCCTTGGGTAGATCCCTCCGGCTCTGGCGGATCATAGGACGGTTTTTCCTAACCTTAGTCACCTTGTAACTCCATGACTATCCTAATGATGCCATAAGACCAAAACCATTGAAAATCTCTCAAAGTGTCGATAATTGTAAATACATTTTGTTGACACCTTGAGAGTTTGATGATTTTCAGAAGTACTCCCCCTTAACATGTGACTAATACACCTTAACATGTGAGAATTAGTAATGAATTTGAAATTTGCACATGCCGGAAAGAGTTGGCACTTTTGAATTGATTGATTTTCAATGAACCTGATCTTCGCGAGACACGCTTACATCACCAGTTAGACTGACTTGAAATTATTACCCGTCCAGATCAGATTCAAAGATTATCGCTCGAAATTGGTACATTCTACTCAGACACGCCCTTTGCGAGACACGCTTACATCACCAGATAAACTGGCTTGAAATTATTACCCGTCCGGGACATGTCCTTTCGACTACTGACTTTCCTATTCGTCAATTCGAGAGTCAATTCTGAGTATGAGCACACGAGATTCCAGCAAATGAGACATCATATTTTAATCATTTGTTTCTTCTCCCCCTCAAAAATAGCATACTCATGATGTTTTTGGAAAAACGTTTATGATTAAAATATGCTGTTTTTGAGTTTTAGGGAAGAAGTTTCAAGAACTTTGATACTTCTTTTTGAACAAAGATTATATTTTTTTCAAATACTCCCCCTGGACGAGGGAATACTTGTCCTTATGAGCAGAATGTTTGAAAAACGTTGTAAAACATTCTGATTTTAATTCTGCTCATAAGTAAGAAGCTTTCGCTCCTTTTTCAGGATTGAGGCACTGAAGCGTACCTCAGGGTCCTTGCTTTGGGGTCCGGGTTGTACACTGTTATGTGTGCACAAGCCGTTGTCATAGTCACAGTCATTTATAAGTAAGAATATTGAATGAATATTGAATATTGAAATCAAATTCTTACAAATTAACCGCCTTTGCCAAAAGTGGTGAATTTTGGATCTGTTCTCTGGAATAATCTGATGGCAAATGGAGGACGACCACCAACATAAGTTTCCAATCTCCTCATCTGATCCCTTCTGTAGAGCCTTTCTTCGATTGACCAGATAAAATTCTTGACCTGCCTGAGCTGCTGATGATTCCATTTCTTGTGCTTCTTCAGTATTTGATCCTGAACCCGTGTGACTAACCCATCTCGAACATTCTTAAGCGTGTCATCACAAAATTTGTGAATCTCTTTATGTGGCATGAAACGGTTAGTGTTCGTTGCACTTCTGTAGACGAATCCGAAGATGGGGTCGGTCTTGAGCAAGTACTGAGGTTCCTTGTTGTCAGTGAGAGTAAACATGGGTTCCTCAAGATTCAGTTTCTTCTGATAACTTTCAACTCCAAGTTGAAGATCTTCTACACGTTCTTTGATCACTATTCTTCTGATGAAGTGGCATATAGCAGCGCTAAATGCATACAGAAGAGTAGGATTGAGGTGATTCAGCTTCCCTTGCACTTTCATTAAGTACAAGTCTTCAATGTCGTTGAGATTGAGTTCAGGAAAGTCTGCTTCATTGAACGTGTAAATAAGATTATCTTGTCTGCGAACGGAGATCTCAGAAATGAATGTGTATCCCAGCTTTTGTGATCCCTTAGCATCAATCACTGCCTTTATACGAAGATCACTGAACACCTTTTCACGAGATGCCATGAGGCCAAGCTTGTATTTGTACCACGACTTGCGTTTGTCAAACCAATGGTGAATTCCAAGTTCAGCGTCACGATCATATTTAGCAATTTTGTTGATGAAGAGTTTACGGTGTCTAGCTTCTTCTTCAATGGCAGGATTTGTGTAGTTTGCAGCAGGAGTGAACGTTATTGAGGTAGCATACTTGATGTTACTAGAAGCCCCATGTACAAGTAGTTCCAGATCTTGGTTGAAGAAGAATGCAAATGGAATTTCTGACGTTCCATGATATGGTCGTATCACAGGAAGTGGTTTTGTCCAGTCCGTGATGTATGGACGTTTCTTGCTGTCAAGTCCACCTTCCCTGTATACATCTGGATTTGTCCAATCGAAGTCTTTTGATAATGCTCTAGCAATATTCTCCAGATGATATTCCAACTCAGCAGCACTTGCAGACTTATCTTTTAAAAGATTGAACGCATCATTCTTGATTCTACGAAGCTCTCTTTTAGTCATCTTCTTAATGTTGAAAGCATGTTTGACTTTCTGATTGAATTCAAACGTGCTATCTTCTATTTTTGAAGCTTCGTCGTCGATGATCTGAGCCTGTGCAAGTTGATCGAACCAATTGTTTCCATGTAAGTCTTCGTCAGTATCTAACCATGTAAGCACAGCTGGTTCTTCAGAAGACTTTTTACTGCTGGATGGTTTGGCTTTTGCTGGTTTAGGAGGTGATTGAGGTGGATCATCTTGAGGAGGGTCATCTTGAGGTTGAAACTCAACGTCATCATTGATGAAATGTTCAAAGTGATGCTCAGTTTCCTTAGGACCAGATTCTTGATGATTAGGAGATGGTGGAGAAGTTGTCTGTACTGGTGGTTCCTGAATGTGAATACCAGATCCACTTACAGTCTTTTGTTTCTTTTGTGTGGCATTTGGATCTGGATCCTCAGTGTCGTCATCACGAATCCTCTTTCCTTTATCAGCAGCAACCTTGCAAGAAACCTTCTCAATATGTGCTGCTATAGACTTCATAAGACTAATATCTTCAGGAGAAGGAGATGTCATAGTGTGGAATCTGTTGAGAAGCTCAATTTTGAGTTCTTCTGTAGTGAAGTCTTTGAGCTGCTTGAAGCCAGAATTGAGAATGATTGCTTCTTTGACCTTGAGATCAAGCTGAGTGTTGACATTCTCGTTAATGTTCTTCTGTAGATCAGCGGTAAAACGTTTGACATAATGTCTTGTTTTAATTTTGATATTGTCTTCTATATCAAAAGAAAGAAACTCATCCATGTTCTTCTTTGTTTCTTGCATCTCCTTGACTTGTTCAGATAGACCCTTGATGAGAATTTGCATTTCTGACATCTGTTCTTGCATCTTGCTCTCTCTTCTTGCTTGAGCAAGTTTTGCTGCTTTCTTGATTTGCCTAGATATAGGTGAGAGAACTTCAACTCTTGTGACTTTGGCGATTTTATTGACTTGTTTGCCCTTCATGACTGTTTTGATTCTTTCTGCCAATGTTGCTTTGCCTTTGTTTGGTGGTGACCTTGATGGTGATGGAGTGAGTGATGGAATAGATGATGATGAGTTAGGAGAAGCAGAGTCTTTGTGAGATGAAGATGAAGGTTTTGAAGGTTTTTCCGGTGATTCTGGAGGAGTTTGATGCTTAGGAGGTGACTTAGGAGGTGAGAAAGGTTTGGGAGAAGGAATGGGAGGAGTTTGATCACGTGGTTGTTGTTGAGGAGATTTGAATGGATCATTCAATGGAGAGATAATGTAGTTGTCTGCTTCCTCATCCTCCTTTTGTTTTCTTTCCATTTCTTCCTTCCTTTTCCTTTCTGCTTCATTAAGTGCCTCCAGCTCATTTGCTGCTTCTGTAGCCTTTGATCCAGTGATTTCTTTTTCTTCATCAGAATTTCCCCATTCATCAGTGTCAGCATGGTGATGTACCTCCTCTTGTTGTGGAATGTCGTCAAACATTGAGTCGGAAATTTCATTTTCTGTGAAGATTATCTTTTCAGACTCTGATTGTGTTTGAGTTTCCAAATTGGTTTGATTGACTGAGCTTGATTGAGGAGGAGGAACAGTGGTTGAAGCCATAGCGGGTTGATTAACCGTATCTGGCTTTGCTGTGGAAGATTGTGAGACACCGGGTTGATTAACCGGATTAGGGGATGAGACTGGTGCTGGAGTAACTCCTGATCCTCCTGCTCCTTTAGCAATCTCTTCCTTCTTCTTTGCTTCCAATTCTCTCAAAACTTGCTTTTGTAGTTCTGCTCTTCTTTCTGCTCTTCTTTCTTCATCAATTCTTTTCTGTTTAATACTTGCCTTAGCAGCATTCTCTAAATCAATCTTTGTTTGAAACTCGGCTTCTTGCTCATTGAGTATTTCTATTTCTGGTTCAGTGTCTTCGGAGGATTCAGAGGATTCATCACGAATACCAATATCTTCAACTTTTGGTTTTGGAGCAGTCTTGATGATTCTCCTCTTGCTTGGAGGTTGTTTCTTTGAAGCACTTGATGCACTTCCAGTTTTGCTAGCTCTACTACTCTTGGAACGAGTCTTGGAAGAACCTGTTCCCTCAGTCATTTTAGTGATACCGACAAGCTTCTTCTCATAAGCTTGAATGTAATCAGCGTAAGCAGGAGTTTCCTTGACCTCTTCAGTAAGTAGAACATCAAACAGCTTAAGACCTTGTTTGTGAGTGCTATCCTTTGGAAAGTATACTGATTTGAAGTCCGTATCCATCTTGATTACATGTCTTTCTCTGTCTTCGGGACGATTAGAGATATCATGATCTTTATCAAGAAGAAGACTGATCAGCAACTTGGTGTAACGTACGAATGGGATTTTAGTCAAGGGTTTTTTGAGTACACCATGTATTTGATGCATAAAGTCTTCCCAGATAAGAGCAGCAAAATCAAGGTTGTGTTTGGTAACAAAACCCCAGAAGAGTTGAGCATGAGAGAGTCTTGGATGTTCGTGTCCACTGTCTCTTCCAGACACTGATCGAATCAGAATATAGTACATTGCTCTCCACGGTTGAGGAATAGATTTGGCATTGATATTTGAGAGGATGTTGAGTGGAAGATCTGGATCAACATCATATCCAAGGCCAATGAGAAAGTTGAGAATGTCTTGTTCAGTGGGTGCAGGCCAGTATCGTCTTGAGGGTTCCGGTGGATCTGGTAGAGATAAAGCTTCACGTAGATGTGCTAGAGTGACCTTGACTTGTTTCCTGTCAAGAGTGCAGGTGAAGAATTTGTTGTTGTCATCTGGTTTGATAGTGCTCCACATCTGATGAATGTAAATCTCTGGAATACTATCTGAATCTTCCAAGATACTCCTGCATTCATGTCTTTTGAGGATCTCGATGACAATTCGACAACTTGGTTCAGCACACTTGATGTTATCGAAGACCACTCTTGAATTGTTCTTTCCATACTTAGCCTTGAATCCTTGTGGGAATAACTCTGCTTTGGTAATAGGTGGAAGTGGTTGTTGTTGTTGTGAAGACATTGTGGATGACCTGAAACAGCATTATGACACCAATTTGCAGGATATATGTGTGTTAGCATTAGTTGAAATTGAGTGTTTGCACATAACATCCTTTCTGATATGATTGAGCAATCGTTAATCTGTGAATTGATCATTTGAATTTGCATAATGAAACCTTCCCTTTAATTTGACAAGACTTAAGGAATTGAAAATTTCAATGGAAATTAGTAATTTCAAAGGCAGATAATCAAAAATGAGAAATTTTGACAAATGCGAGAAAAATTACCAATTGCAAGAGAAAAAACCAATTGCGGGAAAAACTTGTCAAATGCGAGAAAAATTTCCAATTGCGAGAACAATTTCCAATTGCGAGAAAAATTTCCAATTGCGAGAAAAATTTCCAATTGCGATAAAAATTCCAATTGCGGGAAAAATTTCAATTGCGAGAAAAGGTTTTCAATTGCGAGAGCACATTACCATTTGCGATAGCAATACCAATTGCGAGAGCAATGGCAATTGCGAGAACAAATGACAATTGCGATAGCAATTGCAAATTCGAGAATATCTTATCCAAGAAATTCCGAAACCCGTTTTGACGATGATTCATTCACAAAAAAATTTCGCAATTCACAGATTAATGATTCCACACCAATTGCAATAGGTTTACTAAGCTATTTTACTCATTTTGTCCAACTTTTAACACTTTCTATCCACAAAATCTATAAGATCAAACTGCTAGTGCAACGTGTTCTTGATAAACCCTAAATCTCACTTAATGACTATTTGTTGTTTCTGGGCTTATTCTGAGGCAACAATTGTTTGATTCTTATCATAACAACAATATTATAACACTTTAATTACACCAAAACATTCACATTCGATTATTCCCAAATGATGAACATAAACCCTAAACCTTCGTATAATCACTTAGATGAGTTTCTGGAACAATTAATCACGCATTTAAGTTACATAATCAAGATCTAAGTATAACAGTACAAGCATTATTACTCAAAACACATAGGATAAAAAAATCCCAATTCTACGCAAACCCTAGAAATTCGTCTAGATATTTGATACAAATTCCACCGTTGGATCTTAAATTCCATCAAAACCATATCTTATAATTGTTATACAAACATGAAAACACTCACAAATTCGTTAGATCTTGATCGGATGATTAGGATGAATTAGAGCCGTTGATTGGGTTGGTGGATGAAAGTAAATGCGAGAAAGGTTTTTCAGAGATAGTAAATGCTGAGAACATTTAATTCAGATTATCATTTAAGTTTTTACTTTTATCTTTTATCCTATTTTCGCTTTCAGTCCCTTAACCTCAATTATTTAGCACTAAAGATCCTAACCAACCGAATTTCAATATTTAACACATTTAGTCCTCTAATAATTTGTAACCATCAAATTCCTAATAATCCTTAGGATATCACATCAAAGCCAATACAAAGCAACAGTGTGACAGAAAATATGCAAGTACAAATTTGTAAAAAATTTGTAAAAATTTTGTGTCTCCCCCTCAACATTTTAAACTGAACAAAATGTTGAAAGAAGATTTGTACTTGCATACACATTTTTTTTTTTTTTTTTTTATGGTGTTATTTACAAGATAGTTTGGATGTTTGACTCATGTATTAGTTTTTGAGAAAATTTGACAATTCCTGAGGAGTCAAACATCGCATTCCAATTTGGTGAACCAATTTCACAAAACGTTCATGAGGTAAAGCCTTCGTGAAAAGATCCGCCAATTGGTGTTCCGTTCCCACGAAATACAACTCAACGGTACCCTGCTCCACATGCTCCTTGATGAAGTGATATCTGAGAGCGATGTGTTTGGACTTGGAGTGTTGGACAGTGTTGCACGAGATAGCAATAGCACTTTTGGAGTCGCAGTACATCGGGATTTTGTTGAATATGTAACCATAATCCATCAGTTGTGATCGCATCCAAATGATTTGAGCACAACAGGCAGACATAGCTACATATTCTGATTCCGTTGATGATAGAGACGTACAATCTTGTTTCTTGGACTGCCAGGACACCAGCTTATCACCGAGAAATTGGACACCACCAGATGTGCTCTTCCTTGTATCAATACATCCCGCATGATCCGCATCTGAAAAAGCAGTTAGTGCAAAACCAGAATCCTTTGGATACCAGATCCCCAAATTAATGGTTCCCTTGATGTATCTAAGGATTCTTTTAACAGCAGATAAATGTCTTTCTGTTGGGTTAGATTGATAGCGTAAACACAGGTATGTGGCAAATACAACATCCGGTCTGCTAGCTGTGAGATACATAAGAGACCCAATTATACTACGATAATTTGTAGAATCAGTGGGTTTCCCATGTAAATCAGCATCTAGCTTCGGGGATGAGGAGGCCATTGGGGTGTTATAGGTGTCACTAGTTGTCATGCCATGCTTCTTTAATATTTCTTGTGCATATTTAGACTGACTCAAGAATATACCACGAGGTGACTGGTGAACTTGTAATCCTAGGAAAAAGTTTAATTCACCGATCATGGACATCTCAAAGTTTTGTTTCATTAGTTTTGCAAAAGCGTTTGAATACTTTTTATGGGTACACCCAAAAATGATGTCATCCACATAAATTTGTACGATGAGAATGTCCTCCCCGTGTTTTTGTATAAACAGAGTCGGGTCCACTGATCCTTTAGTAAAATGATTAGCAAGCAAGAATGCAGCAAGTTTATCGTACCATGCCCTCGGGGCTTGTTTAAGGCCGTAGAGAGCTTTCTTAAGCCTGTAAACGTGTTGTGGATGTTCTGGATCAACGAAGCCCTCTGGTTGTGAAACATACACCTCTTCACGAAGTTGTCCGTTCAAAAATGCAGTCTTCACGTCCATTTGATAAACTGTGATGTTCTTATGAGCCGCGTATGCCAGAAACATTCTCACTGCTTCTAGCCTAGCCACTGGTGCAAAGGATTCCTCGAAGTCAATTCCCTCTTCTTGGCTATACCCTTTAGCAACCAACCGAGATTTGTTCCGAATAACCGTTCCCTCTGCATCCAGCTTATTTTTCCAAATCCATTTTAATCCCACAACATAAACTCCATCTGGTCTTTCAACGAGTTCCCAAACTTCTAATCTCTTGAACTGATCCAACTCTTCTTGCATTGATTCAATCCAATTGTCGTAAGTCAAGGCCTCTTTGATATTTTTCGGTTCAGATTGACAAACGGTGAGAGCGTAAATGCATGTTTCACCATCTGTGTGGAGTTTCTGTCGGGTCATTACTGGTTTATCTGGATTGCCAATCACATTTACTAACGGATGATCCCTTGTCCATTTATGAGTTGATGGGTAGTGTTGAACGTTGTGATGATGATATGACGGGTCCATGTTGCTCGAGGATGATTCTCCGGAATCTGGAACAGTTGGTGGTGGAGCAAATGGATTAAAGAAGGCATTCCCGTCATATCCTGATGGTGTTGGAACATTGTTAGAAATGGGGGATGAATCTTCAACTGCTGGTTGAGGTGTTTTCTCCATTGTTGATGATGATTCAGGTTGTGGTGCATCGGCAGCAACTACTGTAGAGGTAGATGTTGATGGATCAGGTGCTTGATGTGGAAGTTGTTGAGCAGCGGAACTGGTGGAAGCATCTGATGCACTAGTAACACGAACGTCATCGAACATTGGTGCAAACAAATCTTCCAGATCCTTTCTGTTGAAAGGTAGGGGTGCAGATGAAGATTCAGGAAAGTTCAGACGATTGTGTGCGGGTTCTAAGCTGTCTTGCTCAGAAGCCATTTCGGTGAGTTCATCAAAATTAGCATGTATGGTCTCTTGAATATCCCCAGTCCGACGATTCCAAATACGATATCCCTTGGAGTTCTCACAGTATCCAACAAAGATCCCAATATCTGCTTTAGCCTTAAGTTTACCAAGATCATCCTTATCATTCTTCGGATAACACAAAGCTCCAAAGACGTGAAAATGGTTGATGTTTGGTTTTCTCCCTTGTATAATCTCATATGGTGTTTTGGTGTGTCTTTTGGTGATCATGGCACGGTTCTGAGTATAACAAGCAGTGTTGACAGCTTCAGCCCAAAGATAATCTGGTAATTGAGCATTGATCAACATAGTTCGAGCTGCTTCCACGAGCGTCCGGTTTCGTCTTTCAACTACACCATTTTGTTCCGGAGTGCGAGCTATGGAAGTCTGATGAACAATCCCATGTTTCTCTGTGAAATCCCGAATGATTTGATTCTTAAATTCAGTCCCGTTGTCTGTTCTGATGATTCGGACGGTGTTACGGACTTGAACTTGAATCTTGGTGAGAAACGTGATGAGAATAGATGGAACTTGATCTTTAGTACGAAGAAAGTAGACCCAAGTCCATCTTGAATAATCATCTACGATCACCAGAATATACTTCTTCCCGTTAATACTCTGAACGCGCATCGGACCACACAAATCCATATGAAGCAGTTGTAGGACATGGTCTGTGCTGTGTTCTGTTTTGGGAGGAAAATGGGCACGATGACTTTTCCCTTGTTCACAAGCAGAACACAAGTGATCCTTGGCATATCTGAACTTTGGTAAACCGTCAACTAATTTCTTTTTGGCAAGATCAGTCATGGTTTTAAAATTTAGATGAGACAATCTTTTGTGCCATAACCAAGCTTTCGTGGGATGAGCCTTGGAGAGTAAACAAATAGGAGAAGAAGCTGTCATGCCGTCAAAGGAGATAGAATATAGACTTGTTCCGCGTTTCCCTTTCATAAGGTCGTTCCCTTGAAGATCACGAATAAAGCATGTTTTCTCCCTGAATGCTACTTCCAAGTCTCCATCGCAGAATTGTCCCACGGAGAAACAAATTATGACCGAGACCTTCAACATAATACACACGGCTGATTTCGATGTTCCCATTAATATAATCCCCATAGCCCATAATTGCAGCGAAGTGATCATTCCCGAATCTGACCGTTCCGATAAACTTTGCAATAAAGTTCTGTAGAAGTTTGAGATTGCCGGTCATATGTCGGGAGCACCCGCTATCAACAATCCAAAGGACGATTTGAATCACCTGCATCACAAACATGGGAAACAGATGGAGAATTGATAACGGTTGGATCCGCTGGGTTAGTGACACAAGAGGTTAGTATTTTAGGTACCCATTTAAACTCAAAAGTGTTCTGTAACCAGCGTTGCCAGGTCCAACTAGTCTCTGCCTTTTTCCTAAGGTATGCACTAGGTGACTTTTTGGTCTTGGATTGGGGCTTTTCAATTTTCTCCTCAGAAACTTCTAGTGGAGGTATCCCTAAAATGGATTTCGCAATGGTTTTAAGCCTAGAGGAAGCGCCACTAGTTCGTTTCTTTCTCTTAGTCAGCAAAGTTTTAGCAACACATTTTGTATGATCACCAGATAGTATGCTATGACGACAAAAGACACAAGTAGCATCAACCAAAACATCTTCATTAATATTTAAAGAGTTATCATTTGTTACATCATTCTTAGAACTAGACTTAGATAAGTGCAATTCTATTTCTGATGTTACATTTGTCTTATTCAAACTACGTTCTTGAACTTCTGCAGACTTAGATACTTCCTTCCTAGATTTCTTGACTCTATTCTTCCTCTGTTTCTTGTGAGTCTTGGAATGGTTGACCTTAGAGGTGGTTTCTAGTCCTGTGGAAGTACAAGTAGCTGAATCAGTGGTTATGTCAGATGCTTGGGTATGTTCTTTGTCCACTACATACATTCCTGGAGCAATTTTATGACTGTTTGCTTTGCTCTTGTCTAAAACTCTGATCTTCTTCTTCAAATCAATAATGATGTGTTGGAACTCTTGATTTTGTGAATCTAATTTCCTATTTAGGTAGACTGTGTCATTTCTGTTTTGAATAACTTCATCCAGGTCTTTGTCATTTTGAAACAGTTTAACTTTTAAGAAAGCCTTTGTTTCTTTGGTTTGTTCATGACTGTTTTGAAATGATAGAGATCCCATGAAATTTTGAAATTTGATTTCAAATTCAAGACTTCGTTTTTGACACCAGTCCAACCTTTTTTGAAGATTAAAAACTTTGTTTTCCACATCACAATTGATTTGTCGAAGATTCTCATTTTCATGTACCAGATTATCAATCTCCATATGCAACATCTTAATATCCACAGCATGATCATTCACAATTAAAGCATTACCAGATTCATAAAGCGAATTCATTATCACAGAGACCACGTCATAACACAAGACTTTTTCCAAGAGTCGATCATTTTCGTTTGCTAAAAATTTCTTTTGAAGTTTTTGACGTTGAACCTTGTCATCTTTAGCTTTAAAAATGGATTTCATAGATGCTAATTCCGTATATAACTCCTCTTCCCATCTTGTTGCACCCTTTTTCAGATTTCTAACATGAGGAAGAATTTTCTTTTGAAGAATCTCCTTCTTTTCTTTCTGAACAGGAGAAAGAAAAGATGAGATAGGAATTTGAGAACTAAACTCAATTTCACTCTCCAAACGAGAAATGTCATCCATAAATGTCTGAAAATATCGAAGAACCCGACATTCTTTAGGCATTTGTGGATCAACAAGATCCTCTGTCAAACAATCTTTAAATTGTACACCAGTCGTAGGATCAGAAGTTATAGATGAGGGAGCACTTATGTTTGTGTATGTTAACGTTTGTTCTGGATGATCCTTAGGAGGAACAAATGATTTGCTCAAATGAGGTCGGGCATTATAATCATAATGTACTTTTGAAAACTTTGTTTGTGAATTGGATCGACCCTCAATCTTGTTTTCAAGAAAATCAGTTTCTTCATCAACAGAATACATAACAACACGTTGAAAGGAATCATCTAACAGAAATGTTGCATTGTATAACTTAGGATTTTCTTTGAGTGCTTTGTGTAAATTGCGGGGTGTGTCACTGCCAAGTGCAAAACTTACTCCTTTAGGACTTGGTTTTACAACATTCTTTTGAATTTGCGTTACAGAATTACCCGTTTTATACACAACATTTTGAAAGTCTTTGAGTTTGGTTTCCAAATCCAGAATTTGATCAAGATAGGAGTCAACACATTTCCGATTGGCTTTCTTTTCTTCAAGAAGATCCTTCTGAGATGCAGAAAGCTCAGATTGAGTTTTCAACAATTCAGAATTTAAAGTCTCAATTTGAATTTTAAACTCAAACTGATCCTTTTCTTTCTGAGAGAAAAGTTTAGCTTTGGCAATGGTTAGCTCACGAACTTGACTTTCTAAATTTTGAACGTTTACATACTCTTGTTGGAAAGCCTTTTCAAAACCTTTTTCACGTTTATCTTGTTTGAGATATCCGGAAAGTTGTATTTTATAGCACTCATTATCCTTTGTTAACACTGCAATTTTCTCTTTGAGTTTCTGATTGATGTCATTGCATTTTTTTATTTGTGATTGGGTGGTCAATAACAAGGCCTGTAATTCCGAATCTTGATCATTCAAATGATCTTTTTGTTCAAGATGATCACAATTAGCATCATCGATGAGATCATCAAAGGAAACAACTGTTTTATCATCATCAAATGATACAACTGTGTTATTTTGATCATCGGATGGTGATGATAATAACTCATTTTGAACAAAAGTTTCGTTTGTAGATGAAGATGCAGAAGGAGAAGCAATTTCATGAATAAGACATGTCGGATCAGGTACCTGAGAAAGACCATCGGTATCATATACCGGGCCTGACTCGGACATATTCATCTCTTGCATATTAGCCATAAGCATGACTGCAGCGTTTGCCTCAAGATCTTCCATCTCATCATCTGATTCCACAGTTGCCATAAAACTTTGATCATTCTGAGTCATCATCCGAGCAGCTCTTTCATCTTTGAGTGCCATCATAAGAGCCTCTTTGTGATACTGACTGCCCATTGTTCTTGGCTTCGGACAAGCATTAGCCATATGACCGTTCCCCCCACAATTGTAGCATGTGATAGATGTATTAGCAATGCCTTTCTGACCATTCCCAACATTCGAATTTCCTCTCTGAACATTCCCCATACTGTTTCTATTTACCCCTGCATTATTGAACCGATTTCCTCCTGACTGAACCCTTTGATTACCATATCCACGATTACCCGAACCATATCTGCCTGAAGACCTGTTTTGAATTTCAACTCTGCCATCATGAACAACTGCCTGATTCCTGGTATTTGAAGATGAACGAAGACGGTTGTTGGATTTGGTGAATCTTCCAAATGCGTTAGCAATCAATCCAAATGCTTCATTAAGTGAATTGAAAGCATCCTCTTCTTCATCATAGTCTGCATTTGAGTACATCACTGAATCGGTGTTGTTGTATGGAACCAGCTGGTTATCAGAGTATTGTTGTGGTGCTTCATAAGGAATGATTTGATTAGGAGGTTGGGGTGGAATGATTGGTTGAAAAGATGAGTTGCCAAATTCCTGTTGTGGTAAAGAGAAGTTGGATTGAGCAACGAGAGCAAGTGAATTTGGTGTTGGTGCTGGTGTGAAGCCTCCTCGTGCTGCAATTTCTTTATCCACTTCTGATTGATGTTGTCTGAGATAATCATACATGAGTCCGTATTTGACATCACCAATTTTCTTTGTTTGCCTTACAAAGGTTGCATATTTTTGCCATTCAGGACCAAGGCATCCAAGGAATTTGGAGTTGATAGCAATCTTTGGTAACTTGATATCATGACGATCAAGATCGTTGATTATGTTGGTGAAACGGTGGTAGTAAGATTCAATGGTCTCCCCTGGTTCCATGATGAAGTGAGTGTACTCCATATATAACTTGGACTCAAGATCTTCTTGGTTTAACTCTGTTCCTTCCATGAGAAGATGAACATGTTCCCACATATCTTTGGCTGTCTTTTGAGCATCAATACTTCGGTAGATAGGATTAGGAATTCCTTGAAGTATGAAAGACATAGCCAATTGGTTTGCCTCTTGCTGTAATGTTTGCTCAGTTGTGTAGTTGGCAACCGGAATGGGTGTGGATGTTTCTTCTCTCTCTGTAGTTGCTGAAACTACAGTAGCTGGAATGGGATAGGGTCCTTCTTCAATGACCTTCTTGAGATACTGACCATGGGGTTTTTTCAGTTCAACGAATCTGAGGAATCTACTAGCCCATTGCACGTAGTTACCCGGAGTTAGCATTGGTGGAGTTTCTTGACTTCCAGCTTCATGACGCGATTGCTGACTACTGATTGCTTCACACATCTTATTAAACCAATGAGGTTCTCTGGAGTAGGATGAATAGTTCTGCAGTTGTTGATTCTGTTGCATGATTTGTTGTGGGGATACTTGTGGTGGAGAGAGAAATTGATGTTGTTGAACGAATGCTTGTTACTGTTGATACTGAGGATGAAATTGTTGTTGCTGAGGATGTTGCTGTAGCTGATAGTAGTAGTTGAAGTGAGGTGGTTGAGACATTTTCTTGGATCTTTAGATAATTAAGATGTGTTTTAAGATTTATGATGTTTGATTTTTAAGTTTACTTAAAGTTCTTAGTCCAATTGCGAGAAACACTGTTTGAATTGCGAGAGAATCTGAATTGCGATAGAGGTTGTCCAATTGCGAGAGACTTGAGTAATTCCGAGAGATTTCTCCAAATGCGATAGAAAATTGCAATTGCGAGAATCAATGTCAATTGCGATAGAACTTTGCAATTGCGAGAGATAACTCTGAATTGCGAAAGATCAAGCAATTTCGAAAGATTTTTCAAAATTACAATTTCGATCACGTTCTCAAACTTTTATACAAAAGTTGAGAAGAATTCCGAGTCGAGGTAGTTTCACTATCTTTTACAAAGAAGGAAACACCGAGTACCAAATCCGAAGAATCTGATGAATTGCGAGAAACTCTTAAACTAATCCAATTGCGATAAACCCGTAATTCAGCAATTCCGAGAAACCCTTGTTACCAAATGCGAGAAACCCATGAATTGTTACAGACCAATTGCGAGAAACCCTTCTTCTTCGAATTTCAACCCAGAACGTTGGATGATGATGAAAAAACGTAAATCTAATGATTTTTAACGATTAAAACAACGAATTTGCACCAAAATTAACCACGTTAACTTTAAAAAAAACGAAGATTTGATTAAAAGGATTACACAACGATTTGCAAAACCCGCTTTTTTCACACTTTTGAACGCAAATGAACGTTAAAACAAAACTGACGTAAACTTATTTAAACCAAATGAAAATACCGATTAGATCTAGTCTTAAAACACAAATCCTAAATACCTTTGGCTCTGATACCACTTGTAGGTCACTATAATGATCTCAAAACACACTCGCTAATGATTCAAACACACAAACTCGATCTACTACTTATCTAAATAACAAGAAGCTTCGAATGGAAATAATAATAAGCTAAACACGATAAGCTAGAATAAGAGAAATAATAAGAAGAGAAGAAATAAGATGGGAGGTTTTCATTCAAACGATTCACACACAAGCATAGCTTCCGCACATACAATAGAAAACCAACAATGAGAATGACTCCCTTGCCTTGTATTTATAGGCATTGGGAGGGGAATATTCTTTAGGAATATTCCCTTTACATGTGATAAGGATTAATTAATTAACATGACCGGTTCAAGGACTACTATTGAACCGGTCCAAAAATACAAACAATATAGTCCTAATTGTGCAACATTAATTAAATGAACAAGACTTGTAAAATATTTAAAACGTGTTCCTAACACTAGATGTATTATAAGTTAATATGAAGCTAGTGTAGGGACACCACAACAGACCACGATTTGCACATGTCAACAGGTTGTACACTCATACAATTGCCACACAAAGTAGTCCACTCACGCCAGCTTTTAACGAGGCAAAAACATGCATGAACTCTTTTATTAACAAAAATTGTGTGGCATGCAGTCTTCATCTATGAACTATTTTAATCAGTTAGCAATTCATTTTAGTCTCTGCTACCTATTTTATCTCATGAACTTACGCATGCATGTCTCTAGTTACATACATACATGCATTCACACAATTGACACACACACACGACACAGAATTACCGACTTAATGAAATCACGACCACAAGCCCTAATCACATGCATTTATAGTGAACGCCCCTTTATTAAATATTTTAGGGTTTAACAGATTTAGAGGCACGCGTTAATGGTCAGATTAGAGTCGAAAATAAGTCGAATCAGATCTATACGTTGGGTCGAATAGAACAGAAGACAGCAGATCACATACACTATTTTTTTTAACATGTTTGGTTATGATTTCATGTGTCAACTTTAAGAGTATTTTAAGGATTAATGAAAGGCCAATATAACCAACAAATTAGTACGCGTATTTAAACATATTACTGATTAGTTTTGGATGTTTCGGATCTGTATATAAGTGTACATGTCGAATGGATTGAAAGAAACGTGACAACATGTGGTATAAACATATACGTACGAGGCAAAAGAACATCAAAATAGTTTTGGTGGAGATACCTTGATCGGTTTTGTGAACGGAAGATAAGGACGAGAGACGTATCACGAATGAACCATGCCTACGCATCACAATACCCTTCGAACTAAACGTAACCATGATCGAAACCCTTCCTTCAAACAATCTTGACGTGCCTCTGCTTATCGAGAACAAAAAGAGATCGGTTGTTGTTTGCTGTTTGATGCTTGTTTTTGTTTCTAAGTGATCGAATGGGAGGAGGCGGTACATACTGAGAGAGTTATCATAATGTATAAATGGATCGGTTGATCTTGTGTTTTTGTTATTGGCTTGTTTTGTTTCTCGTATGAATAGGATAGAGGAGGACAATAGAAATGCATTGTAACTCGAATTAAGGGAGGAGCGTGTGTACAAATGGTAAGTATTAAAAGGGTTTTTAATAGGCATTTAAGGGTCGGTGCAGGAAGGGCACAAATGGTATCATATGGTTTTCATAAGATAGGAAATAACATGTCCATAAATTTGGAAAACCGTGTGTCAAAATTTTGGCATGTTGAGTGTGATTAGGCAATGATTGAACACATGCAAATCTTCTATTTTGAAAGTAATATTTGGTCTTATCAAAACATTTAACTAACGTGAAGTCTACAAAATTTTTGGTTCTTATCACTTTCTTGTGAAGGCTACTAAATATTACATATATAATATAGTTTAAGGTTTAATTAAAAGGTTACAAAGTTTAAGGTTAAATTCAAAATTAGACATAAATTTGGTATCCGAATTTTAGGGTTTTACAATTTCTCTCACTTGTGGTTGTTTATATGCTTATTTGGTACATTCTTACATGGTATCATAGAGCTATAGGCTTTGATTCTTCCTCTTTTCATTTTTTCGTAAAACCCTAAAATCAAGGATTTTCTGAAATTGAGGGTTCTGTCGATCTGTTCGCCTGTTACTCTGTTCAGGTGGTTGTTTGTGACCTGTTGATCGGCTGGTTCTTGCTAATAAGGAAAAACCCTAATTCTTGGGTTTGGGTATATCGGGTTTAAGTCTAATCAAAACCCTAAGTGAAGGTTTTGTTAGACCGGTTGGATTCGATTGAAACCCTAAGTGAAGGTTTCATTAGATCCGGGTATTCCGCTGTGCTTTCTCCATTTTTTTCTGAAATCATCTCTGTTAGTCTCTCTTACCTACCCTGTCTTATTCAAATCTTGGGCTAGTAACCCTTGATTTGATCTGGGATCTATCTGTTAATCGTTTTTTTTATTTGTATCTGCTTATCTACTGTTATTTTTTACTTGTCTGTTATTATTTATCCATCTTGGTTTGTCTTAAGTTTGTGTGTTCTTGTTCTTGTTATCTATCTGCTCGCTGTCTTTGTTGTCTAAATGACTGGTGATGAGGCGCCCAAAGATGATGAAAGTGGTAGATCCTCTGATCTCACTCTTTCCTTTGGTGATCCATTATTCTTGCATCCTAATGATACAAGTGGAGCCCCTATAATAAGCCTTAAGTTAACTGGAACCGAAAATTATAATATGTGGAATTGTGCTATGAAGTTTACCTTAAGAAATAAAAGTAAGTTAGGATTCATTGATGGTACATGTAAAAGAGAATCTGTTAAACCTAATCTTGCTAACCAATGGGACTTATGCAATTCTATTGTGGTTACTTGGATTTTGAGCTCTTTGAGCCCTGAGTTATATGCTGGCCAAATCTTTTCTAAAACTGCTTATGATATGTGGACTGATCTCAAGGAAACCTATGATAAAGAAGATGGCCCAGTTATCTTTAATTTGTATAAGACCATTAATTCTCTGTCCCAAAATGGCTCATCATTGTCTGATTATTATCACAACTTGAATTCTTTATGGAAACAATATGATGCTATGATCAGTTTACCTGCCTGTACTTGTGATGCTGCTAAACATTTTGATAAACATAATCAGCTTATTAAGCTTATGCAGTTTCTAATGGGACTGGATGATGTTTATCTACCAATAAGGAGCAATATTCTAACCAGAGATCCATTGCCAACTGTCAAAACTGCCTTTGCAGTGGTCAGTGGTGAAGAATCTCATAGAAACATTGCACTTAGTAGGAGTCACCAATCCAAACCAGGTGCAACTGCATTTTCTTCAAAGGTCTTTGATAAATCTTTTGATGATAAAAAGAAATGCAACAGTAACTATAAAGGTTCTAATTCCAATTCTTCTAATAGGGGGCCTAATCCTAATCTTAAATGCACTAACTGCAATAAAATTGGCCATATTGTTGATAGATGCTTTGACATTATCGATTATCCTCCAAATTATAAAAAACCTAATGGTCAAAACAATGTTAAGTTTGTGTCTAGCAATAATGTTATGTCTAGCAACAATGCAGCTTCTGAAAGCAGACCTAGTTCTTCTTCTCTCCCCACTCTTTCAAATGAACAAATGCAGAGGTTGATGAATTTGTTAAGTGATAAGCCTGTTCAAAATGTTCATGCCAATATGGCAGGTACCTTTTTTAACAATAGCATCAAGTTTAACCTAAACTTTCAAAGTTTTTTTAATGGTAACACCAACTTCTTAATAGGCAATATAAGTCTAGGATGGATTTTAGACTCTGGTGCAAATCAACACATGACTGTGTCTGAAAAATTTCTTATTAATATTGTTGACATCTCTAATCTTGGTTTGACTGTTGGTCATCCGAATGGTACTGAAGCTCTTATTACTAAAATTGGGGATTTAAAAATCAATGATATCATTACTCTTTATGATGTGCTTGTTGTACCAGAGTATACCGTGAGCCTATTATCTGTTCATAAACTTGCTAGAGATAGTAAACTGTTTGTAGGATTTGATGAACATAAGTGTTATATCCAGGATTTAAAGGAAAAGAAGACTGTGGGGACTGGTAAACAAAGCAATGGCCTTTATCTGTTTGATGTTGATAATACTTTCAAGGTGACCGCTAATAATTATATTACCACCTGTCATGTGTCTAAATCCCTATGGCATCAAAGACTTGGCCATCCTGCCGAGTAAGTCCTACTTGTTCTAAAGGACAAACTTAACCTGGACAATGAAACCATATCACCCTATGATACTTGCCACAAGGGAAAACAAACCAGAGAACCTTTTCCCCTTAGTAATCACAAAACTATCAAGATTGGTGACCTTGTCCATCTTGATGTCTGGGGTCCTATAAAGTGCCAAGCATGAAGGGTTTAAGTACTTTCTAACCGTTGTGGATGATTTTTCTAGAGCGGTGTGGGTTTATCTTATGAAACATAAGGATGAAGTCTTCGATAACATTGTCAGTTTTATTCAATTAATTAAAAATCAATTTGAAATCAACGTCAAAATCTTTAGAAGTGACAATGGGACTGAATTTACAAATAATAGACTTCAAAACTTATTTACCAATAAAGGGATTTTACATCAAACATCTTGTACCCACACTCCACAACAAAATGGTATTGCGAAAGAAAACACAGACATCTATTAAATGTGGCTAGGGCTCTTATGTTTCAAGGAGGTCTTCCTTTGTACCTTTGGTCTGATTGCATTCTAACTGCTACTTATCTTATCAACAGGATTCCTTCATCTGTTCTGTCTGGCAAATCTCTGTTCTCTCTTGTGTATGGGCATGACCCATCACTCTCTCACATTAGAGTCTTTGGTTGTCTCTGTTATGCCAACATTTTAAATAATGGGGATAAGTTTAGTAGTAGGTCTGAAAAATGTATTTTCATAGGCTATTCAAATGAAAAAAAAGGTTATAAATTGTTTAGTCTTGAGTCATAAGGTGTTTTCTTTTCTAGGGATGTTAAATTTTATGAAACTGTCTTTCCTTTAAATATGAAAAACAAAAGACAATTTTGGGAACTTGGAGTAACAAAAGATTTGAATCATCAAATTTTTTTTTATTTAGACAACCATGTCTCTTAAAGTCCCAATGATGAAGGTGTTGGAGTATGCTCGTGTCATAATTACTAATTATATGGCTAGACATATGTGAGCCTATGGGGTCACACACATATACACTGAGGTGCCACTTTATATATCGTGTTTATTATATTTACGATATATAAATAACCGTACATAACTAGGAACCGCTATTGGGCTTCTAATGACTAAGTAATGGACTTAATTCATTGGAATTAAACAACAAATGGTGAGCCCATTTGGAGCCCACATATGGCCGGCCTAGGGGGAGGAAAAGAAGGGATAGACTTGAACTATTTTGGTAAAAAATAAATCACCATTACTCCCTCATAATTGTGATTAACTACTACCAAAAATTCCTCCTCTCTCCCTCCTTGAAAACCCACGGCTCAAAAACAAATAAAGATCTAGGGTTTTTATTTTTCCATCTTTCATTTTTGCATCTTGCTTATTCAAGAGTGTTTGATCGGTTACGGGTTAAAGGACTAGCATCCATTGGCATACGGTGACGTGTAGTGTGTTTCACACTTAGAGGAGATCAACCTTATTGATCTCTTGGGTTTCTTATACAAGTCGTGGGTTATAGCTTGTGTTGGTGACTCCCGGATCACGCTACAAAGGTATAACTCGTTTGTTTAATTATTTGATTGATCATATGGCTATATGGATCCTTGTTGGTGATGTATTCCGCTGCGTTTATATATTTAATATGTTAATTTATATTTTAAATCACTTATAGTGGTATCACGAGCCATCATATGATGTCATATGATCATCTAGTATGCGTAAAAATGGCTAAAAACGTGTGTTTTTAATGGATTTAAAAGAATGATTTCTAAACAGCCCCCATGGCTTATTTTTTGTAAATATGTCGACCCATATGGGGTCTAATAATCTGGACTTTTTGATCTTATGGCCATTTGTTATGCATACATTAATTGTTTACTTGTTCGGTACCCGTAAAATGGCCTAAAAACGCGTTTTTTGATAGATTTGTAACCTGATTTCAAATCAGCCCATGAGGCTTAATTTTCTGTGGAAAAATGATGTTAAGAAGGTCCTAATATCAGTGGGTTTTGAGACTATGGCCATTTGACACGCGTACCATTCGGGGTTTTAATTCTTGTTAATTAATTTCTTCGATTCGTTGGCTAACAATTTAATTCTTGTTATTTATTTTGTTGTCCATGGCAAATACATGCATGTTTGTCCATGGAGTTAGCCAACAACTTGTAATGATCATAATTTTAATGTATTATTATGTGTATATGCAAAGCCGATGAAAACCTAGACCACTTATGCATTGTGATGTTGTGATTGTTGGTTATTTTGTTTGTTTTTGGGGCTTGCCATTGTTTCGGCACTTTTGTAATGTATTTCATTTTGGTTTTGCCATTTTTTGGGCATTTTTACAGTAGATAGAAAGTAGATTAGATGTACTTTACTTTATATATCTTGTAACCATAAGCTTGAAAGCAAATGGCAAAAGAATGAAGAGTTTTGGACCAAAAGTAGCTGCTGGACACCTGATGGGAAAATGCGATTTCCAGGAGATTGGTAAGGTATTTTTGGCTAAATTTTTTTGTGCAGGTACACAAGACATAGGCCTACAACTTTGTCAACTGGGACGAAGCATGAGGAGGTCATCGTCCAAGCCGTTTGGGCCTTCAAAGACATAAATTCTGGGCTGACATAATCGATTTTCCATGTGCATAATGGGCTTTTACTTGCCCATGATCGTCTTAGGGCAAGTGGGAGCCCTCCGTGTGGTTGTGGTTTATGTCCCTAGTTGACTCTTGGTTCTCGTGATGGCTTACGAGACCAAGCATAGGATTTTCATTGGTTGAGGCTTTGCATATTGTGGTTGTATGTTTGTTTGGTTGTTTTATGTATGTTGTGACTACATGTAAAACGGAAATTGTTTTCTTAAAACTTGAAACGAAACATAAACCATTTTGAACTAAGTCTTATGATTTAGTTTAACTAAGTTTAAATATGATTTGAAACTTCAAAATCATTGTTTTCTAAATAACACTTAAACTAGTTAAGGTTATTTATTTATTTATTTATTGTATTGTCCAAACTTAATTATAATCCACTTAGGATTTATATTAGTCTTGAAAATGGACAACTTGACACACATAAATTAAAACAATGATTAGACTTAAGTTAAGAAAAGTTTTTAACTTTTGCTACGAAGAATGAATGCATGCTTCTTTCGTACACGTTTTTTATCTACATCAAAACACTTTACCCGTCAAAATTTAAGTCATGCCGTCAAATTATGAAAACACTTGCAATTACCTTTTGGCTATGGTCAGACCTAGGCTGAATTGTAACCCAGGGTGACTATTCTCTAAGCGGTCAGACCCTGATATATTCTCACACATTTTCAAATTGGATGACTTAATTGAGTTAAGCGGTCGGACCCTGACCCGAGGCAAAGATGGGACTAAACATGCCTACATGACAATAGTTGTTTGACACTAGATGCCATGAGTCCCACAAGGATCTAATAGTTGTACATGTAATACAATTAGTGATCGTCGCCTACCAATTGAATCTACTATTGCTAGCAGATCAACTGATGTGATAGTAGAAGCACAATGTGGATCTTAGCCTTTTCGAAAATTAATTGTTTTAAATTGTAAACATGGGGTAGTTAAATTACAAAAGGATAATTATCGAAAAAACTAAAATTGAACTTTGTGAATTTAATTAATGAATTAATGTAACACAACCGTAAACAAGAGTTTGTTCCTTTCTTGTTAAAAGGACGAACTAAGTCGTTCTTTTCTTGTAAGAAAGAGACTTGTTCCTATCCCTTTTCTTTATGAGGAAAAGCCATAATAGGAATATTCGAATTTTCCTAATTCTAATCAAACTCAAGAACACCTACTCTAGAAATCGTGATGTCTTGTAAAAGTCAAAACGGTTAAGTATGGTTACACATCTTATTCTTTCAAGGTTGTTCTATAACCCTAGTTTCGGTTTTGAAACCTTGAAGAAATATAAGATATTTGGATAACTAGAGAACACGTTTTCTATAGCTACCAAACTAAAATGAGTTTAAATAATTAGAAGAACGGAAATATCAATAAACCGCAAAGTGGTAAAGGCAATTACTAGCATGATTACCTAGCAGTTTGTCTTAACCCAATAAACCTACTAAGGTCCTACATACCCTTATGGTAAAATAGACCAAGTATGGAGGAAATGCATGCCTATTTTCAAGTTAAAATAGCAATGATGGCTAGCCCATCATCTATATGTTAGAACTTAATGCACTTCCTTGAATACCTAAGTACATGTTTACTTGTCAAAGTGACTCACATTAGCAATAATGTGTAGATATTCAAAGAAAGAAAGAAAGTATCCAATCACCACTCACTCTCCACTGGTGACGAAACACGTGAAATGTTGTCTAATCCAGTGGGAGCTACGTGATTATATTACTGGTGACGAAACACATGTAATGTTGTCTAATCCAGTGGGAGCTGCAAGCTTTATTACCTTGCAAATTGCCCATCTTATTTCCAGATTGTCTTGAAATAGTACGTTACTTTCCACATGTTAAGCATCATAGTTTATATAAGAACCATTGCATAAATTTTATAAGATAACTTGTCGCGTTCCTGATGTTGCTTCCTGAAATGTTATCTATAAACTTGTTATGCATGATTCATTATTAAAACGATAAAGTTCTACATATCTATATTTTGATTTTGACTAAAATTGTATGTTATCTTAGACATTGTCATATTGCTCATACAAACAAACGAGCGTAGTGTTGTCTGTATACTCTCATGATGTTGTGCCATGCACAAGTGGGAGAAATCTTAATTGTGTGCAAGGTACAACATAAAACAATATGACTAATGGCTTTTCTTGACTGCAAAGTAAGAAACTAAGATTCTACTAGGACTTCTACACATAAAATGTATGTTTCCCTAATTAGAACAAATATCAAGATAACATGAAAAGCTACTTCAACATATTCACTGAATTGTTTAGTAAATATGATTATGTTTTCTTGTAAAGTCATAATCATGAAGTATGAAATTAACTTGAATTTACTATTGAGGCCAAGTGTCGGTGCTCGTAATTACTTTAGTTGAATATGTTTAGGTCTCTTGTAAAGACACAAACATCAATTCCGTCAATTGTTGAAAGACTTATAACGTAAAGTAAGACGTTAATTTGTTATGTCTTCTTGTTAAGACATGTACACTTACGACGTATAATAAATGTTTATGTTTTCTAGTCAAAACATGCACATGAAGTAAAGTATGCAGTAGGCTAAAATTACTATTGACGCCATCTGGTTTGACTTGGTTGGCAGATATGTAAGCCAAAAGGTATAAGTTCATCTAATGAGTTTGTGTGATAGTCTCACAACATCAGTCCTCATGGAATACCACAACTTTATGGTATGTCCATCATGGAAAATCAAACACTATTGATATTGTTTGATCTTTGATGACTTAAACTGTTTTACCTCCAAAGCTATCAAGGTTAGAAATTGGGTGTGCCATGTGTACACTCAATATGATTCCAACCCATAAAGAATTTAAGACACCATTGTATTATGGCATGGGATGAATCTCATTATGTCTTAATTGAAGTTCTGAATTTGTTAACTACTTAAGAGTAAGTAATTAACAAACTAGAGTCAAGAACTAACGGTGTATTTTGGATGTCCCACTTGAAAACAATTTATTGTTACTCAAGATGCTGAGTATCTAGAGATTAGTCTCTACATACAAAAGCAAGTGGGAGTACCTTTAGACCTTGAAGTTATTCAAGAACTAAATACACAACCTTTTGAGTACACTTGCTAATGTCATACTATGGTTGAACATGCATATGTTAAACCATAGATTGATATCTCTCATTCATAAATCCGCAAGAATACCTCTTGCACCTGAATGATATATTTTTTATATCAATGCTGAGGGACATAAGTTAGAGGATCATGGTGAACCTGCTAACTACTGAGATGCATTATCAGATATTGTATCTGATGAGTAGCTCAAAACTGTGAATGTTAAGATGCAGCCCTTGAAAGATAATCACTCATGGAGCTTGATTGATCTCTTACCAATCAGTTAGACTGTGATGTTAAGAATGAATTTCTTGATAAGAAGACTCAAAAGGGAAAACTTGTACACACATTTAATGCACGACTAGTAAAAGGAGTTTACTCGTACTCAAGAAATTGACTATGACTAAATCTTTCTAACTAGAAACATTAAATGTATAAAGATGATTAATAGTCATACCTGTTTTCATGTAAATGAAATATGACAATAGGATATCAAAACACTTTTCTTGTTGATTACCTTTGCGAGGACGATGAGTAATCAAAAGGGTTTATGAATCCATATAATCTTTATTATGTATACAAGATAAAATAATCCATGTGTGGATTAGATCATGCATCTAGGAGCAAAGATCTTGAGTTAATTATAAAATCATTAATTTGATTTTGATTAATAAGATTACTCCTAAGTGCGCTAAGAGCAAGTTGGAGCACTGTATTTATTTTCTTAAATCTCATATGTCATTAACATATTAGAAACAATATTCCATCTAAGCTAGACTTTAATCCTTAGCTTGGAATGAAGTTTCTCTTGAGGGATTTATATAATAAGACATACAACCTTGTTATGTATATGTTTATTAGAATAAATATAAGCGGTTATTAAGTCTAAACATAATATGACACGTTATTGAGGGGAGTCTCAATGATCAATCTCACTTGATGAGATTGAACACATGAGTGAAAATCTTAAGTTCAACTAAAGGATTCATCATGTAAGTCATATTACGCATTGGACTATGTATATATCATTTGCATGAATGCAAGATGATTTGATAACAACAAATATCTAAGTGAAAGTCATTAAATAATTGTTAAAAGAACATTATAATGGACCTACAAAGGACCAAAGATATGTTCAAACGTTTACGAATATTTGAGGAACTCTGTTTTGTTTGCATACGCTGATGCTTATTTAACTGAGATGATACTCAACCCTAGTCGTGGTAGGATGTCATCATGAATGATGACATTGCTGACTAGATGTGCTCGACTGAGAGCACTAGTGCGTTATACATTAAAAGAATAAGAATACTTTATAGTTTGAGAAACTGTACAGATGACTGTCTAATGTAGGTGTTTTGCTGGCTTCAAAAACCCTATGGAATGTATTGTTGCAACACTCGTCTTGTACTTGAATGCACACATACAAAGGACAATCATCATTTAAACCTTTCATGAGTTTTGAAATAAGTATTTTCAAAGTTTACTCGGATGACTACTTGTTGTCTTGTACAACATAATTTGATCATGGTGGGAACATCGGATTCCTACCTATGAGTAGTCTTATGCATATCTGTTTTTAGTATTTGGATAATGGAACTGTAAGCAGTCATATTATACAATGAATTGATATACCTGGTACGATCGTCTTCATTTATACTACTGTGTTCTATATTTGCATGTTTAATCCATGAATAATTTATTTATTCTAAAATTATCCATTGTCGGTTGACGATACGGGAGTATCATCAAATTAAAGCAAATGTGAGCGTGTTGGTGATTTATTTGCCACACTCACATGTTGTTCATTATGATGAACATTGGATTGACCCAACCTACGAGTATTCACTACATGGATCGTCGTCAATAGTGAATCTCGCAAGAGGTTATGTCTCTTATCCTTAGACTTGAGATGCAAGTAGGTCTTGCATGTGTGGAATTTCATTCCTTGATATGGTTAAACGTTGTCCTGAATAAGGTAGTTATAAAAGCCATTATCAGGAGTGATATGAAGCATGTGAATGACACGTGCAGTCAAAATAGGATTTGTTCCTCCACATGTTATGGAGTTAGATACTATTGGGCCCCTCGATGAATTGGACAGATGTTTGTATGGCCGTACCCAAATGAGATTAAGATGAATCTTAATCCACTTGGTAATCTTGTTCAATATCTATATCGAGAAACATAATGGTTGAACTATTAGAATGATATTTGATCCATGTCTAATGTTCAACACGGTATCTGAAACAAAAGGATAGATGACATATAAACCATCTAAAATGAGACGTTTAAGAAACTAACCTCACATATTTCTAGGGGCATTGGCGTGTTGCTAGACGCTAACCATTGCTTGTATAATTACTAGATTATTATAACGTTGCAAGTGGGAGCTGTTGGAGTATGCTCGTGTCATAATTACTAATTATATGGCTAGACATATGTGAGCCTATGGGGTCACACACATATACACTAAGGTGCTACTTTATATATCGTGTTTATTGTATTTACGATATATAAATAACCGTACGTAACTATGAACCGCTATTGGGCTTCTAACAACTAAGTAATGGACTTAATTCATTGGACTTGAACAACAAATGGTGAGCCCATTTGGAGCCCACATATGGCCGGCCTAGGGGGAGGAAAAGAAGGGATAGACTTGAACTATTTTGGTAAAAAATAAATCACCATTACTCCCTCATAATTGTGATTAACTACTACCAAAAATTCCTCCTCTCTCCCTCCTTGAAAACCCACGGCTCAAAAACAAATAAAGATCTAGGGTTTTTATTTTTCCATCTTTCATTTTTGCATCTTGCTTATTCAAGAGTGTTTGATCGGTTACGGGTTAAAGGACTAGCATCCATTGGCATACGGTGACGTGTAGTGTGTTTCACACTTAGAGGAGATCAACCTTATTGATCTCTTGGGTTTCTTATACAAGTCGTGGGTTATAGCTTGTGTTGGTGACTCCCGGATCACGCTACAAAGGTATAACTTGTTTGTTTAATTATTTGATTGATCATATGGCTATATGGATCCTTGTTGGTGATGTATTCCGCTGCATTTATATATTTAATATGTTAATTTATATTTTAAATCACCTATAGAAGGGAGAGTGTCTTCCAATAATGATGGCACTGAGTCAAAACCCTCAGATTCTGAGGAAACTGACTCTGTTGCAACTTTCATGGAAGAGGAAACACACCCTGAGGGCACAGATTCCTTAACCCACAGTCATGATGATACTGGGAGTGATTCTGACACAGAATCAAATTCTGTCACAGAATCGACTCCTGTCATAGCAGATTTGCCAGTTCAGAACCTTCGAAGGTCTTCTAGAACTCATAAGTTGCCAACAATCTTAAATGAATTTGTTGTTGACAGCAAGGTCAAATATGGTGTGGAAAAAGTTGTCAATTATTCTAACCTTAACTCTGAGAGTTTCTGTTTTGTGTCTGCCCTAAATAAGAGCACTGAACCCAAAACTTACAAAGAGGTCATTCTTGATGATAATTGTGTCAATGCTATGAATGAAGAAATGGAGGCCTTAAACACAAATCACACCTGGGACATAACTGAACTACCCTCGGGTAGGAAACCCAATGGGTATAAATGGATATACAAAATTAAGTATAAGGCCTCTGGGGAAATTGAACGGTATAAGTCCAGACTTGTTGCCAAGGGTTTTAACCAAAGGGAGGGTATTGACTATGATGAGACTTTTTCTCCTGTGGTTAAAATGGTCACTGTTAGGTGTCTTATTGCTCTTGTTGTCCAAAATAAGTGGCCCTTATATCAACTTGATGTCAATAATCCCTTTCTGTATGGCGACCTAAAAGAAGATGTTTATATGACCATTCCTCAAGGGTTTGGGAATACTGATAACAAAAACTTGGTTTGCAAACTCAACAAATCCCTTTATGGCCTCAAACAAGCCCCAAGAAAATGGAATGAAAAATTAGTTGGCATTTTAAAAGAAAATGGCTTTGTTCAGAGCTGCAATGATCATTCCTTATTTACCAAATCTATTGATAACATCTTTGTTGCTCTTCTTGTCTATGTTGATGATATTGTGATTACTGGTAATGATGAAAATGAAATCAAAAAGATTAAACAGTTTCTTAGCTCTAAGTTTCAAATTAAAGATCTTGGTTTGCTAAAATACTTCCTAGGAATTGAGGTTATCAAACAAGGAGATAATATCTATCTATCTCAAAGGAAATGGAACTCTTACATGAGTTTGGTCTCCTTGCCTGTAAACCTGTTTCTATTCCTATGGAGGCTAACACTGTTCTTCCATTTAAACCAAGTCATGATAATCCTTATTTGGATAACATTACTGGCTATCAGAAACTTGTTGGTAAACTTATATATCTTACTCATACCAGACCTGATATATCATACTCTGTTCATTGTTTGTTTCAACATATGCACTCTCCTCTAAAGTCTCATTTGCAAAGTGCCTTAAATGTTCTCAGATACCTAAAAGGGTCTCCTGGAAAAGGTTTGAAATTTTCTCATAACAGGTTATCTGACATGTTAGAAGGGTATGCATACTCTGATTGGGCCAAGTGCCCAAAGACTAGAAAGTCTGTTTCAGGGTATTGTGTCTTTTATAATGGAAATCTCATTTCTTGGAAAAGCAAGAATCAGGAAACACTTTCCAAATCCTCCACTGAAGCTGAGTATTGATCCTTGGGATCTGCAGCCTGTGAAATTATATGGATTCTGAAAATTATGAAGGATTTAAAAATTAATGTCAACTTGCCTGTTTCTCTTTTTTGTGATAATAAGGCTGCTCTGTAACTTGCCGTGAACCCTGTTTTTCATGAAAGGTCTAAACATTTTGAAATAGATGTGCACTTTATTCGGGAAAAAATTGCAAAGGGGATCATAAGTGCCAAAAAAATTGGTACCTTAGACCAAACTACAGACATTCTAACTAAACACCTTGGTGTCTCTCAGCACAATCTAATGATAAATAAACTTGGCCTATTCGACCTGTTTACTCCTCAGATTAAGGGGGGATGTTGAAATAAGCTATCAATAATCTGTGGTAGTAAATTTTTGCTTATTTCTCCTTGCTTATTATGTGATTAGTCTCTTTCAGGTCTCAAGTTGGTGTCTCTACTTTGCTCGAGGGGCAAGTGTGCTAATTCAGAGTTCTAGCTTCTTTTTGGATACTTATCAAAGTAGGAGGGGCTTATAATGAAGTTTGATGGCTATATTTACCCGCTCCTCCTTCCCTGAACAAATACAACAATATAGACAAAAAACCTAATCACTCTTGTAGCCACCATCCTCTTCTTCACTACTGATCTCTTGATCATATCTGTCTTGTAATCGTTTATGGTTGCCTAGTGAGATCCTTATCTCACAAGTCAATCATTTGTGTATTAAACTTAATAAATTTATCAATAAACATTCGGCTGGATAATCACGCCGACTATTTCTCTCACTTGTGGTTGTTTATATGCTTATTTGGTACATTCTTACAGCTGTGCATACTCTTATATCGTTCTTCAGCCAAGATGGATTCAAATATTTGTTTATATACCTTCCATTTTATGTAAATTATGGTTTGTCTTTGATATGTAGACAAATTTTTTTATATCACACATTAGTACATTACATATGATGGTTAAATTTGGTCAAAGCTGTTATGATATGAAATTTCATATTTGGGGGTTGGAACTTGTTGGTTCAGGTTGATTTACTACTTTTTAGTATGAATCGATATATCATAAATATGTTTGTTTGTGTGATGTTACTGATCTACTTGCTAATAACCAAACTGTCTCTACACTAGACCACAAAGCAGGTCAGTTATGTAATTAAAGAAACGATCTAAACAAGAAAGGGCAAATCGGCTGCTTTCTCAATTCAGAAAAATGCACAACTTTCCTATATCTGAACCCGTTTAACCCGTGTCATTACAAATTTATAATTGACTAAATAACCAATCGTGTCAACATCTTCAATTTCATGTTTTAGCCACTAACCCGTCATATACAAAACAATACACGATGATTTAGCAATCACTATGACACTTATGCACTCCACAAAGTAATGAAAACGCGTATAACAATCAAATTACAAAACAAAAATATGACAATGTTGACAGAAGACGATATCAAAAGTTTGGCTAAAAGTGTATTAACAGAAAAAGAATTTTCTATCCTAATCAAATCTCAAACTAGAGCTCAAAGTTCTGCACTAATGTGGCCAAGCTAACCCATAAAACCAAACCCGATGCAAAACCATCTAAACATCCAAAAACAGTTAAAGAAACAATTAAAAAAAAAACAAAAAAAAAACAAAAAACAAAAAAAACAAACAAACAAACAAACAAACAAACAAAAAAAAAAAAAACAAAAAAAAAAAAAAAACAAACAAACAAAAAAACAACTTTAGAAGTTCCTGATGTATGCCAATGGGCCCTTGCGCCTGTGAAGATTATCTAATCTTATTGATATACAGAGTAATATTCTTGCGCCCAAAAACATGTATGGAATAACTGGGCCAGTTTACCAACCTACTGTTTAGCATTTTCTATGCAATTGAATGATGGCTAAGCGTTTATGGGGGCGATGTTGGTAATGGTGGAATGTGTCGTCACCCGACACATCTTCTGTGGAGGATGGAATATCTCACAATACTGAATCACAAAGTGCATGTAAAGCTTTGAAAGGTGTAACCTACAAGTTAATGTGGTCCATTTGGAGGTGGCGCGAAATAAAGAGAGTTCACTCCAATAAGAAAAAGAAATGTGCTAGGCTTATTGAAGACATCTTCGAACATGTTCCTCAGTTATCTCTAATTCGATTCTCTTCGATTGAGTTTTCCTCTGTTTGTTACTTACTCTTTGAGCTACTTGGGGGCTGTTTACTTTCTGCTTAATGTCCTGTTTGGTAACAAAACTGGCTGGAAACAGGAAACTTTGGTGTTTCTTTTTAACTTATTGCAAAAGAGAATCCTTAATGTGAAAGGGGGCAAAATTTGATGCTGTTTCTATCCAGGACGTCTTAATACGAGTTTTTTCCCGAACTAGTATAGGTGGAAAAAATAAATTCGAAAAATTTAGAAAACTTCGAAAAAATTTATAAAAATTCAAAAAAATTTTAAAAATTCTAAAAAATTTATAAATTAAAATTCGAAAAAATTTATAAAAATTTTAAAAAAAATCGAAAAATTTTAAAAATTCAAAAAATTTATAATAATTCAAAACATTTATAAAAATTCAAAAAATTTTATAAAAATTCGAAAAATTGATAAAAAATCAAAAAATTCGAAAATTTTATAAAAAATTTATAAAAATCCAAAAAATTCGAAAATTTTATGAAAATTTATAAAAATTCAAAAAAACTTATAAAAAATTTAAATTTTTTAATTTTTTTTTTTTGATTTTTTATAATTTTTTTGAATTTTTAAAAAATAATAAATTTTTACAAATTTTTTGAATTTTTAAAAAATTATAAATTTTTATAAATTTTTTGAATTTTTTTAAAATTTTAATAAGATTTTTCGAATTTTTATAATTTTTTATAAAATTTTCGAATTTTTTGAATTTTTATAAATTTTTTCCACCTACACTAGTTCGGAAAAAAACTCGTATTAAGATGGTCAATAAAGCATAAAAAAGAAATAACATATATCTACACAGACACTAACTAGAAACAGGACACATATATCCACACAGACACTAACTAGAAACAGGAAAAAAAAGAAACAGCCCCTTGGTCACTTATCCTTTGTATTGTTGTTTAATTTGCTTTAGCTTCCTACCTTTTATGTAGGTAATACTATTGAGTTATGGTTTCAAACTTTCAATACATAAGTTAGGCATTTGATCGAGCACTTGTTATGCATATAATTATACACCCATTTACAACTTAGGGAAGAGTTCTTGTAAAAGAGCATCTTAACTTAAAATAGCTAAGATACCACTAAAGTTTTACACGTGTCCAATCCATGAAGGGCAATTATGACATTGTATTTCGTTGCTATGAAGGTTTATTCGCCCCACCCTTTTTGTTAATCAGGCCTTACCAGTTTTTATACTCCTTATCTAATTTAAAGATTATGATTTGAAGAATAAGATGCAAAAACTATCATCATCTTCATTTCTTGCATCGCCATCGCTGATTCTTGCATTATCGTCGTTGTCGAGTCTTGCATCACCATTGTCGCCGTCGTCAATTCTTGCATCGTCGTCATCGATTCTTGCATCATCATTTTCGTTGATTCTTGCATCATCGTCGTCGATTCTTGCATCGCCAGCGTCATCGATTCTTGCATCGTCGTCGTCGTCGATTCTTGCATCGCCATCGTCGATTCTTGCATCATCAACGTTGAGTCTTTGCATCATCATCGTCGTCACAAATTCTTGCATCATCACCCATCGTCACTGGTTTCAACTTAATAATCCTCAGATATCATCTTAATCTTCGTCTAAGTCATCACCGAAATTATGATCAGCATCAAACAATAATATAATAATATATATATATATATATATATATATATATATTAAAAGCAAAAATCCAAGAACAATGATCAAATTATGGGTTGCCTACTTGAAACTAAACCAACGTAGCCCAGATTCTTAATCGGTCTGAAAATTAGTATAGATTACATGAATATTTTGACATGATAAAATTCGGCTTGCATTCTTGGATGGAGGAATTGGTTTAGTGTTGCTAAATAAGATTCAAGAGAGATAATAAAAAAAATCCCGTTGTTTTATGCAAAGATCGGAATGTCAAAAGATGCACAAGGTGATAAAATTACTCAAATAACCCTCCACCAAATTATCTAGGCTTAGATACTTCTTTTGATTTACCAAATTGCCACAAATATTTTTAGCCTTTGATCAAGTCAAAGTCAAAACATCTAATGGTTGATATTGTCTCCTACACTTTTTACTTTAAGAAGGTGTTTTATTTGAACTCTTCTCTTACAACTTAATCAACCATGTACATAATTGTTTTGTTTCGCTTTTACAGATTGATCAATTGATGTATGTCAAACAAACACAAAATTAACAATTTCACCATAGAACAATGATTAATCAACAAAATAGATCTAATAACATTTCATCCATTAAAAGCAACCACCAATAACGACTTTACATCAATTCAACATCCTTTAACCACAAAATCAATTAAATCTAAACCCATTACATCAACATAACCACCTAACCAAACACCCAAAACCTATCCAAACACTACCCAGAACTAACTAAACAAGTCCTTAACCGCTGGTGAACTTGGTAACAGCCTTGGTGCCTTCAGAAACAGCGTGTTTGGCCAACTCACCAGGAAGAACAAGACGAACAGCAGTTTGAATCTCACGAGAAGAAAGAGTGTTCTTTTTGTTATACCTAACAAGCTTAGAACTCTCAGCAGCCAATTTCTCAAAGATATCATTAATGAAGGAATTCATAATTCCCATTGCTTTGCTTGAAATACCAATATCAGGATGGACTTGTTTCAAAACCTTGAAGATGTAGATCTTGTATGTCTCCACTGACTTCTTGTGTCTCTTCTTCTTCTTGTCTCCTGACGTGTCCTTTGCTGGGAGCTTCTTCTCTGCTTTTGGTTTTGGTGCCTTCTCTGCTGCCGGCTTCTTCTCCGCTGCGGGTTTCTTCTCTGCTACCTTTGGTGCCATTTTTTAGGTTTTTAGAAAGTGTGTTTTTTTTTTTAAAGGTGTGTTTACTGTCTGTGATGAGATGATGAGATCGAAGTAAATGTGTGGTTGATTATATAGGGTGTGGAGATGGGATTTGATTGGTGGGTTTGGTGTCACGCGGATCGTGAATATTGGTCGTTGGATTAGGGAGTTATTTTTGGACGGTGGAGATTAGGTTTGATGGGGATTTGAATTTTTTGTTTGGGTTTCGAATATTTTGACTCTTCGCGGGTTTATATAAAGCACAAACGCAAGATTTTTTTTCTTGTTTCAAATTGTTCTACTAAAAATCTGATACTGGTATTATTCTATTTGCTACGTACGAGTTTAGTAATACTAATTACAATGGTAAAAACAAATACGACTAGACTATATATGACTAGTTGCTAAGGGCACTCCCAACCGTAACTCAGCTTTAAACTTTAACACACTGTCACGTCAGCTTTAACACACTCACCTTTAACACACCCAACCATAACTCACCTTTAACACACCTTAACTTACCTTTATATCAAATATTTTTAAATTCAACCCCTAAACTTATAATAATACTTCATTTATTAAAGTCGGGTATCGTTTCTATTAAAGTAGCAGAAAAAAATAACAAAGTAATATTAATAAAAAAGAAAAGACAAAACTAGACCTGATATTGAAAAGAACAAAAGCCTACTCTACATTAGACCACAACTTTTGACCACTTTATAACCTTTCTTTTTTCTTACCACTTCTTCATCTTCTTCATCAATCATATACTGTAAAAATGTCCGGCTAACTTCCGGCTCAACTTTTTTTCTTTTCTTTCTTCCTTTTCCTTTCGTCAAATGAATCTAAGTTTGTTCGTTTTAGGGGCCAAAGGTGAAATTTTTTATTTTTTTTACCAAACGCACCCTTAACGCAGCGTTAAGGGTTTAACGTGGTCCCTTAACGCTGCGTTAACGTCGTTTAACGTGGCTTTAACGCACCCTTTAGGCACTTTAACGCGAGCTTAACGCTCCCGTTGGGAGTTCTCTAAGGAGGGCCAAAAAAACTCCAAGTTCTAAAAAACATCCACCGGAAAAACATCTACATACTTATAATAAAGAAAACATAGAAATTTACGAGTAGACTCGACGACCTTTAAGGTTCTTAAAGACATCGATTACATATTCAAAACTAAAATATCTAGCAATTTCTTTTTCTATGTAAACCACTAAGTTGTCTGCTATGAAATCATCTGACATCTTATTGCAAAGCATATTCTTGCATATTTTCATGGTTGAAAACGCTTTCTTGGTCGTAGCAATAGATATTGGAAGTGTTAAGATTAGTCGAATCAATCTATCGATTATAGAATATAACTCACGCTTCTCAGGTTTCACAAGACTTATGCATAAACAAGCAAATGTCGATACACAACTTAGCTCCAAGTTCTCTCACATTTCAATGCTTAAAGTGTTGGTATTTTAGTGTATTATAACTTGTGTTTAATATACAAATAAGGGTCGACACTTAGTTGTATATTAACAGGTCTAACTGGGTTCAAAGGGACGGTTAGTTATAAGAAGGTACGGTTGGTTATAAGATAGAAGGTACGGCTAGTTATATGATAAAGGTACGGCTGGCTATGCTATAGCACTGCTGCTTGTCATATGGTACTATTACTAGTCTTATGGTACTGCTACTAATAACAACATGCTGCTAGTTATGTTGACAACATGCTGCTAGTTATGTTCAACAACATGCTGCTAGTTAGACAACCTGCTGCTAGCTTTAATAACCTGTTGCTAGTTATCATAACCTGCTGCTAGTTATAATAACGTGCTGCTAGGTTGGGGCAGTTTTCATATAACTGTTTGACAGTTATTAGGCTTCTCAGTAACTGCTCTTTAACCGTTTCAATAACCGTTTGGAACTTATAAACAATGAGATAATATCTCATTTTGATATATACGAAAAAAGACACAGACTTGTGTAATAGCAAACATAACAACATACACAAACTTGAATCAATTAGATTTTATCCGGTCGTTAATTGGTATCCACTCCAATTTAATCGATCTGAAAGCGTTCATACTCGTGACTTCTAATTGCTATCAGGATATCAATCACTCCAAATATACCATATAAACAACAAAGATCGATTAAATTCCGAACAAGATGGCAGGCGAATCTGTACGAGATATGACATCAAAGTTTGTGAACTTAGTGAAGTTCGAAGGGCAGGATTTTCGAAGGTGGCAGAAGAAAATGCTTTTCTTGTTAACAACAATGAAAGTCGTGTACGTTTTAACAACACCAGCACCGGAGGAAGTGGAGGACGAAACCATTGATCAAACCAGGAAACGCAACAAATTCTGGAATGATGACTTTATTTGCCGTGGCACCATCTTAAACGGTATGTGTGATACTCTTTTTGATATTTATCAAAACATAGAATCTGCAAAGGAATTATGGGACACACTTCAGGCTAAATACATGGCCGAAGATTCATCTAGTAAGAAATTTCTGGTTAGTGATTTCATGAATTACAAAATGATAGATGGGCGTTCCATTATGGAACAATATAATGAGTATCTTAGTATACTCGGTCGCTTTACCCAACATGGTTTAAATATGGATGAATCCATAGCGACAGCATCTATCATTGACAAACTTCCGCCTTCTTGGAAGGATTTCAAAACTAATTTGAAACATAAGAAGGAAGAATACAATTTGGTTGAGTTGGGGAGTACCATTAGTATTGAGGAAGGGTGTAGACGTATGGAGAAAACTTGGGTGAATGAAAAAGACAAGGATATTGGCGGATTAAATGTCAATATGGTTGAGGAAACTAATTCTAGTTTCAAAAAGGGTTCGAATAACAACAACAAGAAACGCAAGTTTCATGGTAATGATAACAAAAAGGGTTCTGGAAAGAAAGTGAAACAGTCCAACGATGGTGGCTGTTGGAAATGTGGGAAACCTGGACATTTCAAGCGTGATTGTCGTATGGGAAAAGGCAAAAACGACGCTGGAACTAGTGGTGGATCCAAAGGGGATCCGAAACAAGCAGGTACAATTGTAACAATTAATAATAATTCGGTTATGAATTATGTGCCATTAATTTGTGAATCATTCTATGTACAGGATGATGACATTGCTTGGTGGTATGATTCTGGTGCGACATGTCATGTTTGCAAGGACCGAAGATGGTTCAAGAAATTTGCAACAATTGATGATGGACGTGTTCTTACTATGGGAAATGTCGCGACATAACCAATACTTGGAATTGGACTAGTAGAAATAACTTTTACTTCTGGAAAAACAATTTCGTTATGTAATGTTTTATATGTGCCCGGTATCCGGAAAAACTTGTTGTCCGGTGTATTATTAAATAATTGTGGGTACAAACAAGTGTTAGAATCCGATAAGTATATCTTGTCGAAACATGGTTCTTTTGTTGGATTTGGATATTTATGTAATGGTATGATTATGTTGAATTTAGATATGCCTTCTACTTTTAATTCGATTTGTGTGGTTAATGATTTATCTAGTGTTCGAATTAGTAACATGGAATTATGGCATGCTAGATTAGGACATGTTCATTATAAACGAATGAAAGAAATGTCTAAAATGAGTATGATTCCATCTATTGAATTGGACCATAATAAGTGTAAAACTTGCATGTTAACTAAGATCACTAGAAAACCATTCAAAACAGCAAATCGTGAATCCAAACTGTTAGACATTATTCATAGTGATCTATGTGATTTGCATGCTACACCATCTCTAGGAAATAAGAAATATGTCATAACCTTCATAGATGATGCATCACGTTATTGCTATATTTATTTATTGCATTCAAAGGATGAAGCTCTTGATAAATTTCGAATTTATAAACAAGAGGTAGAGCTCCATTAAAGAGAATTGGTAAAAATCTTACGGACCGATCGTGGAGTGGAGTATTATGATCCAGTTTATTTCCAATCTACTGGAATAATACATCAAACAACAGCTCCATATACACCACAACAAAATGGTGTGGCTGAAAGAAAGAATAGGACATTGAAGGAAATGTTGAATTCAATGTTATCTTATTCTGGGTTAAGTGAAGGATTATGGGGTGAAGCCATGTTAACGGCTTGTTATTTGCTAAACCGTATACCCGGTAAAAGCAACAAGAAAACCCCATATGAAGTTTGGCACAAGAAATCACCAAACTTGAATTTTCTCAAGGTTTGGGGATGTAGGGCTGTGGTTAGGCTCACGGAACCTAAAAGAAAAACTTTAGGTGAAAGAGGTATAGATTGCATATTTATTGGGTATGCTGAAAACTCACATGCTTATAGATTCTATGTATTAGAACCTAATGCGTATGTTTCTGTGAACTCGGTGATAAAGTCACGAGATGCAATCTTTGATGAAGAAAGATTCACTTCTATACCTAGACCAAGGGACATGAATCATAGTTCGATGGTACCGGTTAATACCGAGGATATTCCATCAACTAGCACTGAACCAAGAAAGGGTACAAGATTAAGAAAAGCCAAAACTTTTGGTGATGATTTTCAACTTTTCTTAGTTGAAGGATCAAGGAATGAAATTAATTTTCATTATCAATATTGTTTTAATATTGATAAGGATCCTATGACATATAATGAAGCAATGGCTTCAAGGGACGTTGCTTTTTGGAAAGAAGCAGTCCAAGATGAGATGGATTCCATCTTGCAAAACAAAGTTTGGAAATTGGCTGATTTACCTCTTGGTTGTAAACCACTAGGATGTAAATGGATCTTCAAGAGGAAGATGAAAGTAGGTGGTACTATTGATAAATATAAAGCCAGATTGGTAATCCAAGGCTTTAGGCAAAAAGAGGGTATTGATTATTTCGATACTTATGCTCCGGTTGCAAGGATATCTACTATTAGATTGTTATTAGCATTAGCTGCTATACACAATCTTGTAATTCACCAAATGGATGTGAAAACTGCATTCTTGAATGGTGAATTAGATGAAGAGATTTACATGAAACAACCCGAAGGGTTTGTTATGCCTGGACATGAACACAAGGTGTGTAAATTGGTTAAATCTCTTTATGGGTTAAAACAAGCTCCTAAACAATGGCATCAAAAGTTTGATGAAATTGTGTTGTCGAATGGGTTTGTTTTAAATCAAGCCGACAAATGTGTCTATAGTAAATTTGATGATTCTAGAAATGGAGTCATTATATGCTTATATGTAGATGACATGTTGATTTTTGGTACAAACCAAGATCAAGTAGATGAGACAAAGGAATTTTTGTCATCTAAATTTGCTATGAAAGATATGGGGGAGGCGGAAGTGATCTTAGGTATTAAGATCATACATGAGAACAAGGGTATTTCAATCTCTCAATCTCATTATATTGAGAAGATTTTGGATAAGTTCGATTTCCAGGATATTTCTCCTACAAGTACTCCCATGGATCCACAAGTTAAGCTATTACCCAATAAAGGTAAAGCGGTGTCTCAACTTGAATACTCGAAAAGGATTGGATCATTAATGTATGCTATGATAAGTACTAGGCCGGATATTGCTTATGCAGTTGGCAAGCTTAGTAGGTTTACTAGCAATCCTAGTACCTTTCATTGGCGAGCTTTGGATCGAGTATTTCAATACTTGAAAGGAACAATGGATTATAAGTTAACTTACATCGGATTTCCTTCTATTATTGAAGGTTTTAGTGATGCAAGTTGGATATCCAATAAAGAAGATCATTCTTCTACATCTGGATGGGTGTTCCTTCTTGGGGGAGGTTCCATTAGTTGGGCATCTAAGAAACAGACTTGCATTACAAACTCAACTGTGGAGTCTGAGTTTGTTGCTTTGGCAGCAGCTGGTAATGAAGCTGAATGGTTAAGGAATTTGGTGTATGGAATTCCATTATGGCCAAAGCCTATATCTTCTATTTCTATCAGGTGTGATAGTCAGGCTACTTTGGCTAAGGCTTATAGTCAAGTGTATAATGGCAAGTCAAGAAACTTAGGTGTGAGACACAGCATGGTTCGTGAGCTCATAATGCAAGGTGTCATATCCGTTGAGTGGATTGCAACTCATCGGAATTTAGCTGATCATTTAACCAAAGGGTTAAGTAGAGATCTCGTGAAAGGATCAGCTGTGGGGTTAGGTTTAAAGTCCATATGAAAACTCTCATGTTGAGATACCCAATTCCCATCTAATATGACGTTAGGTGCTGAATTTTGAATGTGGAAAGCTTAACATCTAGAGTTGGAACACAACATTAAATTATCCCAAAGGTATGTGTTTGGTACTGCAAGATAAGGAAGGTTGAAGTGTTCTTCTTAATAATTCTTTTGAAAAATTGCATTTGCAGGTGCAAGACTAAAAGAATTACCTATTTGAGTACGAAGTTTAGCTGCTTCAAGAAGTTGGGACTTGGCTTCGATGTACTTAAAGAAAGGATAGGGACATAGGCTAGTAAAATAATGTGTCAAGTAAGATATTGTGTATGCAAAACTAATGTGTATATTATCTTCAGGTATTCAATAGTAATATTACAAGGTTCAATCTTTCGGGAAACCTTGATATTCGAATATTTGGAATGTGTAATATACTAATATGAAATTCAATCGTCTCGACATTTCATTTATGCATTAGTTTGATTGTTTGCTGTGTATAGTTAGTTAATTTATGATTACACTAAAAATGGGGGAGGTTTGTTGGTATTTTAGTGTATTATAACTTGTGTTTAATATACAAATAAGGGTTGACACTTAGTTATATATTAACAGGTCTAACTGGGTTCAAAGGGATGGTTAGTTATAAGAAGGTACGGTTGGTTATAAGATAGAAGGTACGGCTAGTTATATGATAAAGGTACGGCTGGATATGCTATAGCACTGCTGCTTGTCATATGGTACTGTTACTAGTCTTATGGTACTGCTACTAATAACAACATGCTGCTAGTTATGTTGACAACATGCTGCTAGTTATGTTCAACAACATGCTGCTAGTTAGACAACCTGCTGCTAGCTTTAATAACCTGTTGCTAGTTATCATAACCTGCTGCTAGTTATAATAACGTGCTGCTAGGTTGGGGCAGTTTTCATATAACTGTTTGACATTTATTAGGCTTCTCAGTAACTGCTCTTTAACCGTTTCAATAACCGTTTGGAACTTATAAACAATGAGATAATATCTCATTTTGATATATACGAAAAAAGACACAGACTTGTGTAATAGCAAACATAACAACATACACAAACTTGAATCAATTAGATTTTATCCGGTCGTTAATTGGTATCCACTCCAATTTAATCGATCTGAAAGCGTTCATACTCGTGACTTCTAATTGCTATCAGGATATCAATCACTCCAAATATACCATATAAACAACAAAGATCGATTAAATTCCGAACAAGATGGCAGGCGGATCTGTACGAGATATGACATCAAAGTTTGTGAACTTAGTGAAGTTCGAAGGGCAGGATTTTCGAAGGTGGCAGAAGAAAATGCTTTTCTTGTTAACAACAATGAAAGTCGTGTACGTTTTAACAACACCAGCACCGGAGGAAGTGGAGGACGAAACCATTGATCAAACCAGGAAACGCAACAAATTCTGGAATGATGACTTTATTTGTCGTGGCACCATCTTAAACGGTATGTGTGATACTCTTTTTGATATTTATCAAAACATAGAATCTGCAAAGGAATTATGGGACACACTTCAGGCTAAATACATGGCCGAAGATTCATCTAGTAAGAAATTTCTGGTTAGTGATTTCATGAATTACAAAATGATAGATGGGCGTTCCATTATGGAACAATATAATGAGTGTCTTAGTATACTCGGTCGCTTTACCCAACATGGTTTAAATATGGATGAATCCATAGCGACAGCATCTATCATTGACAAACTTCTGCCTTCTTGGAAGGATTTCAAAACTAATTTGAAACATAAGAAGGAAGAATACAATTTGGTTGAGTTGGGGAGTACCATTAGTATTGAGGAAGGGTGTAGACGTATGGAGAAAACTTGGGTGAATGAAAAAGACAAGGATATTGGCGGATCAAATGTCAATTTGGTTGAGGAAACTAATTCTAGTTTCAAAAAGGGTTCGAATAACAACAACAAGAAACGCAAGTTTCATGGTAACGATAACAAAAAGGGTTCTGGAAAGAAAGTGAAATAGTCCAACGATGGTGGCTGTTGGAAATGTGGGAAACCTGGACATTTCAAGCGTGATTGCCGTATGGGAAAAGGCAAAAACGAGGCTGGAACTAGTGGTGGATCCAAAGGGGATCCGAAACAAGCAGGTACAATTGTAACAATTAATAATAATTCGGTTATGAATTATGTGCCATTAATTTGTGAATCATTCTATGTACAGGATGATGACATTGCTTGGTGGTATGATTCTGGTGCGACATGTCATGTTTGCAAGGACCGAAGATGGTTCAAGAAATTTGCAACAATTGATGATGGACGTGTTCTTACTATGGGAAATGTCGCGACATAACCAATACTTGGAATTGGACTAGTAGAAATAACTTTTACTTCTGGAAAAACAATTTCGTTATGTAATGTTTTATATGTGCCCGGTATCCGAAAAAACTTGTTGTCCGGTGTATTATTAAATAATTGTGGGTACAAACAAGTGTTAGAATCCGATAAGTATATCTTGTCGAAACATGGTTCTTTTGTTGGATTTGGATATTTATGTAATGGTATGATTATGTTGAATTTAGATATGCCTTCTACTTTTAATTCAATTTGTGTGGTTAATGATTTATCTAGTGTTCGAATTAGTAACATGGAATTATGGCATGCTAGATTAGGACATGTTCATTATAAACGAATGAAAGAAATGTCTAAAATGAGTATGATTCCATCTATTGAATTAGACCATAATAAGTATAAAACTTGCATGTTAACTAAAATCACTAGAAAACCATTCAAAACAGCAAATCGTGAATCCAAACTGTTAGACATTATTCATAGTGATCTATGTGATTTGCATGCTACACCATCTCTAGGAAATAAGAAATATGTCATAACCTTCATAGATGATGCATCACGTTATTGCTATATTTATTTATTGCATTCAAAGGATGAAGATTCGATCGAAGCGGGTGTAAACAGCAAAAGGAAATGGGATGACCATTCCCGAAATAACAACCACCCGAACAAGAGGCACGAGGTTGCCAAGGTGTATGCTGCCAGACCGAAACAGAAAAAGGTCTACGCCTGAAACTTGCCATTTTGCAATCGATGCAAGTTGCATCACAAGTGTCCATGCACAGTCAAATGCAATAATTGTCAGAAAGTAGGACATATGACCCGCGATTGCAGAGCAAGACCTCTAGCAACAGCACAAGTTGCACCGGCAAACAACCCAAAGGCCAAAATCACGTGTTTTGGCTACGGTGAAAAAGGGCATTATCGGAATGAATGCCGAAAGCTTAAGAACCAGGGCAACGGTGGCAACAGAGGCCAACAAGGAAATCAGGGTAATCAGAGAAACCCAGGAGCTGGTATAAACCAAGTAGCTGTTGTGCCCCAAGGGAATCGGGGAAATGATGTAGGAGCCCATGGCAGGGTTTACGCAGTGGGCAAAGTGGAAGCCCAGGAAGACCCGAATGTGGTGACGGGTACGTTCCTTTTAAATAACCGCTATGCATCTATACTATTTGATACGGGAGCAGACAGAATTTTTGTCTCTACTACCTTTAGTCCACTACTTGGTATTACCCCGACCACCTTAGGCAATGTATATAACGTAGAGCTGGCTAATGGAAAAATAGAAAAAGTAGACACCATTGTAAGAGGTTGCACCTTAAACCTATCGAACCACCCATTCAACATTGACCTAATGCCTGTAGAACTGGGTAGTTTTGATGATATTATCGGCATGGATTGGTTGTCTTAATACCATGCCACTATTCTCTGCGACGAGAAGATTGTTCGATTACCTTACGGGAACGAGGTTCTAATCGTCGAAGGAGATAGACGAGACCGACGAAGTACCTCGAGATTAAACGTTATCTCTTACGCGAAGGTCCAGAGACATCTTGAGAAAGGATGTCTTCTCTTTTTAGCTCAGGTTTCCGGAAAGGAAGAAAAGGAGCCGGAGGGAAAGCGATTGGAAGATGTGCCGATCGTTAGAGATTTTCCAGAAGTCTTCCCCGAAGACTTACCCGGACTCCCGCCAAAATGACATGTCGAGTTTCAGATCGACCTAGTGCCAGGTGCCGCACCCGTGGCACGAGCGCCTTACCGATTAGCCCCAACAGAACTGCAGGAGTTATCTGAACAGTTGTCAGAACTCTCTGAAAAAGGATTCATCAGACCAAGTTCCTCGCCCTGGGGAGCTCCAGTTCTATTCGTCAAAAAGAAAGATGGATCTTTTCGAATGTGCATCGACTATAGGGAACTCAACAAGCTATCAAAAACCGATACCTATTTCCTAGAATCGACGACCTGTTCGATCAACTTCAAGGATCGTGCGTCTATTCAAAAATCGACTTATGATCCGGTTATCACAAGCTAAGAGTTCGGGAAGAAGATATCCCGAAGACAGCATTTAGTACTCATTATGGCCACTATGAGTTTCAGATTATGCCTTTTGGCTTAACCAATACACCAGCGGTATTCATGGACCTCATAATTCGGGTGTGTAAGCCATACTTAGACAAGTTTGTGATCGTCTTCATCGACGACATATTGATATACTCTAAGAGTGAAAAGGAGCACGAAGATCATCTTAGGCTGATTATGGAACTGTTGAAGAAAGAGGAGTTATATGCCAAGTTTTCCAAGTGCGAGTTTTGGATACCAACAGTCCAATTCTTAGGTCATGTGATTGATAAACAAGGCATTCACGTAGATCCTGCGAAGATTGAGTCGATAAAGGATTGGGCGACACCTACAACTCCCACAGAAATACGCCAATTCTTAGGACTTGCAGGGTACTATCGGAGATTCATTGAGGGATTCTTGAAAATAGCAAAGCCTTTGACTAAGTTGACCCAAAAAATGAGAAATTTGACTGGGGAGAGAAAGCGGAAGAAGCTTTTCAACTTCTCAAAGATAAGTTATGTAGCGCACCTATCTTAGCCCTACCTGAAGGCAGTGAGGACTTTGTAGTCTACTGTGACGCCTCTCACAAAGGGTTAGGAGTTGTTCTGATGCAGCGAGAAAAGGTGATAGCTTACGCCTCATGACAATTGAAAACCCACGAGAAGAATTACACTACTCATGACCTAGAGCTAGGGTCAGTAGTGTTTGCCCTCAGAATTTGGAGACACTATCTCTACGGCACCAAGTGCATAGTATATACCGACCACAAAAGTTTGCAACACATCCTAGATCAGAAGGAACTTAATATGAGGCAACCCTGATGGTTAAAATTGCTCAGTGACTATGACTGTGAGATTTGATACCACCCAGGAAAAGCAAACGTGGTAGCGGATGCACTTAGCCGAAAAGAGAGACCAAAACCCCTAAGAGTAAGATCGTTAGGTATGACAATTGTCTCACCACTCCCGTCGAGAATTCGTGAAGCTCAGATTGAGGCTCTTAAGGAAGAAAATAGACCTAATGAGAAAATTTATGGAATGCCTGAAAGCGAAAATGGGTTCGTGAAGAAAGCAAATGGAACATTCTGTTACAAGGACATGAGTTGGATCCCACTCTACAGAGGTATACGAGACCTCATCATGCATGAATCCCATAAGTCAAAATATTCCATCCATCCAGGAGCCGACAAGATGTACCTCGACTTGAAAAAGCTGTATTGGTGGCCCAATATGAAGGCTGATATTGCGACTTATGTCAGTAAATGCCTAACGTGTTCCAAGGTCAAGGCTGAACACCAGAGACCGTCAGGTTTACTCGTACAACCTGAAATCCCCGAGTGGAAATGGGAACGTATAACCATGGACTTCATCACAAAATTGCCAAGAACGTCAAGTGGTTATGGCACCATCTGGGTGATCGTTGATCGTCTTACCAAATCCGCCCACTTCCTACCCTTCAAGGAAAACGACAGCATGGACAAGCTTGCGCGGCTATATGTGAAGGAAATAGTTGCTCGACATGGAGTCCCACTTTCCATCATATCCGACAGAGATAGTCGTTTTACATCAAATTTTTGGAGATCTCTACAAGATGCCTTAGGAACCGACCTAGATATGAGCACAGCGTATCATCCACAGACAGATGGTCAAAGTGAAAGAACCATCCAAACGTTAGAAGATATACTGAGAGCATGTGTGATAGATTTTGGTAACGGCTGGGATAGACATCTACCGTTGGCCGAATTTTCTTACAATAATAGTTATCACACCAGCATCAAAGCTGCACCATATAAGGCCCTGTATGGCAGAAAATGCTGATCCCCAATCTGCTGGGCTGAAGTCGGAGAAAGTCAACTCACCGGTCCCGAGTTAGTACAAGAGACTACGGAAAAGATCGTACAGATCAAGAGCCGGATGCAGGCGGCTCGAGACCGTCAGAAAAGCTATGCTGACAAAAGACGAAAACCACTTGAGTTTCAAGTTGGAGATCGTGTCATGCTGAAAGTGTCACCATGGAAAGGCGTGATCCATTTTGGGAAACGTGGAAAGCAGAACCCCCGGTATATAGGACCTTTCAAAATTCTCACAAGAATTGGACCAGTAGCTTACCGACTTGAGTTACCTCAAGAACTCAGTTCCGTACACAACGTGTTTCACGTGAGCAATCTAAAGAAATGTCTTTCGGAAGAGACTCATGCCATTCCATTGGAAGAAATTCAGGTCGACGAAAGGTTAAATTTCATCGAGGAACCCGTTGAAATAATGGATCGAGAGATCAAACGGCTAAAGCAAAGCTGTATTCCTATCGTCAAAGTTCGTTGAAACTCCCGAAGAGGTCCCGAATACACTTGGGAACGGGAGGACGAGATCAAACGAATATACCCACATCTTTTCTCAAATCCATCGGGTAACCCTAAGTGAAAACCGAAGACGGTTTTTGTTCCTAAGACGGGGAGGATGTGACAAATGGTAAATTTCCCCTAATATTTAATTCATAACAGTTCATTTATTGTGACTAAATCACCAGATTAGGTATTTATATGATTATCACGGAAAACGGACCTGTACACTGTGTCACCCGAAAATCTCACCAAGAACAGTGAAATTATCTCATCTCACATTTCACTTACTATAATGTAGTAAAAACGGGAGGTTATCCCAGTTTTACTCAGATTGACACCACACGCGTACCAATGTCCAAACAGAAATAAATTTAAAACTCAGGAATTATTGTGAATCCATAAAACTCTAAATACATTCAAGTATTATATAAACGTCTCTGAAAATCCATTCTTCCATATTTATGACGGTTCCGGGAAGGACCCGAGTTTAACTCAGTTTAGCGAGATGCGGGTATAATATACCCACTCTTTTAATTAAATCTATCTCTAAAACACTTAAAATAAATCTTCCACTCACACAATAACCCAGGAAAGTTGTCTTTTTCCCCTAGGGTTCCTTGTCCGCCCCCTCCTTATCCCAAAACCCAATCGAAACATCACCATCTCCATCCCTGTCATTTCTTCTTTTTGACCTAGACACTCGCATCGTTTTCACTAGCCTTGAAAACTCCCAAGTCAAACATAGAAGACTACAATAGAAGTAGAAAGAACACCTAAATGGAAATCTCATTTCTCCCAGATCCGAAAGAAACCATGGAGTTATTCTCCATATCCATCTTTTTAAACCCATGTTCCAAAGGAAGTCGAACCACACTTCAACAAATTCATATAAAGGTTCTGAGAATCACTCAAGGAAGAACAAGGGTTTGTGGTAATTGTGGTTCGATTTGGAATACTTGGGTTTTCGGATTGGAGTTTCATTCGAAGTTCATCATCTCTTGAAATCATTGTAAGAATTGAGTTTGTATTCGATTTCTTTTCAATTCCATTTATTTTAGATCTTTTCTGTTAATCTTAGGCCGAATAAAAGTTAAATTAGGTATTGATTTTATTGAGTTTTCGGTGGTTAATATTTGTCCAGAAGTGATGGTTTTGTTGTAAAAATTCTCTTTAGATGATGTTGTTGTTATCACTTTTGTGTGGCTTAGGATATTAGAAATGCTAGAACTCGATATTAGGATTGATTTCTTGTTGATTTCATGACTAAAAACTCGTGCTTCGAGTCAAATGACTCCAGAAATTCATAGGTTATAGTAGCGAGTTAAGTCCAGTGGTTGTTGATGAGGAATGTAGTGTTAGAACCGTTTGGAAATTCACTCTTTTGGGTTTAGTGTTAATAATTCGAATGAACACCATGTCCACCTTTAACCAAATGAGAACCACCCCAAAACAAGGTGTTTTTGTGGTGACCTTAGGCTTGAAAACCATCCTACACAAGGGAGGTTATGGCCGAGTTCTTGTCAAGTTAGATACACCCAGGCAGCCACCATATAGGTGAGCTAACCGTGGGTTAAGAATCCATGAAAGCAACAAGGTAATTGCTTTACAAATCACCTCCGTACCCTCCCTTTAGGACCTGAAAATGGCAGACAAGAACAAGGGTAGTTACTCTTGGTTCGAATCCTAAATACACCCATTTTGACCCAAGGTTTAATCCCAAAACGGGGTGAAAACTTACCCCCATTCGAACCTATATGAAGGGTCAAATGAGACCTCCAAGAGACAACTCTTTGCTAGTGTTTCTCGGTTGAATCACTTAAGAAAATATACTTGTTGTTAGGTTCGTTTCTAGATCTTGTAATGAACTAGTCCTTTTACCGAAACAAGGACGATTATGGCAAATAAAAGTTCCTCATCACACCAAGACTCCTAAACCTTGGTGTTGAGTAGTACTCAACCCAAATTTTAACCAAGACGTGAGTTCTTTAGACCCTTGTGATGTCGAATAAGAAGTCACAAAATCCCCAGAACAAACACACCAAGTCTTTTAGACTTATATGTGTATACCTTGTGTTTTCATTTCTAGGCCAAAAATATAACCCACTTAGAGCCAAAGAGCAAGCCCAACCAAAATTCTTTTGTTCTAGCCCATGTGTAACTGCGAGCAAATAGTTTCGGCCCACCAGGCCCATTGTGGCTACTGGTGAACGATCTAGCCCACTACCGAAACGTCCCCCCTCCTCTAACCCAGTTGGGCCGCAGCCCAACAAATGCTATTATTCGCAAACTATTAAAACATACATATATACACTTGTTGCAAAATAAAATTGAGAGAGCCGAGCACACAAACATTTTTGTATTGAAACTAATGGATACTTAAAACATGTATTGCTGCAAACTTAAGAATTTGACTACTAAAATAATTGGACCGTTTAACTTAGATATCGCCTTACAAATTATATATAATGTAAAACATAAACATTGGCGTAAAAAGGGATACAAACTTTACATATACACATTTGTCATTACTATCTAAAACTCGAATGAACTAGCAACAAATCAATTACATATTAAGTATAGGCTATACCACATGTTGGAGAGTGTATAATTTGGCACCTGTACTTGTCATTTTAAAACTAGATCAACCGATAATAATGTCAACTAGAAAATGAAATATTAACGTGAACCTTACTTAAACTAATCTAATGAGATCAAATGTTTTCTAGATTTGTAATTCATAAACACGAGGCATAACGGATTGTTAATAACAATATAAACTTAGTTCATTTTTAATCAACCAAGTTTTATTAAATTAACTTTATATTACATTTTCTCAAAACATTTAACTAGTAAATAATAAACGTCACTTACGCTAAGTTTTATTTCAAAAATCAACATAATTGGATATAACGATCAAACTACATAACCTTAATATATATATCACATCTCGATTAAATCTATTCGTGCTTTAAATCGTTCATTTCTTTTCTTTCCAAATTCCGTCATTCAAGTTCCTATAATATTCTCGTTTCCTCATTTCCGTACCTTTAGGTTATTCGTAGAGCTAAACCTTACCATTTCTTAGGAAATTCATTCATAACCACACTTGCCGCCACACAAGTGACAACAACATAAATAATTTAAAACATTGAAACTAAATTATGAAAGGACTTAAACTTAATACTTGAAACTAAAACATGGTTATTTAATATAGGTTGCGTGTTGGTGCCGTACACTCCTTAATTTCATAGCATTCTCTGTTCAGGCCATTAAAGGTGAGTTTATAGCCCCATTTTATTTATACTTGTTTTACAAATATGGGGTGAGAAACATGCAAATCTTTTTATGGACCATAATATTATAACTTTTTCTCAAAACTATTGCGTAGTTAGCCTAAGCCCTAGAACCCACTATCATGCCCATTTTCATGAGCCGTTAGTTCCCTTTGGGAAGCGCGATTGCTTTAGATAGATCTATTGGGGTGACTCCCCCGTGCGGTTGGCCAGACAGGTCAATGCGGACGTATAGCAAGTCAGACTTCGTGTGTATTGGTTTAAACACTCGCTAAGGGCTCCTTGACTATTATTTATGTGCTATAGTTTAGCGCACTAAACTGTCGAGCTTCGGTTGCATGAACTTAGTGCTAGCGCGATAGACAAATTTTGTATGACATTATATGTGTTGTAATGATCATGCTGGTCCAAATTAATTATTTAATGCTTTTATGCAAACCTATGAACTCACCAGCTTTTTTCTGACTTTTAGCATATTTTTCTCAGGTGTGTAATTTGATTTGTTATGGCAAGGATTTGGCAAGACAAGGGTCATGGACCTTTTCTGAAGAAATGGCAATTAATTTGAGACTTGTTTTTATGTGGGACCACTGTATTCAATGGGCCTAAATTTTATCTAAATAATGAATTATCCTTTGTAAACTCTAAATGTTGTTTTAATTAAAATGGAGTATGTATTCCGTTCTTTGTTTATCTTGTGTTGTGATTTCCAATCTACTCAACGTAGCACCCTCAAAGTTCTGTATGCTTCCGCGACTGTTAAATTTTGGGGGTGTTACACTAACCATCAAGAATCGATACCCACTCCTGAGAATCGATGACCTATTTGATCAACTTTAAGGTTCATCCATTTACTCCAAGATTGACCTGATATCAGGTTACTATCAACTCCGATTCCGGGAAGAGGATATCCCGAAGACTGCATTCAGGACCCGATATGGCCATTATGAATTCCAAGTTATGCCATTCGGCTTAACCAACGCACCAGCCGTATTCATGGACCTCATGAATCGAGTGTGTAAGCCGTACTTGGATAAATTCATGATCGTGTTCATTGACGACATCCTGATATACTCTAAGAAAGAGAAAGAGCATGAGGAACACCTCAAGCTAATCTTAGAGTGATTAAAGAAGGAAGAGTTATATGCCAAGTTTTCGAAGTGTGAATTCTGGATATCAACTGTGCAGTTTCTGGGCCACGTGATTGATAGTCAAGGCATTCATGTGGATTCCGCAAAGATCGAGTCAATAAAGAATTGGGCGACACCCACAACACCCACCAAAATACACCAATTCTTAGGACCCGTCGGTTATTACCGAAGGTTTATTGAAGGTTTCTCCAAGATCGCGAAGCCTTTGACTAAACTGACCCAGAAGAATGTGAAGTATGACTGGGGAGATAAGGAGGAAGAAGCTTTTCAACTCCTTAAGGAAAAGTTGCGTAGTGCACCTATTTTGGCTTTACCTGAAGGTAGTGAAGATTTTGTCGTTTATTGCGACGCTTCACACAAAGGTTTGGGAGCCGTGTTAATGCAGAGAGAGAAGGTGATAGCATATGCCTCTCGACAACTGAAAACCCATGAGAAGAACTATACGACCTATGACCTAGAGTTAGGCTCAGTCGTGTTTGCACTTCGAATCTGGAGGCACTATCTCTATGGCACAAAGTATGTGGTGTACACCGACCATAAAAGCCTACAACACATCTTGAACTAGAAGGATCTGAACATGAGACATCACCGATGGTTGGAATTGCACTTCGAATCAGTGACTACGATTGTGAGATCCGTTATCACCCAGGAAAGGCGAATGTAGTTGCCGACGCCCTCAGCAGAAAAGAGCGGATCAAACCTCTCAGAGTCAGATCGTTAGGAATGACGATCAGTTCACCTATTTCAGCGAAAATTCTTGAGGCTCAGGTCGAGGCACTCAAGGAAGAGAACCGACCGCGAGAGAAGATTAACGGAATGCCAGAAAGTGAAAATGGCTTCGTAAAGAGATCCAATGGAGTTTTGTGTTATGGGGACAAAAGTTGGATTCCATTATACGGAGGAATTCGTGATTTGATCATGCACGAATCTGTGACAAATGGTAATTTTCACGTTGTTAATTAATATTATAAGAGTATTAATTATTTTTAAGCTAAACCTTTCTATGCGCATTTGCATGTTTCTGAGTGTTTTTGAGCATTTTTGGGAGCTGTCCCGCATACTGTAGCTTACAGTCATTGCAGAAAAAGTATATTTTTGTCAGTTAGCCTAAATTATCACATTTCTGATAGTTACTGACAAGTCTCGTAATTTACTGAGAGCTTTCTCGCATTTTTCTGAAAAACAACCGCACGCGTGTACCGACAGCATAGTACACATGGTAGCAGTCAAATAAATATATTTTTGAGTCAGTAATGATATTTTATTACATTTCTGACAAAAACGCGGATAAAAACTTTATTTTACGTAAACGTGTCAAAAAACGTCAAAACGGGACTTTACGGTCGCGTTTTAAGCTCAAACCGACACACGATACACCAAAGCGGGTAAAAATTAATTCTACCCTCCCCCTAATACACATGAACCAGCCATGGGTGTATTCTACCCCATAAGATGACAAAAACACTCCACTAACTCAATTTAATCAATATATATATAATCTAAGTTTACCTTAAATGAGATCAAGCCATATTCACTTATCCATTAAGCTATCCAAAACTTTCCTTGATCATTTTTGATCTACAAAACCCACGACACACTCTTTTCTCTAAAATCCATCCATTTCTTTTGAAGTTCAAGACAATCAAAGTGTATATTAAAGGTTTTTGGGTTATTTGGAACTTAGTTTGGGTAAATTTGGTGAAGCATTGGGTGTTTCTTCTTCTTCCTTGGCTCTTTAAATCCACAACCATTGTAAGGATCCATAAAACTTTTCAAATCTTGTTAATCTCTTGTTCATTTGATGCCTAAAGATGTTTAAAAGTGTTGAAAGTATATATTTTGTTGATTTGGAAAAATCTAGGGCTTGTATGCTTCTATATAGTGCTCGAATTTTATGAGTTAGTTTATAAATTTCTTGCTTGTGTGGTAAATCTTGTTACATATAGTGTTAGTTTGATGATACAAACACTAGTTACGGTTTTTTACGCGAAATTAATTAATATATAAGCTTTTGTGACCATATACATGGATCGGCTAGAACAAAAATAAATGATTATTGGGGTTTTGAAAAACATAAAATTTTGGCTCTAATGGTGAAATGGTGGAAAAATATAGTTAAGTGCTTATTTGGATTAGCTTATTTAATAAGCCATAAGCTATAGAAAATAACTAGTAAAAATGGGAAAATGAGTTGAACTAAATAATATGGGTCGAATAGACCATAAAATAGTCAACTTGGAATATTTAGATAAGTAGCTTATTTATTAGAGCTTATTTGATAAGTATAAAGTTTGTTTAGTAACTAATAATCACTAATAAGTACTAAATAATAACAAAATGGACTAAATTAATTTTTGGGCCATAAAACCCACGAGTTTACTGTTGGGCCGAAGCCCATGAAGGATTTTGTAGTTTTGACCTTTTAACCAAACGGACCCAATGAGCGAGTAAAATGATTTTTAGAAACGCGTCGATATATACGTTATAACTAAAAATGCGTTTTGGACTAAAACTTGGTTATTGGGCTTTTCTCTAGTTTTCGGCCCAATGAGCAACAAAAATGACGAAAATGATTTTTGGAGTATTTTCCGACTCGCCGTGTTTATTAAGAGTTAACGAAACAATAAATATAACGAAAATCGTTTTCGGACCTATTTTGAGACGTTTAATCTCCGGAAGGGTAAAAATTGACATTTTCACTAAGTTAATATTGAAAAAGACTTTGTTGACTTTTTTTTTGACAAAATATTGACTTTGTGTCGAAATCTATTGATAATACTTAACGTAGCAATAACGAATAATATAATGATGAAAACATTCACGACGACTACAATATATATCACAATCACATTTTTGCACATATAGTTAGTTAGTGGAATATTTGAGGAAAATTTGCAACACTTGAGAAATATGAAAACATTGTACAAACGAATGGGTCATGCCCAAATTTTCTAAAAATCAAACACTTGAAATATTTTTGTGAAACACTTAACTTAAGTAAACTTTATAAAAATTACTTAACAATGTTTTAATTTTTCCTATAATCAAAATTGTATTATAAATGATAAATAATGTTTATAATATAATAATCCTCCACTAACTCCATTATTTTATTTATTTCTCAAAAACCTATTTAATTAATTTTAATCTTAATTAATTAAATAACAACAGTAATTAATCTAATATATATATATATATATATATATATATATATATATATATATATATATATATATATATATATATTGTAACACCCCGAAAATCGTAATGAAGCAGCGGAAGACTTAAACGGGGTATTACCAACTAGATCACAGTCATAAGTATAGATTTTTGGAAAAAAAAAAAGAAGAAATTTTTATATCATTCAATGAAAACTCAATATTCAGAGATTATATGTTTGTTATCAAAAGGGGTAGTAGTTCGCAAAAGTGATGATGAGTTTGAAAAGATTGATATAGTTATTTGGAACAAAGGTGGGTCTTTTCTCCATGCCAGTGCCAACTCCGTGCTTGAGATTTCTTTAATTACCTGAGATAAACATGCTTAAAATGTCAACACAAAGGTTGAGTGAATCCATAGTGTTTAATAGTAAAATAATTGATCACAAGATTTCAAGTTTAAGAGGTAATGGGTTCCGTTGTTACACCCATAAATCGAAAGTAGTTATTATTGCACTAAGCTAATGAAACCACAGTGTTAACAGTGTACCAACAGTAATTAGTAGTATTGACATAAATTGATATAACAGTAGCATCAACAGTAATTGATAGTATCGACAGTAATCGATATAATAATCGTATCAACAGTAGTTGATAGTATCGACAGTAATCGATATAATAATAGTTGTACTTAGGCAATAACACATTTAGATAGACATATAGTTTTCAAGCAATTGTGATCATAAAAAGTAGTAGCATGTATCTCCCCACGGGTTTAAAATCGTATAAAAATGTGGGACTATGAACTCACCTCAGTAGTAGTAATCTGGGATGTAATAGTATCAATTGGTGTGTAGTAACTTCAACGCGTGACCTAGATTAGTATGGCATAATTTAGTTAACAGACTAAATTCAGGACTACACAAATTTAATTCACAAGTTTGATGTTGTCATTGCTGGTGTGGCAGCATTTAAGTTTAAAAATAGTTTTATAAGTATTTGTAGGTATTGGCTCATTGAGAGTACGCATGAATTACAAGAATGGAAATTCCTTAGCTTGAGAATGACTGAAGATTACGGAAGGAACGAATAATAGTATGACTTTGGTGATATGACGGAGAGTTATTATGACCGGGTGTATATTAATTTTACAAAGATTGATAACTTTTGAGCTTTATATAGTTGAATTTTAATGAAATGAGTTTTGAGTTCTTTATAAAAATTGCGACATGTATATATATATATATATATATATATATATATATATATATATATATATATATATATATATATATATATATATATATATATATATGTTTTGATAAAACATTTCGAGTTATATGCCAATAAAACAATGAACTAGTTATATTTCAAATTATTGTGTTTCGACTTGTTTATGAATATATTGATTGACATGAAAATAGGTTTTCCATTGTACGTGTTCAACAATAAAATTGATTTGTAAATTAAAGCGTTTGTTATAACATTCACGTTGAGTTTCTAATTATCCCGTGTGACATTAATATGTATATGTCGAGTTATTTATATGACATGTAACGGAATAAAAATACTAGTCGAGATTTTTAAAGTATTAGGTTGTAATGATTTTAACGTTCACTCGAACGATGGTGATCACGATTCATGTGTTCGGAATGAATTATCTCAAAGTCGTTATAGTATCGCGGTTCGTGACGAGTTGGGCTGTGGCCCACGTTTGATTTAAACGGAATGAATTGAACACCTTCTATGGGTTGTAACGAAAAAGGGAAGACCAGCAGCTTGTGTGTTTTTAGCAGCATGGGCTTTGGCCCAAGTCGGCTATTTAGACTTAGAAATTTTGTGGCCTGGTGATTTAATATGTTAGCCCATCACAAGTTTAAAGCCATCTCAGCCCACACATGAAATTATAATTCCAGTATAACTAACAAACTTTAGAAAACAGCATATGGTTTACACACATTTTGTCGAGCAGTCATGAGAGGAAAAGGTTCGACCAAGCCTTGACTAAGGCACGATTTAAAGGAGATTGGTCACATGTGTGAATCCTTTGTGAGTCGGGTGGAGATAGCACCTAGTGGGTGTCATTTACGCCCTAATGGTCAAGCCAAAAACAAGGACAGGAACAATTCAAATGAGGCATCGAGATGAGCTCCGTGACCATAACTCATGGTCTCTCGACTCGACATAACAAGACATGTAACTATGACTTCTTTTACGTAAGCCTAAGTGTACTTAGACCCATTTCTCAAAATAACATCTAATGCGACATAAGCTCAACCAAGGTTACTAAGACATCACGACCGGTCTTACAACACGAGCACACCAGTTTCTCAAGTCTTACACACTTGAGTTGAGTACAACTCAAGTATTGAGTACAAGATCTACCAATTCGAATCAGAAACTCAGATTTTGGGTAACAACATACTCTATTCAAACCAAGTTTCAAACACCTTGTGGACATATGATTCGACTAGGAACTCGACTGACCAAATTCCTAACGCAACCATAACTTATTCGAGCAACTTATGAACGCAACCCAACATGAACATAAACACGGACAAACACAAGACAGACGAGGTGAAATCTTTACACAATCACACCGATTTGAACATGACCTATCCACAGTCATTCAAGCTCGACTCAAGCATCCATTTTCCTTTATCCTAGGTTTAGTTAACATAATTTTCGCTTGAGGTTCGATTGAAAAGATTAACAAAGACACCAAACCCAATATTTTTAACGCCATAACCTTCATTATCATGAGCCAACCACTGGTTTTTAAATTCAAGTTTTAGTTTTAGACTTTTACCACACCACAACCAAACAATCATTCGACATAGTTTCATGACCACATATTTCATATGAACAACAAGAACAAGAATACAATCACAACAATTTGAGTTCAATAACAATGGGAAAAGATTAACCTTACAAAAGAATGTAGCCGATTGACAATGAGGCCAAGAAAATCAAACCCGGATCCGAAAGCTCCAAAACCCACTTCCTTCTCCAATTCGAATCGCAACTTTAACCCTGATCTTGAGAACTTCTCAGATTGAGGTGTGGTTGTAGTTTGGTGTGATTCGAATGGTGTCTCGGAGGTGTGGATTTAAGGATGAAAGTGGAGTTAGGCTCCATATTACTTTCGGTTTGGGGACACACTAACTTTCCTAAATGGTGTCTAATGTTTATAAATATGGTGCTAAATCTTAAGAGATCTCGTGAATTAGAAGAGGACAAAGGTTGTTGGTTGACTAAATCGATGGTGCGATAGGGATAGTTCGGTTCCTGGGTTTCTTTGGGGGAGACAGCAATAGTGGTATATCAAGAAAAAGGAAATGGATGAAAGTAGTAGCATCGAAAGGTTAGAAGTAGGTTGAAAAAAAATGGTGCGTTGACCATTTAAAAGAAAAGAAGCAGCAGCAGAATGATATGGAGAGGTGTGGGGTGCTCGATGTTATCAAGAGGAAAAGAAGAAATATTAGTAGTAGAGTAATATTAAAATGTTTTGGGATAAGAGAAAGTATGCACAAAATAAATAAAAAGAAGTATTACTCCGTAGTAGTTTAAATAAATGGTTAGTGTAAGATTTATTTGTTTAGGGTAGTATGTAAATTTTAATGTAGTAGTGTTGTAAATGTTTATAAGTATTTTTAAGGTAGGGTGAATAATTTAACTATTCGGGTCTCGCTAGACCGTGTCGGATCTGGCTTCGTTTAAATATTTCTAGCTCGAGAGTTTTAGAGTTGTCATAAATTATTTGTTTTTATTGCCGAGTTCGTATTTATTTTTATGATTCGTTCTGTACATTCTTCGTTTGAACCTATTAAACTTATGCCATACTATCACGGTGTCGGTACGCGTACGGTTCCAGTGAAAATGGAACGTGAGTTTTGTCACAGGGTTCATTTTGGAATCACACTAGTTATTTCTCAGTAAAAAAATATATAGTAATATTTCGAATGCAAAGGTGAATAAAATAACTTGATTAAAGTTCATAATCAATTGCTTCGGGTTTACAGAAAGTTAATAACTCAAAAATTTCGGGTTATTACATATATATATATATGAGTATATATGTATAACACTTGCGCTTTTTAAGCGGTGAATACTAGCATGGATGTTCCGTTACGTATTCCCACCTTACACTTTCACCATGAGCCACCGTCATAAAGAACGTCAACGATAAATTGTTTCAAAATATATTTTACCACACAGCAAGCAAGAAATACACGAGCACTAGTCAAGCGTAAACTTTTCCAAATAAAATAAGGACACATGAGACACGAGTATTTTTTTCTAAGACTTACCATACTGATTTAGGTTGTCTGTCGGCGCGATTACATTATTTTATTGCTTAGCAGATTGCTGTTATTGAAAGGTGAGTTTATAGCCCCATATTTTATACGATTTTGTTTTATAAGCTTGGGGTGAGAAACATGCAAAACTGTTTTCATGGACCAGAAATGAAATTTGTTTTTAAGTACACACTAATATGCGGAAACCTAAGTTTACTGAATCCCATTTTGTGCCCACTATCATCTGCCGTTAATTCCTGTCTAGGAATTCGTTTGATATAAATAGATCTATTGGGAGTGACGTCCCCATTCGGTTGGCTCGGCATAGACAAAGCGAACGTATACCAAATCGATAATAGTCCGAGTGTCTGGGGATTAACACTCGCGGGCACCCTTATTTAATTGCTAACGCCAGACTGGCGTGCTCCACTATCATAGATCGGTAGGATGAGGCTTAATGTTTGCATAGCTGAGTAGTGTGTATCTGCTGAATTGTTTTTATGATATTGCTATTGGTTCATATGTGCTATTTACTTAAACCTATGAACTCACCAGCGTTAGCTGACTTTTAGCATATTTTTCTCAGGAAACTGAGGTGCGTTTAGCCGAGTGCAGAGCATGGCGACGGTCGTAATAAGTGATGGAAATGTTTTTAATGCGTTTACTCTGACAGTTGGACCTTTTATTTAAATGGGCTTCATTTTCATCTGAAATGGATTTTATGTAACGCTACATAATTTGACTTATGTAATATATTTTAAAACGGATTTTTAATCCGTTCCCTATATCTTGTGTTATGATTATCGACCTCGTAGCACCCCAAAGTGTATGCTTCCGCGAATATTGTGATTTTGGGGGTGTTACAGATTGGTATTCAGAGCCTAGGTTATAGAGAACGTGGTTTATAAAAACCTTAAACTATAACCGATTTATGAAAAACTTTCCATCATGACCGCCGGATGCCTGCCAGTTTAGCTTGCTATGATTTGAGCATTATTTACTTTATTCGATTTAGTGTTATGATATGCTATTTGAGTATTATAATAAGCATATATGATATAAGTATTTTCTATATACTTATACGTGTCGCACTATATTTGTCACAGACTATGTCTCTCCCATTTGGCACACACTCCGAGGTAGCTACTGATGGACTCACTTCTCCGACACGACAGCCAGATCCATTCATGGATGATCCACTGATGGAGGTTGTTCGTGCTACTGCTCAGCCATCTATTCCAGCTCAGCCTTTGCACACCGCTCCGGTATCTACCTCACCGTACTTGCACAGATCCACCACAGCACACCGTTCATCACTAGCTCAGCTGTACGCCTTTACTCAGCATGATCATGATACCCCACCTGTTCGCCGACGCACTGCTCGTATGTCGGTATATTCTGGACCTTATCAGCGACTCTCGGATTTCCCAGTTTTACCACCTAGGAAGAGAGTCAGATCAGACTATGAGGATACTCCTGCTGAATCATCACCTCAGTCACCTACATCATCTCCAGACCATTCCCCACCTAGTCAGAGACGTAGGAGATCAGTGAAGACCTATTCAGATGAGGATCCAGCGGAGGATCCAGAGCAGGTTCAGGATGAGCCTACTCATGCTGTGACTGCACCTACTGAGCACACTCCTATGGGTTTAGATGATGATAGGGATAGGGATACTCCTATGGATTTAGATCAGGTTATGATGCCGAGGGATGGTAAGGGCATCATGGAGGATGTTCAGGGATTGTTTGAGGTTGGACAGAGCTCCAGAGATGCTGAGATTCAGGGTTTGGATGACAGTCAGTGGTTGGACATTGCTTGTGATGTTAGCACGGGTGTACGTGCAGCTAGCCCAGAGTACACACCGTCATCTCCTTCTTTCATGCCACCATCTCCGATGCCTACTCCACTCCCATCGCCAGTGGTTTCTCCGCTAGCAGAGCTTGAGGAGCCTACTGAGATGGAGCAGATCTGGATTCAGCTGACGAACCAGGCGAATCTACTTGATGTACATTCGGATCAGCTTGGGAGATTGGAGCAGTCTGATCGCATTCAGACTGTGGAGAGGCGGATTGGGACTATTGATCAGGCAGCTTGTGTCTTATTTGAGGAGTTGTATTCTGACCGTAGAGTGATGATTGGGTTGAGAGCTAGATTGGATGCTCTAGAGAGGTTACATGGCAGGGAGCTTAGAGGGTTAGATTTCAGGGCCATTGGTTTAGGCAGAAGCCAGAGTAGGATATTGGGTATGATGAGACGAGCCAGAGGTGTTGACCGTATTCAGTGGCAGAGGATTTCGACTGCTGAGTACACTGTTGGAACTGTGATGAGGGAAAACCAGGAGCTTAGGGATCGCGTTGACCAGTTGGAGACCGCTATTGGAGGATTGACTTTAGGCTTGGAGGAGTTACGCCTAGCCAGTGACCAGGCTTAGATTGTAGTAGTGATGACATATTTCTAGGACTATTAGTATTTCTGTAGTTCTTTAGAACTAACTATTGACCAAGCTTGTAATTTTGAGAACCTTTATCTTTTGATATATATAACAAGCTTAGCCTTCCGATCCGATTATTCGTTTTTCCTCTGTGGTTGACCTTACTCTTGTATTCTGTTTTCACTATCCACATATCCATATGATTTATTTTTCTATAAACGAAAATCTCATTTATCGCCATCTTTTGTGATGCAGATAAATGGCACCCAAACGAAAGTCAACCATAGTCACACGAGGACAAACCGCCAACACACCTATTCCGACAAGGTCAGCGAGGGGAAGGACTACTGAGAATGTCGCCCCGACCAGAGCCGCACAAGGCCAGACTGCTGAGAATGTTGCACCGACTAGGGCCGCAGCTACTGCCCCAGTGGTGAATCAAGCAACGCTGGACCAGCTTGTTGCTGATCGTGTGGCCGCCGCTCTCGCAGCCGCAAACAATTCGACCACCAACACCGGAACGTCTAGGCCAGTGACCAACAGTCGTGGTTGTACTTACTCTGAATTCTGAAAAATCATGGTTGGAGGATTTGGAGGAACAGAGGGAGCCGTTGGTTTGACTAGATGGATTGAGAAGTTAGAAACCATGTTTCGTATCAGTGGTTGTAATGAGGACGACAGGGTCAAGTATGCATCGTTCACTTCCATGGATGCTGCATTGACCTGGTGGAACAACTACATGAAATCGGATAACATGGATGTTGCTTATGCTATGCCTTGGGAAGATTTTAAGGAACTAGTGATTAGGAAGTATTGCCCATGAAATGAGATTAAGAAGTTGGAAATAGAGTTTTGGAATTTGAAGGTGCAAAACAACAATATCGCTGCTTACAACCAGAGATTTCAGGAGTTGGCTTTGCTATGTCCAGAAATGGTTCGGACTGAAGCAAGATTGATTGAGAGGTATATCGGTGGTTTACCGAAGTCCATAAGAGGTGATGTGACTACCTCGAGAGCTGTAGATCTTCATGAGACCATGGAGACGGCAAACAAGTTGATGGATCAGGAACTGGAGGATATTCCAGAGAAGAGTACTGACCACAAAAGGAAGTGGGAAGATCACTCCAAGGGTAATAACAACAGCTCTCAGAACAAAAAGCAGAGTGTAGGCAAAGTTTATGCAGTTGGTTCAAGTGACAAGAAGGGTTACGACAAGAATACGCCTTTTTGTAACCGTTGCAAGTTACATCACAGGGGACAGTGCACGGTGAAATGTAACAATTGCCAAAGGATAGGGCACTTGGCAAAGAACTGTAGGGCAAGACCCCTAGCTACCGCTCAAGCAGCACCACCCTACAACCGTAAGGCGGATGTCACCTGCTTTGGATGTGGTGAAAAGGGTCATTATCGGAATGAGTGCAATAAGCTCCGAAACCAAGGAAACGGTGGAGGACCAGGAAACCAGGTGGCAATGGTTAACAATGGGAATCAGGGTAATGAAGGAAGAGCCCGTGGAAGAGTTTATGCCGTAGGCAGAAGGGAAGCACAGGACGACCCGAACGTGGTGACGGGTACGTTTCTTTTAAATAATCGTTATGCTTCAGTACTTTTCGATACGGGAGCAGATAGAAGTTTTGTATCGACCGCTTTTAGTCCTTTACTCCTGTCACACACCCAAAATATCGCAGCAGAACGATAGTGTCAACGGGGTGCAACCTCAAGGCACAAAGTACAAGATATAGAAAACGACCTCTAAGTGAGACGTTTTAAAAAGTTACCATTCGAATAAATAGAAAATCAGAGTTTACAAAACAAGTGATCCCAAAGTATACTAATACATAAGTTTTTAAAGCATATCGAATGGTAAACGATAAAAGCATAAGTCTCCAAAACATGCCCTAAGACTCTATGCTCCATGCCTCCGCTATCGCCTTACTAACCTGAGATAAACATGCTAAAAAAGGTCATCACAATGGTTGGTGAGTTCATAGAGTTTGTTTTAAATATGTTGAAAAGCCTTTAGAGAAAGTTTCCACAGCAAAGGCATCGTAAATCCACTCAGTTGCAAATCCTGCCCATACAAGACTTGCAACCTGTGTGTTCACAACCCACTGCTAAAATATAGTATGAGTAAGACATGTGTGTATACGATAAGCATGCACTTAATGTAAAGTATAACAACCAACTGAACCTCATGACAAGAATAAACGAGAATATAGCATAGCAGGATTATATTCACCCAAGGCCAAGAATCGCTGACCAAAGGTGGGGGCGTCAGCCCGATAGTACTATCAATACCTCTCCGTCGGCTCCATCCAGGAGTTAAACAGTGGTTAAAGAATATAGCGTATAGAATAGTGTTAACACATTAAAGCACATATCGTAATAAAGCTACACATCATGTTTAAGAGTATAAAAGTATAGTGTAGCTTATGAGTAAAATTGTCTTGAGTAAAAGCGAAAACAAACAGTTTAAGCATGTATCTCCCCCAAAGAGTTCAAAACGTATAAAAATAAGGGCTATGAAACTCACCTGATATGATAGCACAATGATCACAATGTATATGATGAAAATGGGGCTCGGTCTCTAACCGCGACCTATTATGAATGATATTATCTAGTATAAGTAAATGAAATGATTTTACTCATGCAATTACGTATGTTATCGATACCACTCGATGATTTCAGAAAATAACATTTTTCGACGAAAAATATATTTTTGACGTCTCGTTATGTTATAAACTACTTTTCATGTAAATATGTTGAAACGGTACTCGACGATCCTTGTTTGGTGTTCTATCGGAAAATATAATGTTTTCGTCGCAAATTAATATTTTCTTAACTTGGGAAAATATGCCCAAATGGCCTCGTAAAACTAGTCGTGAAATATTGTACGTTAAGTGTTAGTGACTAAACTCGACGTTTTTGAAAACCTTGTAGCATTATCTAAATGTCGTGTCATTCAACTTTTGATCATACGCGTCTCGATCAATTAGAAAATCGGCTATCAATGTAGTGTCTTGTAAAAATTACTAGTTTTTATACTTAGAAAATATTTCTATTAGTGCTGTCAAAAATAAAGTAGAGTTCGTCGGGTTCAAACGCGTGTATCTCGGTCGTTATAAGCTCGTTTTCTACGTTCTTTATATCCACGGGTTTGTAAGAACATGAACTAACATATTCTCAGTAGGTCGGCTCTTCTAGATCACGTCTAACGCCTCGTTTCATCCCTTGAAGTTCGGCAAAACAGCAAACAATTTTCTGAAATTAGTTTTTCGTCGTCTAACTTAGAAAAATCATATCTCCTTCGTTATAAGTCGGTTTTTACTCATTCAAGCGCCCACGGTTTCGTTATTGAAAGTATTTTCTAAATATGAAGGCCAAAATAGTTCAATGTTTACTGAAATTTCCAGATCTCACGTTTTCGGACAGTAGGTTATATATAGTGTTAAAAACTTATTTTTCTAGTTCAAGTCTTGATCAAACCTCTTCCAATCAACTCCACAAGTACTCAAATCCTACCATGCACCTTCTTAGGGTGTCATGGGGTCCTAAAAATCACCAACCATGGTGGGTTTCATGAGGATACTACTAAAAATTATAGATCTAGTGTTAAAGAACATTTTTGAAGTTAAGTGGTATATATAACATATGTTCTTGCATGATTAACCACTAATACTTGAAAATACATCAATATATAGATAAAATGAAAGTATGAGATGATCAAAAAAATGTTCTTGAGCTTACTTGAATTATGGATGAGTTATGGATGAAAAATGCTTAGAACATTGGGGTTTTTATCACAAAACCCTAACAAGGAAGGTAAATGAGACTTGATTATGACTTTAACTTGAAAATTTGATGGATCTTCCTTGTTCTTGTTGATTTGGCCGAACAATATGGAGAGAAAAAGGAGAGAGTTTGATGGTTTTAGCTAGTTTAATTGTATGTGTATGTGTTATGTGAGAATTAAATCAAGTTATGTATTAATGAAACATTAAATGGGTTTTGGAGTATTAGGCAAAGTAGCCTTGGCTTATTAGGAAGGGGGGGGGGGGGGCGGCATGTGCAAGAAAAAGAAAGATAAGATGGCTCAATTAAAGCTTGTGTCCCCCATTTAATTAGAATTAGTTTGTTTTGAGTACACATTGTGTGTTATCGGGTGTTGGAATAATTATCGGTTTAAATTATCGCAAACTGACGGAGTTATAAGCTTCTAACGGGAAATATAGCGTTTGATTTAAAAACACCGGGTAAAGTAATAATAAAATCTTTATATCATTATAATTAGCATGAAAATATATTAGGATCATTGTCGGGAGTATCAGGTATATGTTTCGTAGTAAATACTGAGTGGTACCATTTACTACGTAATAAATAATGAACATACGTAAATTGCAATAATGTCTATTCGTGCTTGACTCAAAATGCAGATGATGTCCTGATAATACATAGACTACTCTAGCCTATATGAGGTGTTCTTAATGAGGTCTCGTGAATTCGCAGTTAAACCCTGATGGTTACGCGAATTTTTGGTATCCGTAAGCCTAGTTTACGTATTGATGAATAGTGACTATGAATAGTGATTTTCCTCCAGGAATGAATAGTGTTTTGTGAATAGTAAATTTTTTGAAAACTTCTCAAAGTCTCAAACTGACTCCGAAAATGATGAATAGTGATCGGTGAATAGTAAAAACCCGAAAAATGCGAATTGTGACAGTCTCCACCCGTTAAAGGAATTCAGTCCCTGAATTCAGCTCGTTCGTTCTACTTACGTACGTTCTCATGGTCAGATTTGATGGGGCAAACTTTCCCATTCTCGAGTGTAGTCCTCAAAAGACCTTTAGGTTGTCGCTTTAAATTTAATCTCATAACTCATCAGACAAGAACTGTCATGAGATTAAACTGAATCGGCTCGGGTAATAACTTGACTCTTAGCTTGATTTTTGCAACTCATCAAACAAGAACTGTCACTAGATCAAGCTAGGAAGCAAGTTGTCAGAAAGAAGGGATTCAACATCCTGAAATGAGGTCTTTTGAAAGATTGGCTCGATTTTGGAATTGCTTACACCTATCAAATCAATTGGTAAGTGAATATATCTAAGGTCAATAACATTAGGTATGAATTTAGCAGGGCAAAGCTATACTTTACTGGAATCGAACAATATGATAGAATACTTAATTCTTTAGGGAAAACATACCCGTTACGCGTTGCGGGCTGCCTCGGTACCCAAGTAGAATGCTCGACCCCTTGGTGGACTAATATTGATTTCAGGCTTTGGTTTGTTTCCCTCAATTGCTAAAGCTAGAGTCGGGTTACCCTGTATTTGTCTTGGTGCCCTATTCAACCTAGGACAGGCATTCCGGAAGTGATCCGGGCTGTTACACTCATAACATGTCCTTTGGTTATTCTTCATGTTGCCCACATTCACTGGCGCTTTACACTGATTTGTAAAATGACCCAACTGATTGCAATTTGCACACACACGACAGGGCACAGACCTCTGGTGATGATAAGTACATTTCGTACACTTAGGATGTGGACCTGCATACCCTTTCTGACCAGAACTAGTTGCCGCAAAGGTTCTTGCCTTCTTGTTGTCAACCATCGTGCCCATTTTCTTTTCCGACTCACTTGCTCCCTTCCTTTTATCACTGTTTTTCAAAGTTCCATTCCTAACCATCTCATCTGTGAGGGCTCCAACCTTCAATATTGCACTCCGGATTGTGGAAGGCTCAGTTGCTTTTACAGTCCCTCGAATTTCAGGAACAAGGCCATAGATGTACCTTTCGATTCTCTTGGATTTAGGGGTAACCAGATGAGGAACTAGTTTTGCTAACTCATGGAATCAAACCGTGTAGGATGCATGGCCAGCTCCTATCATAGAGTGATGGTAGAGTTCATTTTCCAGCTTCTGCATCTCATTGTCCGGGCAATACTCCTCTTTCAGCAGCGCCTTGAAGTCATCCCACGTCATTCCCACAGCGGCTTCTCTGCCTCTAGCTTGAATCTGCGTATTCCACCATGTTAACGCCTTTCCTGATAGCGAGCATGCCGAATACTTCACCTTTTGATCCGTTCCACAGCTACTGATGTCGATCACTGACTCCATCTTTTCAATCCAGCGGGTATATTCCAACGCACCTCCGTTACCGTTAAACTCCATTGGCTTGCATGCCATAAATTCCTTATACGTGCATCCAGTTGCACGGGTGGCAGTCTCATTCACACCTACCCAATTGGTGTCATCATTTTTGCTTCTGTGGTTTCCTGAGTTGTTGATATGATTGCCAACTTGAGTGACAATAGTGGGAAGCAAGTTTTGAAGTTGTTGAGCGATGATGGCGGCAAAATCAGGATTTCCACCATGGTTGTTATCATTGTTGTCAATGCCGCGACCACCTCCTCTACCTCCACGTCCACCAGTCCTTCCACCCCTTGGCGTCGCACCTCCTCGGCTAGTGCTGCGAGTTGTCCTCCTTGGTGCCATTTTCTACAAGGAAGGACATACAGTAAACGTTAGAGATGAGGGAAACCGTTGACTACCCAATCTATACTCATCGTTCTTATACATAGTACCGCGTCACAAGTTGCCTCCTAAATGGTGCCAATGCCGATCAACGTAAACATGGTCACATATGTCCAAGTGTGTCGTGATGTATTTATAATTATGTTGGCCACCCATAATTATAACTGCATCCTTTCACACGTGTACATATTACCAAGCACACATATCTCAGCGATTGATGTTACTTAAATAGGTAGTCATCCTATCATCCGATCCTAAATGGTGAAGGAGTACTGTGGTGTGGGTACATAGGGAGTGTCGCACTCGGTACATAGGAGCCTCTCTTAGGTGCAAAAGTCACGGTAAGGTTTAGTCTCTAAAAAGTATCTTCAAGAGAACTCCCATCCTTCGCGGATCATCAAATCTCTACAGCAAAATAATAACCTTTATTTAACTCAATCTCATGTCTCATCAAACAAGAACTGTCACAAGATTGAGTTAAATAACCAGTTATTATTGAGCTCCACATTTTTGATGACTCGACCAAATTATGGGATTTCCCTATCAGTACAAAAGCATATCATCTAACAGTGCGGATCTAGATGAAAAATTTATCGAAAAAGCATGTGTGCACTAAGAGTGTGTAAGGCGATAGGGAGGAGAATCCCAAGGTATATAGTAGTTATAGTCTAGGTACTAAATGCAACCTAGTTCTCTATAACTAGTTCTCTAATACCAATCTGTCACACCCCCAAAATATCGCAGCGGAACGATAGTGTCAACGGGGTGCAACCTCAAGGCACAAAGTACAAGATATAGAAAACGACCTCTAAGTGAGACGTTTTAAAAAGTTACCATTCGAATAAATAGAAAATCAGAGTTTACAAAACAAGAGATCCCAAAGTATGCTAATACATAAGTTTTTAAAGCATATCGAATGGTAAACGATAAAAGCATAAGTCTCCAAAACATGCCCTAAGACTCTATGCTCAATGCCTCCGCTATCGCCTTACTAACCTGAGATAAACATGCTAAAAAGGGTCAACACAATGGTTGGTGAGTTCATAGAGTTTGTTTTAAATATGTTGCAAAGCCTTTAGAGAAAGTTTTCACAGCAAAGGCATCGTAAATCCACTCAGTTTCAAATCCTGCCCATACAAGACTTGCAACCTGTGTGTTCACAATCCACTGCTAAAACATAGTATGAGTAAGACATGTGGATATACGATAAGCATGCACTTAATGTAAAGTATAACAACCAACTGAACCTCATGACAAGAATAAACAAGAATATAGCATAGCAGGATTATATTCACCCAAGGCCAAGAATCGCTGACCAAAGGTGGGGGCGTCAGCCCGATAGTACTATCAATACCTCTCCGTCGGCTCCATCCAGGAGTTAAACAGTGGTTAAAGAATATAGCGTATAGAATAGTGTTCACACATTAAGGCACATATCGTAATAAAGCTACACATCATGTTTAAGAGTATAAAAGTATAGTGTAGCTTATGAGTAAAATTGTCTTGAGTAAAAGCGAAAGCAAACAGTTTAAGCATGTATCTCCCCCAAAGATTTCAAAACGTATAAAAATAAGGGCTATGAAACTCACCTGATATGATAGCACAATGATCACAATGTATATGATGAAAATGAGGCTCGGTCTCTAACCGCAACCTATTATGAATGATATGATCTAGTATAAGTAAATGAAATGATTTTACTCATGCAATTACGTATGTTATCGATACCACTCGATGATTTCGGAAAATAACGTTTTTCGACGAAAAATACATTTTTGACGTCTCGTTATGTTATAAACTACTTTTCGTGTAAATATGTTGAAACGGTACTCCACGATCCTTGTTTGGTGTTCTATCGGAAAATATAATGTTTTCGTCGCAAATTAATATTTTCTTAACTTGTGAAAATATGCCCAAATGGCCTCGTAAAACTAGTCGTGAAATATTGTACGTTAAGTGTTAGTGACTAAACTCGACGTTTTTGAAAACCTTGTAGCATTATCTAAATGTCGTGTTATTCAACTTTTGATCATACGCGTCTCGATCAATTAGAAAATCGGCTATCAATGTAGTGTCTTGTAAAAATTACTAGTTTTTATACTTAGAAAATATTTCTATTAGTGCTGTCAAAAATGAAGTAGAGTTCGTCGGGTTCTCAAACGCGTGTATCTCGGTCGTTATAAGCTCGTTTTCTACGTTCTTTATATCCACGGGTTTGTAAGAACATGAACTAACATATTCTCAGTAGGTCGGCTCTTCTAGATCACGTATAACACCTCGTTTCGTCCCATGAAGTTCGGCAAAACAGCAAACAATTTTCTGAAATTAGTTTTTCGTCGTCTAACTTAGAAAAATCATATCTCCTTCGTTATAAGTCGGTTTTTACTCATTCAAGCGCCCACGGTTTCGTTTTTGAAAGTATTTTCTAAATATGAAGGACAAAATAGTTCAATGTTTACTGAAATTTCCAGATCACACGTTTTCGTACAGTAGGTTATATATAGTGTTAAAAACTTATTTTTCTAGTTCAAGTCTTGATCAAACCTCTTCCAATCAACTCCACAAGTACTCAAATCCTACCATACACCTTCTTAAGGTGTCATGGGGTCCTAAAAATCACCAACTATGGTGGGTTTCATGAGGATACTACTAAAAATTATAGATCTAGTGTTAAAGAACATTTTTGAAGTTAAGTGGTATATATAACATATGTTCTTGCATGATTAACAACTAATACTTGAAAATACATCAATATATAGATAAAATAAAATTATGAGATGATCAAAAAAATATTCTTGAGCTTACTTGAATTATGGAAGAGTTATGGATGAAAAATGCTTAGAACATTGGGGTTTTTATCACAAAACCCTAACAAGGAAGGTAAATGAGACTTGATTATGATTTTAACTTGAAAATTTGATGGATCTTTCTTGTTCTTGTTGATTTGGCCGAACAATATGGAGAGAAAAAGGAGAGAGTTTGATGGTTTTAGCTAGTTTAATTGTATGTGTATGTGTTATGTGAGAATTAAATCAAGTTATGCATTAATGAAACATTAAATGGGTTTTGGAGTATTAGGCAAAGTAGCCTTGGCTTATTAGGAAGGGGGGGGGGGGGGCATGTGCAAGAAAAAGAAAGATAAGATGGCTCAATTAAAGCTTGTGTCCCCCATTTAATTAGAATTAGTTTGTTTTGAGTACACATTGTGTGTTATCGGGTACCGAGTTAACTAGAAATAACTCGTGACGAGGTAAAATAAAATACGACGAAGTTGTAAAAATTGTAAAATCATATTCCTGGCAAGAATCGGGTATTGTAATAATTATCGGTTTAAATTATCGCAAACTGACGGAGTTATAAGCTTCTGACGGGAAATATAGCGTTTGATTTAAAAACACCGGGTAAAGTAATAATAAAATCTTTATATCATTATAATTAGCATGAAAATATATTAGGATCATTGTCGGGAGTATCAGGTATATGTTTCGTAGTAAATACTGAGTGGTACCATTTACTACGTAATAAATAATGAACATACGTAAATTACAATAATGTCTATTCGTGCTTGACTCAAAATGCAGATGATGTCCTGATAATACATAGACTACTCTAGCCTATATGAGGTGTTCTTAATGAGGTCTCGTGAATTCGCAGTTAAACCCTGATGGTTACGCGAATTTTTGGTATCCGTAAGCCTAGTTTACGTATTGATGAATAGTGACCATGAATAGTGATTTCCCTTTGGGAATGAATAGTGTTTTGTGAATAGTAAAATTTTTGAAAACTTCTCAAAGTCTCAAACTGACTTCGAAAATGATGAATAGTGATTGGTGAATAGTAAAAACCCGAAAAATGCGAATTGTGACAACTCGATATAGCCCCGACCACCTTAGATAATGCCTTTGACGTAGAACTAGCAAACGGAAACCTAGAAAGAGTAGGTACCGTTATAAGGGGTTGCACTATAAACTTATTGAATCGTCCGTTCAGCATTGATCTGATGCTAGTGGAATTGGGTAGTTTTGACGTCATCATAGGGATGGATTGGCTATCGAAATATCATGACGTCATCGTCTGTGATGAGAAGATCGTTAGAGTACCCTATGGGAACGAAGTTCTGATCATTGAAGGCGATCTCTCTGATTGTGCGCATTCATCAAGATTGAGCATCATCTCGTGTACAAAGGTTCAGAAGTACATCGAGAAGGGATGCTACCTCTTTTTAGCTCATGTCACGAAAAAGAAAGAAAGGGAACCTGGAGAGAAAATGTTGGAAGATGTGCCAATCGTAAGGGATTTTCCAGAAGTCTTTCCAGAAGACTTACCGGGACTTCCACCGGCCAGACAAATCGAATTTCAAATCGATTTAGTGCCAGGAGCCGCGCCTGTAGCGCGAGCACCCTATCGTTTAGAACCTACGGAATTACAGGAGTTGTCTGACCAGTTAGCTGAACTATTTGGAAAAGGTTTTATCAGACCGAGTTCTTCGCCTTGGGGAGCTCCTGTCTTGTTTGTAAAGAAAAAGGATGGATCCTTCAGGATGTGTATTGACTACCGGAAACTGAATAAGCTAACAATTAAGAATAGATACCCGCTCTCGAGGATAGACGATTTATTCGATCAGTTGCAAGGTTCATCGGTTTATTCTAAGATAGACTTGAGATTGGGTTATCACCAACTTCGAGTCCGGGAAGAGGATATCCCGAAGACCGCATTTCGAACCCGATATGGCCATTACGAATTTCAAGTTATGCCATTCGGCTTGACGAATGCACCAGCGGTATTCATGGATCTCATGAATCGTGTGTGTAAGCCGTATTTGGATAAATTTGTGATAGTGTTCATTGACGATATCCTGATATATTCCAAGAATGAGCAAGAGCATGAGGAACATCTCAAGCTAATCCTGGAATTATTGAAAAAGGAAGAGTTATATGCTAAGTTTTTGAAGTGTGAATTCTGGATATATACTGTGCAATTTCTTGGTCACGTGATAGATAAGCAAGGAATTCACGTAGATCCCGCTAAGATTGAGGCCATTAAGGATTGGGCAACACCCACAATACCAACGGAAATACGACAATTCTTAGGACTTGACGGTTATTACAGAAGATTTATAGAGAGATTCTCTAAGATAGCTAAGCCATTAACGAAACTGACCCAAAAGAATGTGAAATACGACTGGGGAGATAAGGAGGAAGAAGCATTTCAACTCCTTAAGGAAAGATTGTGTAGTGCACCTATTTTGGCTTTACCCAAGGGTAACGAAGATTTTGTTGTGTATTGTGACGCATCACACAAAGGTTTGGGAGCCGTGTTGATGCAGAGAGAGAAGGTAATAGCATACGCTTCTCGACAGTTGAAAACCCATGAGAAAAATTACACAACCCATGACCTAGAATTAGGATCAGTCGTGTTTGCACTAAGGATTTGGAGACACTGCCTTTATGGAACTAAATGCGTAGTGTATACCAACCAAAAGAGTCTACAGCATATCTTGAACCAGAAGGAGCTGGACATGAGACAGCGCCGATGGTTGAAATTGCTTAGCGACTATGACTGTGAGATCCGTTACCACCCAAGCAAGGCAAATGTTGTTGCCGACGCCCTTAGCAGAAAAGAGCCGATCAAACCTCTCAGAGTTAGATCGTTAGGGATGACGATTAATTCGCCGCTTCCAGCAAAGATACTTGAGGCTCAGGGCGAGGCACTCAAGGATGAAAATCGACCGCGTGAGAAGATTCACAGAATGCCAGAATTGGAGCACGGTCTTGTCAGAAGATCCGATGGGATTTTATGTTATGGAGACAGGTATTGGATTCCATTGTGTTGAGGAATTCGTGATTTGATCATGCACGAATCCCACAAATCCAAGTACTCCATTCACCCAAGATCTGACAAAATGTACTTAGACTTGAAAAAGTTGTATTGGTGGCCAAACATGAAGGCCGATATAGCTGAATACGTCAGCAAGTGTTTAACATGCTCGAAGGTCAAGGCTGAACACCAGAGACCGTCCAGTCTGCTTGTTCAACCTGAGATCCCAGAATGGAAATGGGAGCGTATTACTATGGATTTTATTACTAAGTTGCCTAAGACGTCGAGTGGTTATGACACTATTTGGGTAATCGTTGACCGACTCACTAAATCAGCGCATTTCCTTCCTATAAAGGAAAATATCAGCATGGATAAACTCGCGTGACTGTATGTGAAGGAAATTATCGCTAGGTGATGCGTGGGTTTTGCAACCTTACAACAGGTTTTACCTCTCGAGGGATCTCAAGAGGCTTACAACCCCACCAGGCAGTGTACCTGACCGATGTAGTATAGTGTAGTGGTAAGTACGGGGGATTGATCGTTCTCCACAGGGAATAGTGTTCGTTAGGTATGAAAGACTACTCTAATAGGTCTAAAGGTTGAGGAAGATTCTTTTTTATGTTTTTATATTTTTATGAAAGCAAGTAAAATCTCGGTTTTGAAGGAGTGGGTGGAATTAGTTGCTAGTCAACTAACCCAAATTACTACGAATGCAAATAAAATAAATAACAAAAATGAAAAGTTTGGTGGAAACTAATATGTAGAGAAATGTGTTTACTTAGATTTCCTTACTCCCTAACTATCTTTTACCGGTTGATTAGTGTGTATTAGTCGCGTGGATGACGGGTGTATTCCTTAATACCATTCGTGGGGTGGCGTACGTACTTCCCCAACTCTACAAGCTCCTACTTCACTCCTATGTCGAGCCGGCTAGGAAGCTCCTAACATGGGATCACTAGAATTCGCTTGTGCATTAAATACAACCATAAAAACCTTTAGTACGCATTTGGTTCATGTTTCTTAAGACGTTCAAGCAAGTTACCGAATAGGAAGTTAGCCAGTTTTCTTAAGCCTAACATAGATAAACAATCATCCAATACAACTAATAACACACTAATAACCAATAATCAATAGCTAGGTTTCATTAGATCTAAGCAAACACAAGATAAATCTAGCCTAACATGTTAATCAAAAGACAAGAATAAGATAAAATCAAACAACACATAGACATATTGAATGATTAATTGATAACTTATCTTCAATGTAACATGGAAGATCTCAAGGCAAAAAGCCTTGAAAAAGAAGCTAAAATCGTCTTAGGGTTTTCTCCCAAAATTCCACACACTAAGTTCCCCCTTAATGACAAAAAATTAGAAAACTATATATAGATTTTTGGATCTGACGGCGTCACGTTATGGAGTGTGACGCCGTCACCTCGCCGCTTTTAGGGTTCCCAGATGACCTTCTTGACGCCGTCCCTCTTTAGCTCTTCAAAAATCCATTCTGGCTTATCAAGGCTTGACGCCGTCGAACCTTGAACGTGACGCCGTCCCTCTTTGATTTAAGCCGTGACGCCCTTGATCAAGTTAAAGCGTGACGCCGTCAGAATTCACATGCTATTTTCACTGGCTTATCATGAGTAAATTTCACGTCCACCTTTTCTTGCCAAGTCATGACGCCGTCCAGAGTAAATTGTGACGCCGTCAAAGGTAACTTTCAGCCGATTTTGAGACTTTGTCGTTTTCTTCACTTTTATGCTCCAAAAACGTCCAAAATGCCTCCTTTTCCAGATTTCTCCTCAAAAGTACCTAAAATGACAAAAGAAACGATTTAGGGCGATATTTGATCAAATAAATACGATTTAGGGCTTAAATGACCCCTTAAAAGCGGTACACTTTTCGCTTCATCAAATACCCTTACACTTGAGATTTGCTTGTCCTCAAGCAAATGCGCTTTTATTCTAATCAAAATACAAGTTAGGGGTCATTTAATGCTAACATAAAAGTAATTACAACAAATATTCGTTCCACTTTAATCATAATAAGCACGGAGATTACAAACTAGCACCTCACAAGTAGTGTTTAGATACTCACATCTCTCAAGTGTCATCAAAATAAATCTCATAAATGAAAACGGATAATATCTCTCACTACCTGTCATAGCAAATAGATTACCATAGGCTTGGGAAAGGATCGAAAACCTCCTCCACTAGGCGTAAGCACCAAAGATAAACTATCAAAGAGGGCTTTTAAATGGGTTATAACGTTAGGTGTAGGGAAAAGGAAAACACGGTTTTGTTGGATAAAGGATATTTTACTGGTGGCGAGTTAAAGATCTCGATCAATTACATGTACTATACAATGTTGCTAAGCCAAGACTAGACTCGACTTAAGCTAAAAACAAAATAACGAAAACATAAAATAAACATAAAATGAAACGGGATGGTAGTCCGTATGTTTTTTTCTACTTTTCTTTTTCTCATTTTTTTTGTATTTTTCTTGATTTTTTCGTTTTTTTTTTTTTTTTTTTTTTTTTTTTTTTTTTTTTTTTTTTTGCATACACTCTTGCCCTACCATCCAAAATAATACATCATAGGGGCGTTGCATTCCCCTTACACTTGAACTTTTACATAACTTTACAAATAACTACTCTAATGACTCGAATTAAGATAATTGAAAAACTTGGAGTACTTTTAAAATATTTAGCACATATGGGGGTAATAAATGATGTTCTTCCCCATTACTCCATTACACTAGTACTTTACCCATGAGTCCCAATCGTCCCAAAAGAATATGTACAAGGATATGACTTGACTTAGCAACCATGTAATCAACTAGATAATTAACTTGGGTTTTAAACAAATGTTGTAACAATAATGCACTAAAAATGAGTGCATACAAGGTAGGCTAAGGCGATTTGGGTGTACATTTTAGTGGGGTGTAACAAATTCTTCCTTTAAGTAAAATGCTTAAAGGTCGAAACGAAAAGATAGGCTCTGAGGGGTGTACTAGGGGTATCGTGTACTAAAAATGAGTACAACGCAAAGGGTGTGGGAGAATTACTTGACCAATGTAGCCAATGTAATTATAACAAAAACACAGGTGTAAAACAATGGGTTAATCCTAATGCCTCTTATCATGTAGTAAATCTAACTACACGAATGTAGTCTCACTTGTGGCCTCGGAATGGTCCTAACGCAAGTTCTAGAATCTAAGTGCTACCGGTACACACATCATAGCATAAATGCTTTTCCTACCAATTCTAGGGGCGAACCTCACATATTTGGGGGTGGAAAATTTTTTAGTGGTACGGTTTTTGTGCTAGTCATATAACTCCTATCCGTGAGACGCTCATTAAGATCAAAGTTTCACTCCTATATGTTGTAAAAAATTTTAAATTTGGCACTAAAATTACCTTAACAAGTATTTCTCTCAGTTTTATTACACATCTACCATTAAACAAACAAAAATCAAGCGCAATGGCATTCTCTAAAATCGTACTTTTACCCCCCCTTACACTTAAGATGAACATTGTCCCCAATATTCAAATAACAAGATGTAAAAGCATAAAGTAAAAGAATGAAATTAAATACTCCCCTGATTCGCTCGGTGGATAATGAAATTACACGGTTAGATCTTCCTCCAAAGAGAATGTTGAAGCTCCATGACTAATGCATCGCCATAAGCTTGATTCCATAAACATCTCCTTGTCCAAAATAACCTGTTAAACCTGAGAAAACAAACACGAAAACCTGCATAACATCGGCGGGATAAATCTATATATAAGGATATAATGCTTGTGGAATGATAATTTTGCAGATTCCTGGAGATTATAAGTTGGAGATTTAATAAAAACTTTTTATGAAAACAAAACTTTCAAAAATTTCTGGAAATTAAATCTGACGCCGTTAGGTTATAAACCTTGACGCCGTCAGAAATGACCTGACAAAAATTCTCATTTTAAGTTTCCGGAAAATTTCTGGAAAAACCTTTACCTTACTTCCTGGAAATCCTGCAAAACATCATTATGACTCGATACAAGCATTTGACTCAAACAAATACGAATATGTATGCTAATTTATTATTATTACGATTCATGTTCATTTGTGTTCTAATAAACCGATTTAGATTTCCCTTACACTTGTCTTTTGCAAAATACCTTTATATGTAGTTAAGACGAAGTTAAAAACAAAATAAAGCATTTTCACAATTTACTTTTGAACATGAATCAATACTAATAAAAATTAAACACACATACGGAAACAAATAAAATCAAACAAACAAATAAATAAACACACAAAGCAAATAAAACAAATAAAGCTTGGGTTGCCTCCCAAGAAGCGCTTTCCTTTATTAACGAGTCTTGTAGCTAGACTCAAAGTCACGCTACCCTATGTAAGTAAGCTCGTCATCGAGGACGTCTTTAGGGTTAAGCTTGGATTGAAGTTTCCTATTGGTCCGCTTAGTACGATATATCTTTTCAAACTTCTCTCCATCCGGGTCATACAATGTCATCTTAATATGCCATGACCCATCTCCATCTTTGGGCGGTTTATCCCAATTCCACTTATGATCATCTTCCTCACAAATCCACTTATTCATTCCTAGGTTAATTGGCAAAACTCCTAGGAAATCAATCATCTTTCTAAAAACTAGAGAATCTTCAAATGGATCCAATTCGGTGTCCCTAGCCAAGAGTTGCTCTACCGTATGCGTTCGGTTAACAAAGTCCTCTTCTAGGTAAAATGGGCGTTGGGGTCCTATGAAGTCTCTATCAATCCAAGGTCCATATCTAGATGGTCTCCTATTTGATTCTAGCCAATGTGGTGTTGGTTCCTCACTAGTATCATAGGCATGTTTCTTAACATCATAGACTGACCAAGTATCTCCTTCTCCTACCGCTATCTTGGATTCCTTACAATCAATCATAGCACTAGCGGTCGCCAAAAATCCTCTACCTATCAACAAGGGGCATGTAGGGTCGCTAACCATATCAAGGACGTGGAAATCGGCTAAAATGGTTAGTTTTCCAATGTGCACTAACACGTCCTTAACTACTCCAACCGGGTAAGCAACACTTCCATCCGCTAAGCCTATTATCACCTCGGTTTCTTCAAGTTTTCCAAGTTTTAGAGAGGTGTAGAGAGGTAACGGAAGTAGGTTAAGGCTTGATCCAAGATCGGCTAATGTGTCATAAGCCTCCGAATTACCGATCTTGCAAGGTAGAACAAATAAGCCCGGATCATCTAACTTCTTAGGTAGCTTGTTTTGAACAAAGGCGGTCCCTTTTTCGCCTAACTTGAGCTTCTTCTCATCCAACTCATCAACAACCGAACTTTCAAGGTGGAGCTCCTTGAATTCTTCGTCAAGGTTTTGAGTGGGAGGTGTTTCAACTATGTTGTTGACCAATTTGGATGTCATAACTTCTTGGTCATTTGGAACGACTTGGGTTTGTTTGAAACACGTGCTCATGGAATTGACCGAATAATATTGTGGACAAGAACTAGGGGACGAAACCGATGAAATAGCGTTGACGTTTAGTTTCAGGTTCTTGACCGTGTTGCTAGGGAGTGCTCCCATTTCTCGGTCATTGAGGGCTTTCAACAAGGTGTCAATCTTATCGGTCATCTCGCTTTGTTTTTGTTTGAAATCGGCTTCAAACTTGGCTAAACGAGCTTCTTGAGATGCCATAAATTAAGACATCAATCCTTCAAAGTTATCGGTACTACCATTGCCGGAAGGATTGTTGTTGAAAGTACGGTTCGAGTTGGAACCGCTTGATTGGAAACGATTAGGTGGGTTGGAAGAATTGGTTTGTTGCGTGTTTTGGTTTTGTTTCCACCTAAGGTTCGGGTGATTTTTCCATGCGGGGTTGTATGAATCACCGTAATGGTTTGGCTCGGGTTTGAAAGTGTACCACTTGTCTCCCGCTCCGTCGGTACGCGAGGATGCGTAGTCCACAAAAGCTTGTTCGGGGAGTTCCATGCAATCACGAGTGTCGTGGGGACCACTACATAATTCACATGAAGAAGTGATTTTGTTCACTTGGCTTGAAGGGTTAGGAGCCTCGTAGGATTTCATGAGAAACTTGACTTGGTCTTCAAGTTCTATGATCCTACGGTCAGAAGTGCTTGAATTGTTAGAAGGCAAAGATATTGCCTTGACCGTTTTATTCAAATCACGGGGATCACTCCAACTTTCGTTGTCATAAAGAGCAAGATCCTCTAGGAGAGCCCATGATTGTTCCGCACTTAGATCACGTAGCTTGCCACCGGCCGATTGGTCAATGGTTTGCCTCGTGGAGAGATTGATATGGTCATAGAAGATTTGGACTTGGAGCCAAAGTTCTATGCCATGGTGAGGGACTTTTTGGAGTAAGTCCTTGAATCGAGTCCATGCCTCATAGAGAGTTTCGCCTTGACGTTGTTGGAACATCAAGATATCATTCCTTAGCTTGGTATTTCTCCCCGGTGGGAAAAACTGAGCAAGGAAACGAGTAGTGAGATCATCCCAAGAGGTAATGGATCCTGCGGGTTGACGTTCTAGCCACTGACTAGCTTGGTCCCGCAAAGAGAATTGGAAGAGACGCAATCGGGTCGTCTCTCGAGTGGCAACATCAAGGTCTATAGAATCAACGATTTTAAGAAAGTCCTTGAGATGTTGATTAGGATCTTCAGAACGAAGTCCATGGAATGCGCATCCACTTTGCACCAACCGGATGGTGTCGGATCGCAAGGGTGTGATATTGGCTCCTTGAGTGAGCTCAATGGTGTTTCGATAGCCATGGTGGCTAGGACGGGAATATTCTCCTAAAGTACGGGCTCTAGGAGGTGGTGGTGGTTGTTGTGGTGGTGGGTTGTGGGGATTAAGGATATTACCATCATCCATGATGTCGGATGGTAATGGTTACGAACAAAGACACGAAGAAAATAGATAGACTAAAGAAAATCTAGAAAAAGAAAATAAAAATCTCACTAGAAAGGAATCTAGTGAGTAGACCTATAAAATAAAAATTCAACCTAAACAATAACTATTCCCCGGCAGCGGCGCCAAAAACTTGATGCGTGGGTTTTGCAACCTTACAACAGGTTTTACCTCTCGAGGGATCTCAAGAGGCTTACAACCCCACCAGGCAGTGTACCTGACCGATGTAGTATAGTGTAGTGGTAAGTACGGGGGATTGATCGTTCTCCACAGGGAATAGTGTTCGTTAGGTATGAAAGACTACTCTAATAGGTCTAAAGGTTGAGGAAGATTCTTTTTTATGTTTTTATATTTTATGAAAGCAAGTAAAATCTCGGTTTTGAAGGAGTGGGCGGAATTAGTTGCTAGTCAACTAACCCAAATTACTACGAATGCAAATAAAATAAATAACAAAAATGAAAAGTTTGGTGGAAACTAATATGTAGAGAAATGTGTTTACTTAGATTTCCTTACTCCCTAACTATCTTTTACCGGTTGATTAGTGTGTATTAGTCGCGTGGATGACGGGTGTATTCCTTAATACCATTCGTGGGGTGGCGTACGTACTTCCCCAACTCTACAAGCTCCTACTTCACTCCTATGTCGAGCCGGCTAGGAAGCTCCTAACATGGGATCACTAGAATTCGCTTGTGCATTAAATACAACCATAAAAACCTTTAGTACGCATTTGGTTCATGTTTCTTAAGACGTTCAAGCAAGTTACCGAATAGGAAGTTAGCCAGTTTTCTTAAGCCTAACATAGATAAACAATCATCCAATACAACTAATAACACACTAATAACCAATAATCAATAGCTAGGTTTCATTAGATCTAAGCAAACACAAGATAAATCTAGCCTAACATGTTAATCAAAAGACAAGAATAAGATAAAATCAAACAACACATAGACATATTGAATGATTAATTGATAACTTATCTTCAATGTAACATGGAAGATCTCAAGGCAAAAAGCCTTGAAAAAGAAGCTAAAATCGTCTTAGGGTTTTCTCCCAAAATTCCACACACTAAGTTCCCCCTTAATGACAAAAAATTAGAAAACTATATATAGATTTTTGGATCTGACGGCGTCACGTTATGGAGTGTGACGCCGTCACCTCGCCGCTTTTAGGGTTCCCGGATGACCTTCTTGACGCCGTCCCTCTTTAGCTCTTCAAAAATCCATTCTGGCTTATCAAGGCTTGACGCCGTCGAACCTTGAACGTGACGCTGTCCCTCTTTGATTTAAGCCGTGACGCCCTTGATCAAGTTAAAGCGTGACGCCGTCAGAATTCACATGCTATTTTCACTGGCTTATCATGAGTAAATTTCACGTCCACCTTTTCTTGCCAAGTCATGACGCCGTCCAGAGTAAATTGTGACGCCGTCAAAGGTAACTTTCAGCCGATTTTGAGACTTTGTTGTTTTCTTCACTTTTATGCTCCAAAAACGTCCAAAATGCCTCCTTTTCCAGATTTCTCCTCAAAAGTACCTAAAATGACAAAAGAAACGATTTAGGGCGATATTTGATCAAATAAATACGATTTAGGGCTTAAATGACCCCTTAAAAGCGGTACACTTTTCGCTTCATCACTAGGCATGGTATGCCTGTTTCTATTATCTCTAATCGAGACAGTCGATTCACGTCAAATTTTTGGAGGTCGCTCCAGGACGCTTTAGGAACTGACCTCGATATGAGTACAACTTATCATCCTCAGACCGATGGTCAAAGTGAAAGGACCATTCAGACATTAGAGGACATGTTGAGAGCCTGTGTGATTGATTTCGGGAACGGTTGGGACAGGCATTTGCCTTTAGCCGAGTTTTCCTATAACAACAGTTATCACACCAGCATTAAAGCAGCACCGTATGAAGCACTTTATGGTCGTAAGTGTAGATCGCCAATTTGTTGGGCGAAAGTTGGAGAAAGCCAACTTACCGGACCGGAACTAGTCCACGAGACTAATAAAAAGATCGTGCAGATCAAGAGCCGAATACAGGCGGCTCGTGACCGTCAGAAGAGTTATGCCGACAAGAGGCGAAAACCCCTTGAGTTTCAAGTGGGAGATAAAGTGATGTTAAAGGTCTCACCATGGAAAGGCATGATCAGATTCGGCAAGCGTGGTAAGCTGAACCCCCGCTATATTGGACCTTTCGAAATTCTTGCCAAGATCGGGCCGGTAGCCTACCGACTCGAACTGCCATTTGAGCTCAGCGCTGTGCATGACGTTTTTCATGTCAGCAACTTGAAAAAGTGCTTATCTGATGAAAGTGCCGTTAACCCTTTGGATGAGATTCAGCTTGATGAGAGGTTAAATTTTATTGAGGAGCCGATTGAAATCATGGACCGGGAAGTGAAACGGCTAAAGCAGAGTCATATCCCAATTGTGAAGGTCCGATGGAACTCTCGCAGAGGCGCCGGATACACTTGGGAGCGAGAGAACGAAATCAAGCGAAAATACCCTCATCTCTTTTCGAAACCAACGAGTAACGTAAATTGAAATCCGAGACGGATTTTCCGATTAGATGGGGAGACTGTGACAAGTGGTAATTTTCACTTTGTTAATTAATATTATATGAGTATTAACTATTTTTAAGCTAAGCATTTCTATGCGCATTTGCATGTTTCTGAGTGTTTTTGAGCATTTTTGGGAGCTGTCCCGCATACTGTAGCTTACAGTCACTGCAGAAAAAGTATATTTTTGTCAATAAGCCTAAATTATCACATTTCTGATAGTTACTGACAAGTCTCATAATTTACTGAGAGCTTTCTCGCATTTTTCTGAAAAACAACCGCACGCGCGTACCGACAGCACAGTACACATGGTAGCAGTCAAATAAATATATTTTAGAGTCAGTAATGATATTTTATTACATTTATGACAAAAACGCGTATAAAAACTTTATTTTACGTAAACGCGTCAAAAAAGGTCAAAACGGGACTAAACGGTCGCGTTTTAAGCTCAAACCGATACACGATACACCAACGCGGGTAAAAATTAATTCTACCCTCCCCCTAATACACATGAACCGGCCATGGGTGTATTCTACCCCATAAGATGACAAAAACACTCCACTAACTCAATTTAATCCATATATATAATCTAAGTTTACCTTAAATGAGATCAAGCCATATTCACTTATCCATTAAGCTATCCAAAACTTTCCTTGATCATTTTTGATCTACAAAACCCAGACACACTCTTTTCTCTAAAATCCATCCATTTCTTTTGAAGTTCAAAACAATCAAAGTGTATATTAAAGGTTTTTGGGTTATTTGGAACTTAGTTCGGGTAAATTTGGTGAAGCATTGGGTGTTTCTTGTTCTTCCTTGGCTCGTTAAATCCAAAACCATTGTAAGGATCCATAAAACTTTTCAAATCTTGTTAATCTCTTGTTCATTTGATGCCTAAAGATGTTTAAAAGTGTTGAAAGTATATATTTTGTTGATTTGGAAAAATCTAGGGCTTGTATGCTTCTATATAGTGCTCGACTTTTATGAGTTTTATGAGTTAGTTTATAAATTTCTTGCTTGTGTGGTAAATCTTGTTGCGTATAGTGTTAGTTTGATGATACAAACACTAGTTACGGTTTTTACGCGAAATTAATCAATATATAAGCTTTTGTGACCTTATACATGGATCGGCTAGAACAAAAATAAATGATTATTGGGGTTTTGAAAAACATAAAATTTTGGCTCTAATGGTGAAATGGTGGAAAAATATAGTTAAGTGCTTATTTGGATTAGCTTATTTAATAAGCCATAAGCTATAGAAAATAACTAGTAAAAATGGGAAAATGAGTTGAACTAAATAATATGGGTCGAATAGACCATAAAATAGTCAACTTGGAATATTTAGATAAGTAGCTTATTTATTAGAGCTTATTTGATAAGTATAAAGTTTGTTTAGTAACTAATAATCACTAATAAGTACTAAATAATATTAAAATGGACTAAATTAATTTTTGGGCCATAAAACCCACGAGTTTACTGTTGGGCCGAAGCCCATGAAGGATTTTGTAGTTTTGACCTTTCGACCAAACGGACCCAATGAGCGAGTAAAATAATTTTTAGAAACGCGTCGATATATACGTTATAACTAAAAATGCGTTTTGGACTAAAACTTGGTTATTGGGCTTTTCTCTAGTTTTCGGCCCAATGAGCAACAAAAATGGCGAAAATTATTTTTGTAGTATTTTTCGACTCGCCGTGTTTATTAAGAGTTAACGAAACAATAAATATAACGAAAACCGTTTTCGGGCCTATTTTGAGACGTTTAATCTCCGGAAGGGTAAAAATTGACATTTTCACTAAGTTAATATTGAAATAGACTTTGTTGACTTTTTTTTTGACAAAATATTGACTTTGTGTCGAAATCTATTGATAATACTTAACGTAGCAATAACGAATAATATAACGATGAAAACATTCACGACGACTACAATATATATCACAATCACATTTTTGCACATATAGTTAGTTAGTGGAATATTTGAGGAAAATTTGCAACACTTGAGAAATATGGAAACATTGTACAAACGAATGGGTCATGCCCAAAATTTCTAAAAATCAAACCCTTAGAATATTTTTGTGTAAACACTTAACTTAAGAAAACTTTGTAAAAATTACTTAACAATGTTTTAATTTTTCCTATAATCAAAATTGTAATATAAATGATAAATAATGTTTATAATATAATAATCCTCCACTAACTCCATTATTTTATTTATTTCTCAAAAACCTATTTAATTAATTTTAATCTTAATTAATTAAATAACAAAAGTAATTAATGTAATATATATATATCTATACTACATATAATGTAGGGATGAATCTCTCTCCTCTTAGTCTTAAAATTAAGACTTACAAGCTATAATGCTTATTGTACAATACACAAAGCATTATTAATGATTTTTCTCATCAATCTTAATTTTAAGACTTACAAGTCTTAAAGCTTAAAGTACAAAATACAAAGCACTATTAATTTGGTCAAGATATTTAATGTAGTCAATTAATTAACTGGTCAATAAATACAATTAATGTAGTTATTAAAACACCCCTTACATAAGAAATACAAATTATTAAGCATATTGTACAATCAACTTAAGCACAATTCTTGCATTAAATGTTACTAATACAAATAATAAGTCACATTATACAAATATTCAAGCACGAACGGGCAACGGGCCAAATGGGCTCGAGCCCGAACGGGCACGGGCCAAACGTGTTAGAGCCTGAACGGGCACGGGCTAAACGGGCTCATGTTATACGAATGACTTTAAAAAAGACCCAAAAAGACGACATATATTCCTTAGTTAATATCCGTAAATTTATTATCAAAAAGAACATAATAAACTAAATACATAATTCACCGGAAAATATTATTTCAGGGTACCCGCCGCCGCAACGCGCGGGTACCTGCTAGTATATATATATATATATATATATATATATATATATATATATATATATATATATATCAACCTTAAAGTTCTAAAAGTAAGACCCAATCTAGACCGTTGGATCATTGTATTTTTGTTGGATGAGATT
>CP139504.1:279812338-279843496 GCA_021014915.2 Artemisia tridentata subsp. tridentata
CGTATCCAGTTTAAATTATCAAAAATCGATTATATTTATTAAAATTAAATGCGTCGTATTAACAAAAGCTAATGCGCCGTATTTTCGTTACGTTTCAAAATACAAGATTTTTGATTTAGCAGATGCACCGTATCAATAAAAATTGATGCGTCGCTTTTGTTTAATAATTCAAAAAACTGTTTTTAATTTAAATAGAAAATACGCCGTATCTGTGAAAACAGATGCGTCGTATGGCGTTATGGTTTAGAAAAATTTCTTATTAAAAACAGAATACGCCGTATCTTTTGAGGAAAGATGCGTCGTACTCGAATTTATTAAACGCGTTGTATTTTATAAAAATTAAACGCAATACGCCGTATCTGTGAAAACAGATGCGCCGTATCGTTTGTATCAGCACAATACAACGATAGCAGAATGCAGAAAAATAGAAAAAAAGAAAAACAAAAATAAAAACAAACAAAAAGAAACAAAAATTACAGAAAACAAAAACACACAAAAACATAAAATATGCAAATTATACAATGAATGCAATCTATCTAATATATAACAGGGTTAGTGGTTAGAATCTAAAAAAAAAAAAAAAAAAAAAAAAAAAAAAAAAAAAAAAAAAAAACCTAATTAAAATACATAATCAAATTAACAGATAATAACAATTCACTCCCCGGCAACGGCGCCAAAAACTTGATGAGCGTGATGTGTCGTTGCGGTTTAGCAGTATTAATGCCTACTCAAGTTTTAAATTTATATTTAGCCGACTTATCAATAACACACACACTTAACGAGCAGTGTACCCGGTCAGTATGAATATAATGGTAAGTAGAGTGTCGATCACTAAGAGTGGAACGTATTATCTAGTTATTCTAATCAGTATTTTAATATCCTAAGTTAGCTATACAACCTAATCTAACGCAAGGGGGTTTCAGCCTGAGAGACTGGCACGGTTTGGTTATGATTAAATAGTGGACTAAACTAATGAGCACGAATCAGCGATTAGCACACACGTACACAGATAGATACTCGAGACAATAAGAAGACCTGTCCTGATAATTAAGTAGCTTGTCACTTGTTTTATTGCTAGTTTTATATGAAGTGTATATAATTAAACCTTTCTCGTTGGCTCTAATCTTATCGGCGAGTAAACCCTTAATGATTACTTATGTCTATCCTATTTATTTAAGCGTCTCTAATAAATAGGCGAGGAAGGGGCATGGCGACCCAAGCAAGACTCAGCTAGACACAGAGGTTATCAATGCACTAATAAAAGTCACCAAAGACATCAACATATAAACTTTAATTAATGGGAAAGCAATATTAAGGGGAGTGCATGATCTTTCGTAGTCACATGACACAAGCCCATCAATCCTGATGAATTAAAGTGTACTAATACAATAAAACAAAACTACTTAATGAATTGAATACATGCAGGACCTTCTTACAGCTCTTGTATCTTCGTTTAGGGTGTGTCTTGTGCTGCTTGGTCGTCTGAATTCGGCTCAAGGGTTATATGGTCTTCGGTCTCTATATATCTGAGAGAGCTCCCAAATTCGTCTGTCGTTGGGGTATTTATAGTTTCTGCATGAGGGATCGATGCGGCGCATTGAGTGAATAGATGCGGCGCATTGACTTAACTTCGCGTGGGGTCCAAGATTAATATATTCTGGAATATTCGTACACCGTCTTCAGATGCGGCGTATCTTGATCTTTGTATGCGGCGCATGTACTTTAGCTGTCTTGGATTGTAACTTGTGAAATCTTGATAGTGATACGCCATATGTTAGAAGTATATTGCGGCGTATCTGGAGTAGAACGAGCTTGATCTTCTGGATTTCAGTAGGCTTTTGACATCTTGCTTGTTTTGCTCCATAATTAATCCAAAATCGCCAATTTTCACGTAATGCTTGTTTTTACCTGAGAATTACTAAAGTAAACATTAATGTATCGATTCTCATGTATAATATAATAAAACAAGTCAAATAAATAGGATAAATGATGATAATAAAATGTACTTATTTGAGTTCATCAATGGAATAGCGTGTTTCAACTTTTAGAATGCCGTGTTTCTTCACTTAAGTAAGTCGTGTAAAGAGAGCAAGAAAATAAACACAAGAATCTCCTTAAACTTAACCAAATGTTTCACTTAATCTTATCACTTAACACAACCGATTAGAAAGGGATAGGAATAAATCGTGTCACACTTTAGGAAACAAATAAAAACGTGTATAGTATTTGGTTGTTTGGTGTAGTATAGTAGTATTAGGTTAGTTGGTTGGTTTATTCAGCTTCATCAACAAGTTAGTAATGGTTGGTTTTTCTTCATCAGTCATAAAAGCCTACAGAATTGGAGATTCGAATGGTTAACATACGGGTTTCAGAGGAAGCTTAAATGTTCAAGTGTTTAACCATTTATTGTATTTGTGCAACACCACAAGGGAAAGTTATTGATTCTTATTATTGTTGATTAATATTGCTACTGATGGTTTAAAATTTTGTTGTCTCAAGTTCATTTTTAGTGCGGAAAGCTTAATGGATAGTAATTTGAGATATTAGAAGGATAGATTGGATGTGTAGTATTAGTTTTTAATTTTAAAGATCATATTTGTAATATTCTCTATTTGTTGATAACAAAAAGGGGAAGAGATGTGGTGGATAGCATAGATTAAGGGGAAGACAGTATAGTTTCATTCATGGTGAGATTTAATTATCTCAATTTCTCTACTTCGTCTAGGGAAATTCATACAAGAACGTGTTTGTTTTGTAATCATCAAATAAGGGAAGATTGTTGGGAATTATATTTTCATAGATTTGATGATCAGAGAACAAGAAGAATGAAACATGAAGAATACTGAAATGATAAGCAAAATACGCTAATGAAGCTGTTGCAGGAGTTGTTAAGTCTTCTGGTTAAGTCTTCTCATAGTTAAGTCTGGTGGTTAAGTCTTCTCTCAGTTAAGTCTGGTGGTTAAGTCTTCTCCCAGTTAAGTCTGGTGGTTAAGTCTTCTCCCAATTAAGTCTCCTCGTTAAGTCTGGTAGTGTTAAGTCGGTTCATTACACAGTTAAGTCTTGTAGTGTATCAGGTGCTGCTATGAGTCATACTACTGCTGGATGGATAAGGATGAAGAAGATATTATCTATAGATAATATCTAGATATGTTATCAGTCAACAAAATTTTAAACAAAGATACAAGTTGTATCTTAATGACTGACACATAACAAGCAAGTAGTAGACAAAGACTTATCATATTGTAAAAGGTCTCCTTGGACTATAAAAGGAGATCTTACCCCTTAGATAAAAATATGTTTTACAAGTGTTTAGTATGCTTAGAATTTAAACACTAAATATGTTAAAATATAAAACATCAAATAGTGAGTGTGTGTGGGAACATCAGACATGGGGTCTGATGTTGTTATGTTTGTTTAGTCTCAAGGATCTTTGATCCCTGATTAGAGTGTAATCGTACTGCTATTGATCAAGTAGTATTGGGGCTGATTTTATAACGAAAGAGAAAGTTTGGCAAAACCTTGTTGTGATAATATTGTTTCTTTCATTTGAATATTCCGCAAATATTATCATCATGCTAGTCATAGACAAAATCCTAAATCAAAGGTGTAACAACCTAGAGTCCATAAACGATCACGTAACTTATTTTAGTAGATGTAAGTCGGTCTAAAATAAGTTTTCACATTCTAGGTTTTAATTTTTTGAAACCCTAAATTTTTTACTGTTCATCCAAAACTTTTTTTTTTTTTTAGGTTTTGTAAAAATTGTAGAAACCCTAGGTTGCATGCAATATTTTTTATGTGTTTAATTCATAAATAATTGTTATGTGTCATGGAATTGTATGCGTATCTTTGGAAACTTGATTAATTGTTAATAAGTTGATGTGGATCCATGATGAACGTGCATGTTTGATCATGGATCATATGAATATCATGAAGTAATTGTTACCTGTTTATTTGTTTTACATGCTAATTGTGCTATAATTTGGGAAGACCTAATTTATTGTTTATCAACTTTGTGTGTTCATTGTATATTTTTATTGTAAAACTTACATTACCAATTGTTGGTACGTGGTCCATTAGGTACCTAGCTCGAAAACCAATGGGACTTTTACATTGAAAGATATACATGTTAGTTGATTTATTTAGCATGTTCATTATTCTTGTCGTTTATTTTTATTATTAATTGCTTATTTGTTTATATATTGTTGGACATGATTGTAAGCAAAGGGTAATTTTAGAATATTAAATAAATTGGACTAAATAATGGTGAAATCGGATTTGTTTTTTACATCATTTAATTGAGTGATGATTCTTGTACCAAATAGTAAGAAAGGCTCACCCAATTTTGACAAACTGTGTGAGTGTTTTAAGGAGGGTACGCATTAAATTATGACCTAAAAGAAACGGGTACTTAATTAGTTGTATGCTAAACCTTAGTTTCTCCGCCACTTTGTGCGTCAAATTGTAGCTACCTAGTACGACTATTTTTATATACAAAATCATCTTAAGGGTGAATTAACCTTTAATTCCACGCGCCACTTTGTGGTAATTATCCGAAACACTAAGTCTTTAGACTTATGCAAAAGTACAATATAGTGGATGATAATTAAAGGTAATTCTTTGATTGGTAAACCCAATACCTCAATCAAAACTTTGTTAATTTAATCTTAGTGAAATTGGTTAATAAAAAGTCTTTATTAAAACCTATGTTATGAAGTTGTATGCATGCTTCTTCATACATAATTTTTGATTATACACATAAAAAACTAGTACCCTTAAAATTTAAGTATATGCCATCTAATTAAAAGAACACTTGAAGTTGCAATTTACGTCATGTGAGAGCTTGGCTAGATTGTAATGGAAAGGTAAATCTTCATGTTGTGTGATAGCTCAACTGGACACATTTGCAGTTCTTTAAATTAGACAACTTAATTGAGTTTGTTAGTGAGACCTATGACTCAAGGCATAAGATGGGGATAAAACATGCTTACATTGCAACTTGGTTTGACAATTGTAAATCCCATAATGATCTAGGGATTAGAAAATGTTTGCCAACTATTGTTCAACAATTACCTTGTTGAATACTTTCATTACTAGCAGATCAACTGAATTAATAGAACCATGTCAATTAGGATCCTAGCTTTAAGAAAATTCTATGGTTTATATGAATATTAACCAATGGGTATTTAATTTTCTTAAAGATTTTATTATCGAAAATACTAAAATTGAATTTTGTAAATTCTTTTAAATGTATTAATGCAACATTAAACCGTAAACGTAAGTTATTCTTTTATTGGTAAATTGATCTACACTCGTAGGGGTTTTTGGCTAGAGTCAACTTTACTAAAAGAATAAACCTAGTCTCCTTTCCATGAGAGAAGCGTGAGACTTAATCTTATTCCTTTTCATGAATGAGAAAGATATGATAGGAAAATTTGAATTGTCTAAATTCTAAATACATAAATCATAGTAAACTTTAATAGTTAAGAGAATGCACATTTTCTGAGTTATTAAATTAGAAGCTAGACTAATTACCGCAAAATTGGTAAAAGACAAACTAGTATATTTATCTAGTTGTTTTGCTTTGACCATTTAGAGGTACTACATACCAATGTGGGGATGGTAGACCTATTAAGGAAGAAATTGCGTGCTCAATTTTCAAGTTAGTAGCATTGATGGATAGTCCTTCATCTACGTAGTAGAATACACTCTTTTAGTACCTAAGTAATTGTTATGTATGGGTTTTCTCAAAGGTGTAGGAAAGTATAAAAAGCACACTATTTGCTTTTACTGGTTATGAAACACTTACAATGTTGTCAAATCCAGTGGGAGCATTGTGTTCTTATTACTGAATAAGGAATTATTGTAATGATCTGTAATTCAGTGGGAGATACAAGCTTTGTCATCTTGGTAGTAACCCAGACTATCTCTAGAATGTCTAAAGATAATTACTTTCCAATTATAGACACTTGTATTTTTAAGGATAGCCATGTGCGTTTCCTTATTAGAAAATGTAGTCCTACATCTACTAGTTATGCTAATATCTATGACACTATCATATTGTTCACATAAACAAACGCATGTTGTGTTGTTTATTTCCTACATGATGTTGTTCCATGCACAAGTGAGAGAAATCTTTATTGTGTGCAAGGTACAACACATAAGACTATGATTTAAAGGATTCTCTTGACTGTAAGGTAAGAGACTAACGTTCTAACACATCTAATCCAATAAACACTTGGTGTTGCAATTTATGTTATGTGAGAGCTTAGCTAGATTGTAATAACAAGGTAAATCTCCATGGTTACGTGAGACTGTACATGGATAATTTACTGTTTCTAAATTAGACAACTATTTAGAACATGTGTCAAGATAATAACATAGACTACCTCAATTCTAATATTTATGTATTCATGTAATGACATGAATAAATTATTTATGTATTCTTGGAATGACATGAATAAATGAAGTAATCTAATACTACTTCAATTTGAATAGTTATGTATTCTTGGAATGACATAAATAAATGAAGTAATAAAATTAACTTGAAATTACTATTGAAACCAAAATGGTGGTGTTCATGAATACTTTAGTTAAACATGTTTATGTTTTATTGTAAAGTCACAAATATGAAGTCTTTTAATTGTTACAAGACTTATAATAATATAAAGTAAGACGTTAACTTGTTATGTTTTTAATTAATACATACACAAGAAGTCATTGAGTTGATCAATGATTTATAACGTATAGTGGAATTATAACAATTTATGTTTTTGTTGAGACATGAACATGAAGTGACTTGGTCAAAAAGTACTTGTGTTATAAAGCATGCAATTGGCTTGGAAATTCTATTATATCATTAAGATGACTTAGTTGATAAATAGATGAGCCAAAAGAAATATGATTATATTAAAATATTGTTAGATTGTCTCACAATATTATTTCTAATGAAATACCACATGTTTCTGGTATGTTCAGTTTGGAAAATCAAACTCTTGTTATATTGTTTGATTCAAGATAACTATATTTTCTTTTCTTCAAAATGTTATCAAGGTTAGAAAATTGAGTATGGATTGAATATACTCAATAAGACTCCAACCTAGAAGATTAATAAGACACCATTATATTATGAAATGTGATGAATCACATCAAGTCTTAAAATGAAGTTATGAATTTGTTAAACTGCTTATGAGTAGGTTATTAACAAACTAATGTCAGAAATTGTCAATGTGTATTTGTAAAGTCCCAAAAAGAGAACATTGTATTATTGCTCGATTCGCTAAGTATTTATAGATAGTCAATAAATTAAAAAAGGCAAGTGAGAGTTTTATCTTGAAAAGATAAAATTACAAGATACATAATCTTCTGAAATACACTAGTAAACATCATGATGAGGCTAGACATGTAAATGTTATCCTCAAGATGATGGAATTCTCATTCATAGATCCGCAAGGACATCTAAGATATTTGATTAATATGCTGAGGATTATAAGTTACATGATTATGGTAAACCTGATAATCATTATGATGCATTACCAAATATTGAATTGGGTAAATTACTCATACTATAAATGTTAAGATGATGTCCATATAGATAATCAGTTTTTGAAAAGTTGGTTTACTTAATAGTTAGACTAGAAAATGAAGATGAGTTTCTTCAAAGATAAGGTAACCCTAGTGGTTTAGATATTTTTGTAGAAATCATATTGACAATATTGTACACATATTTAATGCATGTCTTATGACAAGATTATTGATCACACTTAACCAATTAACTGTGATTAAATATTCTTTCCTAGACACATTAAATATATAAAGATAATATGTCATACTTATTTTCATTAATATGAAAATTGACAATGGAATATCAAAACTCTTTCATGAGTGATTACTTGAACGAGGACGGTAAGTAATTGAAAGGAGTTTATGAATTCAAATAATCTTTGGAAGTGTACAAGTGCAATAATTCATGAATGGATTAATGCATGCATCTAGGAGATAAAACTTATGTTTAATTAATCCAAATTTTGATTTATGATTAAAATAAGATAATTTCTAGGTATTCCTGAAAGCTAGTGGGAGTATTATGTTTACTTTCTTAAATCATATATATTGTAAAACATATAGGAAGTAATATTCCATATAAGTTAAATGTTAAGTCTTAGTTTGGAATAAAACTTCACTTGAACGATTTAGGAAATAAGACATACAACCTTGAAATAAAAGTTTATTATTAATAAACATGTGCGGTAAATGAATCTAATAGAACATGGAATGTTATTTAGAAAATCTAAATGGATATATAAAACATGAATGAAATCTAAGGATTTTTCATGTACATCATGTTATTGTTGTATCATGCTTGAATACAAGATGATTTGACAACATTGATATCTAATTAAGTTATTAGATAACTAGTGTAATAAAATAGAATATATTTGGATTTAGAATTGCATTTCTTGGAGTTGCTCCCAGATTCTATGGATGAACAATATGTCAATTGTTGAACAAATTGTCATAGCCAACAAACTTGAAAGTTTGGAAGGCATTAAAACATTACACAATAGATATTAAAGTTTACGGAGTTTTAATGAGCATATTGTTGTTTGTATACAATGATGCTGGTTTAATTGAGATGATACTCAATACTAGTCATGGTAGGATTTCATCCTCGGCTATGTAAACTAGTTGTGCTCACTAAGAGCATAGTTGCATTATACATTAAAGAATTAGAATACTTTAAACATTAAAAAAAAATTTGAAAGTTTGATTCACTAGTTGAATTCTTGAAATAAGTATTCTCAAAATTACGATAGATCAAAGTTGGTTGATTTATGCTTTGTCAACAAGTATGATTAATCATGACTTGATGCATAATTCATCAACTAGAATTTTCATGCATTGATCTATTTAGTATTTGGATAAGGGATATTAAACAGTTATTATTTATAATGAATTTAAGTACTTGGTACGTTTGTTTTCATTAATAATAAATTGTGTCCTATATTTGTATGTTTAAATCCGTGAATAACTTATGTTATTCTAAATACTCCGTTGTCGATTAATGACATGAGAATATTATTAAACTAAGACAAATCTGAGTATTGGTAAAATATACTTGAAAGTATATTGATGCGTTGACATGCCAATTTCACATGATATTCAATGAATTGAATATAGGACTTATCCCAACTACATGATTGTACTTTATGGATCTTGTCATTAAGTAAATCATGAATAGTTGTCCTCAGACTTGAGATATCAGAGAACTGTCATGGATGTAGTGCATTTCTGTGAAGCAATTTAACGCTATACGTAACTGATAGCTATAAGATTGTTTTCAGAAGTGTTACAAAGTTCATGGGTTTTGCTTGTAGTCAATAAAGAATTTGTTCCTTCAAATTCATTTTGAAGTTTAATACTGATGGGCCCCTCGTAGGGTTGACAAGATGTTTGCGTGCGTATGCCCAAGATCTATCTGGAATACGTTCAGAAGATTTTGTAATCTTGCTCAATCATAAACAACAAGAAACAGAATAGTTAATTATGGAATAACTGAGATCCATATCCATTTTAACATGGTATTAGAAACAAAAGGATAATAATAATGATGAATCATTAAAAGGTTTTTCCAGGAGACCTTACTCGAGTTGTACTAGAGGCATTGAAGTATTGCTAGACGCTAACCAATGTGATTACACTATTAAGATATGTCAAAGTGGGAGCTGTTAGTTTTATGGACATAAATTAGTAGTGTATGTTAGGATCGAACTCGAGACCACGGGATTGCACACTTTACGTATGAGAATTAAAGTTTAATAATTTAATACAAAAAGTTGTATTTAATTATTAATTACATAAAACGAATAACGACCATTAGTAATTAACGGAAATTGACTAACGACCATTAATAGAAGGACTATTGTTGAAAAAGTGGACAAGAAAGTTCTGGAACCCATGTGGGTTTAGGACCGATCGGTTGTGGGTAAAACCCAATCCAAATTATAACTTGTTCCCTAAGTTTTGCAACACTATAAATACAAGGCCAAGGGTTTCATTGTTTGACATCCCTTGTACACACAATAAACCTTAAATTGTGTTTTCTTCTTTCTTTTGTAAAGCTAGGCCAAACACCCTCTTTGTAAGGGTTTTTGGATTTTGTTTTTCAAAAACAAATCGTTTGGTTTTAGTTTTGTGTTTCTTAAACTAGCATTTACTTTAATTCGTTAATAGTACGTGTGTACAAGAACGTGGTGTAAACACACCATTGTTTACATCTTGGATTGAATTGCAAAAAGGTAAGGGGCAATTTTTATAATCCACATAAACCCTAATTAGGGTTCTTGTTCTTAATTGATTCTTGTTTTGCTAGAATCTAAAATGTGTGCATCACTTTTATGCTTCAGTTAATTAATTATGAGTATTTGATCTTTATGCTTCCGTTGCGTGTTCTTGATGTGGTTATATTAATTATATAATTGTTATGATACTTAAATTCCATCACTTTGCTGGCAGCTTCTTCTCTGCTTTTGGTTTTGGTGCCTTCTCTGCTGCCGGCTTCTTCTCCGCTACGGGTTTCTTCTCTGCTGCCTTTGGTGCCATTGCTAAAAATTAAAAAGATGTGTGTGTTTTTAGTATGTGTATGATGAGATGATGAGAATGAAGGTAGTGTGGGGTTGATTATATAGGGTGTGGAGATTAGATTTGATTGGTGGGATGTGTTTCACGCGGATCGGTGATGTTGGTCATTGGATTGTGAAATGTTTTTTACGGTTGAGATTGAGGATTGAGTTATTTGTTGTGGAATGAAGTTTGAAAGAGAAATTTTGAGAATCTATTTCTCAAGTCCTAACAAAAGTTATATACCTACTATAATTTTAAGGCCCGTTTGGTTCGTAGACGACTTAGAATTAGAATTTGGATTAGGATTAGGATTTGAATTTAATGTAAGAAAGATGACGTATAATATAAAAAGATAAATTTTTATTTTTTAATTAGGGTAAATTTCACAGATAGTCCCTTAAGTTGACCCCGTTCTTCTGTTTGGTCCCCCGTTTTGGGTTTGTGGCGAACGGGGTACCTGAAGTTCACCAACGATTCGCAAATGGTCCTTGGAGCCTCGTTATGGCTAACGCTCGTTATCTTGGCTCGTTAGATGATGTGGCATGGCTGGTTTTTTGGTCTTTTCACCACTTTGTACCACTTTCTTGTTAGCACGTTTGGTCCCTAACACCTTTTTGTGAACTGTAGCACATTCTTCTTCGCATGTTTGGTCCCTAGCTCATTGAAACTTGTTGTCCACAAATATTCGACCGTTGTGCATAATATAACCATGTAAAATATAGATCTTCCCAAAAACAAAAACCGAGCAACGATGGTAATCTGTACATGTGGTAAACCAGCTGTTGTCAAGACTTCTTGGACAACCAGGAATCCAAGTCGCCATTTCTTTGGTTGTCCAACAATTGTAAGTTTGGTTATTGGTGAAATGTATATCAAGTTTACACAATGTGATGTTTATTTGCAAAATGTGTTGTTTATTTACACGTTGTGTTGTTTCAGGGCTCAAACTGTCCTTTTCTGGGATGGTTTGATCCTCCGATGTGCCCAAGGTCGGTAGTGATTATCCCTGGTTTGTTGAGGAGGATTAATGCTCTTCTAGGTGTTGTGAAGAGCTTGAAGAACAGCGGTCCAAGTACAAGAAGTATATCATTATCAGTTGGGTTTTGTTTGCGTTGTATGTTTTTTTTTACTGCTTGACATGTCTTCATCCATCCACCATCAAGTCACTTTTAGGTAGTAGTTGTTATTTTGTGATGGTGGTGGATGAATGTTTTAGTAGTTGTTAGTTTGTAATGGTTGTGAGTTTAGGATAATGATCAATGAAAAGTCTGGTTTGTAATAATGGCTAAATCGTAATGTTTTGTGATCAAGTGAATATGGCTTGTTACTGTGAAGTATGTTGTTTGCTTGTTCAATGCATAATATGATTGACTTAGGGCAGTCAACAAACCAAAAGGTTGTAGTTTGACTTAATAAAGTCAACGATCTGATCCATTTTGATTATTCACTTGTAAACCTTTGTGATTCGTACCCATTTTAGCCAAATTGTTGTTTGGAAATGTACCTCTGAAGTGTATTTTTTGTTTGAATAAAAAGTGTTGACTTTCATTAAAAGGTAAATTGTTGAGCATGGTGCCATAAACTTTGTTTGACAAAATTTAGTCAAACAGTACATGAGAATGTACATATGCAGTTCAATTTGTATCCAAGAGTATGGAATGTACACAGCAGTTCATATCAGTGAACATATGCAGATTTATTACCAATAAAAAAAAAACTGAAAACTGTTGCACTGCAACTGATCCATTACCAATCAAAACACATTATCATCATTACAAAAGATAAAGAGACCTTGGTTTTACTATCATCATGAACTACCATAATTAACAGTTACAAGTTTCCTTTTCCTTGACTGGCTTCAAGGCTTTTTGCAGGAGTGGAGGTTGAACCTTTTTTCAGCTTCAAGCTTTAAATACTAGGCATAATCAGAATCAGTAGTACCAATGATATAATGAGAGCTTGTAGGAGTGGTGCTTGAACCTTTTTGACCTTGAAGCTTTAAATACTAGGCATAATCAAGATCAACAGGACCAATGATATACTCAGAGCTTGTAAGAGTGGTGCTTGAACCTTTTTGAGCTTGAATGTTTAAATATTAGGCATAATCAGGATCAATAGCACCAATGATATACTCAGAGCTTGTAGGAGTGGTGCTTGAACCTTTTTTAGCTTGAATGTTTAAATATTGGGCATAATCAGGATCAATAGCACCAATGAAAGTCTCAGAGCTTGTAGGAGTGGTGCTTGAACCTTTTTGAGCTTGAATGTTTAAATATTGCATAATCAGGATCAATAGCACCAATGAAAGTCTTAGAGCTTGTGGATTTGATTTTTGCAAATAAGAAATAGAGAGCATCAAAAAACAAAAAAGAGAGCTTCACAAACAGTCAAATGTTAACACAAAACAACCTTATTTTTTACCTTTTTAATTAAATACACCCAATGATAGATCAAAACAGAAATAATAATACCTTTTTTGTTTGTGGCCTTCATTGTGTGTGAAGTAAGGTTATAGGAATTTGAGGGTTTAAGAGAAATTTAGGTTACAAGGTGGATTATGTGTGTTTATGTGTGTGTTTGATCGGTTGGGTGGGTATTTAATGGGGTGAGATTAAATGAGGTGAAAATGTGTTATATTGTATGTGTTAAAGTATAAGCAACCTGATGGAATCCAAACACATATAAACCCCTGCATCAGTTTAAGGGACTACTATGACTACAAAGTCAAACAAGTCACAAACACCTAAAGTGTAATTGTAATAGCTTAGTGTAGTATAGCAGTTTGACTTTTGGTAGATTATACTGTATTTGACTTTTCTTGTTTGACTTGTAAAGTCTATCAATAGACTTTTCCCGCCTTAATGCCATTCTCTCATTCTCTTTATGGCTTGTTGTTGTTAGTGAGATTGTTTGTTTGTTGAATGCTAAATGTGTTTCACCTAGGAAAGTCAACTGCATACCATTCAACAGGCCAATTCCAAACACCATTTACCATCATCTCAACAATTTAAAAACCATTCATTGTTGCAGTTAGTGTTTGAACAATCTGAAACATTTTGATAGGAAATTTAGTAAATACAATAGAGTTGTAATTACAATGGGACCTTGTAGGAGTGTTTGGCATATCACCTGTAGAAGCTCATTCTTAGAGTGTTTGGCATTGCACTTGTGAGAAGTTAATACTCCTTTACCTACCTCACACAATGAAAGTCAAATAGGTGTATTTCAAAGTACATAAAAGGTTCCATGAGTAAATTATCCTACCAACTAAGATAGTGAAGTAAATTCTCCTTCCAACTTTTCTTCCAACATAGATATGGCACAACTGTTAGCATTAGAAGTGTTGATCATTTATGTAATCAAAGAGAGATCTCAATGATCGCCCCTTAGGGGGAGATTGTTATGATTAAAAGTGACGATCATTATCGAGTCAACAAGTATTGTAATAGTTAGTTATATATAGTCGTGTAATAGGAAGTAATAGTGCTAGTCCAAGTAGTTAATGTAAAGCCAAAAGGCTCGGCCCATTAAGGGTCCATGAGAAGGCCCATCGAGGCCTAGTGTAAGAAGTATATAAATCCCTCCTAAGCTTGTTAGGAGGGTGTGGGAGTTCATTCAATACAAGGTTTATTTCACATAGTTCTCTCCACCTCTCTCTACCTCTTTCTCTCTCTAAGAATACTTATCTCTCTCTCTCTAAGTTATATGTGTGTGAAGTGATAATATTGGGCCTTAACAACAACCTTCAACTAAAAAATTAAAGACAAAGAAAATGACTGGTAATGATACACACGTAGGGGTGTTGGATGACAGCAGCGAATCAACTGAAATGAGATGCATTGGCTGTTATATGGATGTTAAAAATATGGCTGGTTTAACTTTTGAAGCAAGGCTACCTAAAGGAGAAGGTATGTGGTTTAACTGTTGGAGGCATGCTTACAGAGGTGGAGGTGTTGTTGCAGCTGGTGGAGCTGGTGGTGCAGAGGCAGAGAAAGTAAGTGGTGGTGTTATAGGTCTGCATATTAGAAGTGGAAACAAAACTGGAAGTGGTGGTGCAGTGGGTAGTGGAGATGGAAGTGGGACAAGAACACCAACAAAGGAGAGTATTGAAGAAGAAGAAATTGCAAGAGCAAGTCAAGCAAAAAAGAAGCCAACAAACTTCATTAAAAACAAGAACAAAAATTAAATGAGTATGCTCTTTTAGATATGTGTCATGTTCAGAGTTGTATGCTCTACTGGATATAGTAGCAAAACAGGAAGAGATAGGATCCATCCAGTGTCCACTACTATAACTACTCTGTTTTTGCATATTTCCATTTTCATGTTTTGTTCTGTGTTTTATGGTGTGATTAATGTGATTTTCATGTTTATGTTTGTGATACTAATCACAATGTGACTTGTTCTCCAAATCGTGTGCCTGCTGCATGTCTTGAAGAATCTCTGTCTGGTAATGGACAAGCATTATTTTAGTTAGCACAAAGGAGTTACAGAGAACCTTTAGGTCAATATCACAATGAGACTTGTTCATGGTTAAGGAAATGGGAAATTGAGAATATCTTAAGAGTGTGTTTGGGGGAAGGTGTGTTTTGCAAGTTAAATTCACAGTTTGACTTTCATTGTGTGAGGTAGGTAAGTATTGACTTCTCACAAGCCATGTACATTCATTGTGTGAGGTAGGGACCTAATTTGCAATTTACCTTATTGATTATTAAGTGTTTGAACATCAGTATGTTCCATTTTCAGTTGTAAAGGAACATCCACAAGCTCAAGCCATAAAGTCAATTGTGTTGCATTCAACTGTATTCACAAATAAGCTAAAGGGTACAAGCCTATCAAGCAATGTGATATGTACATAGTTAGCTCAATAGTGTTTGTAATGTAATGTGTACCTAAGTAATTCATGTTTGACAAAATGTAGTCAAACAAGTCACAAAACAACATATAACCATTAGAAAATTGCCACACAAGTGGACTATATAAGTTTGTCTTTACAAGGACTTTGAAAATTGCCACATATGTGGACTTTGATGTTTACCTTTACAAGGACTTAGAGAAGTGCCACAGTTGTGGACTTTGATGTTTGCCACTTATGTGGACTTGCATTACAGACTTGGATAAGAGGCATTGTACTTAAACACATAATTGTCCTGAATTTAAAACAAAATTATAGGAAAGCCCATTGACTATCATTAGCTTGGCTGGATTGAGTTGGTATATCAGCAGGTATTCCATCTTGCACACTTGAACTAGGACCAGCTTGAGAGGCTACATCTCCACCTTGCACACTTGAACTAGGACCAGCTTGAGCAGCTACATTTCCACCTTGCACACTTTGCCCATGACCAACACCAGCAGCAACTTGACTAGCTTGTCCAGTTCCACCACCACTAGCTTCTGCATTGTTCAAACCTACATTACAAAACAAGTTTAAAACAATCCCTGAAATTTAAATCAATTAAATAGTTAACTCTGAAAATCTAATAACTACCTGTTCGTGGAGGTTGACCTTGTCCTTTGCATGTAGACTTGTTGTGTCCAACGTATCCGCAGGTTTGGCAAGTAATGCTTCTCCCTCTCTTGCTTACTTTACCATTTTTTACAAAGGGTTCATCCTTACATCTAGACCTTCTTCTCTTCTTCTTTGGTCTGCCTATCTGGACATGATGCTTTGGTGGCAACAGGTGTGTTGCATAGTTAGTCTTCTCCTAGTAGTTACTTCCTCTAATTGGTTCTATTAAGTGAGAGTATACTTCCTTCCATGTGCTCAACCAATAACAGGAATGTATCCAAGATTCAGGAGGTCCTACTTCCTTTCCATTGAGAGCCATATTTCAACAGGCTGCAACAGCATGCTTACAAGGTATCCGTGTCAATTCCCATTTCCTGCATGAACATATCCTAAGCTATACATCAACAACACACTGATCACCCCATGCCCCTGTTACCTGATATTTAACTCCTCCATTCCATATCATATTCAACAAATGAGCCTCTTTCTTAATGGCTTCAAAGATTTTTGTTGTAGTAGGGGTTAGAGGACCATCACATTTGGCAATTACACCTTGTACACATACTATTCTCTTGATGCAGTATTCCCTAATGTACTCTAAAAGTGTAATGACTGGCTTGTCCCTAGCTCCAACTATTTTACCATTAAAGACCTCACAAAGTTGTTGAGCAATAAATCTGTAACTGCTCTACCTATAACACGTAAATATGGAACCATTAAATGATATACATGTCTAACTATTGTACCTTTTTTTCTGTCAAATAATAACAAGTCACTAATTGTGACCACTGTATGGATAGAAATAAATCAAAAAAAAATTACCAGAATAATGAGATCTTGCCCAATGTTCAACTGGTATCTTGTTCAACCATTCATGTGCTTTAGGATTCAAAGTCTTCAAATGTTGCATACACCTTTGAAATTCACTAACAGTTGTAACAGATGCACATCTCCACAATGCATCCTTATATAATTGTCCACTCTAAGACTGCTTCATATTTTCATGAATGTGCCTCAAGCAAAATCTGTGTTCTGCATTTGGGAACACATATTTTATGGCTGGAATGAGTCCCTGCATAAACCAATTCACTAATCAAATATTAACTCATATTATGTTGTATTTAAGAATTCAACTAGCGAAGCATGGTACTAACCTTTTGTCTATCACTGATGAATGTGAAATTTGAACTAGGGTTTAGATCTATGTCATCACCCAAACACATTAAGAACCAAGACCATGAACTCTTACTTTCAGCTTCTACCAAGGCATAAGCCAATGGGTATATTCCATTGTTTGGATCAAGTCCAACAACCACCAACACTTGGCCTGGAAATGGACCTTTCATGAAAGCACCATCTAGCCCCAACAATTCTCTTTTGCAAGCCCTGTACCCATCCTTCAACGCTCCTAAACAAACATATACTCTTTTAAACACCCTTGTAGACAACTCAGGATCAGTATCTCTATCAATTGCAAGCTTCATAGTGGTATTAGGGTTTGTAGACTGCAATTCACCAATATAGTCTCTAAGCATTGCATACTGCAGTGTGTGATCACCTGCAACCTCTCTTTCAGCTTTAGCTTTGGCTCTGAATGCTTTGCTCATTGATACCTGAAGCTCTAATTCACGTTGGAGATGGTATTGAAATGCCCTTCCTGGGATCTGTGGATTAACCTTAACTTGGTCAAAGATCTTATTTGCCAAAAATTTATAAGTGCAGTGTTTTATATCCCTTGATTGAAGGCAAGTGTATGTGTTTCTGTGTGTCTTCACAATCCAATTTTTTGTTACTCTGTCTTTGCTAGCATACATGACCCATGGGCATTGATTGCTTTCAATTTCATTACCAGAACTTCCTACACTCTTCCTCTTCCTTTTAGTACCTCTACCAACTGGGCCACTTGATCCACTAGGCCCAACACCTCTTGCTTCACTTGGGCCAATTGGTCCACTACACTCTGACTCTGTAAACACAGGTAGTTGGTTATCACATTTAACTCTTATCCTAACAGCATCATTCTTTATCAACTTCAAATTTCTCCTGGTCTCACTGGCATGCAAATGTACTCTTTCCTTCACCTCTTCTGGAGTAGAAAACTCTTGGCCACTGAAAAAAAAAGTACTTCTCCCCAACAGGATTCTTTAACAAGTTATTTTCCATACCTCTTCTTATTTTCCTTAACTCCTTGCTTCTACTATAACCTGATTCATCCTCAGAACCTATTGGACTTTCAAAAGTTTCTACACTTACCGCTTCTATTCCTTCTACATCATCTCCAATTTGACTGCAGTTGCCAATGCTGTCAAAAGCTTTATTCCCAGTTAGTTGAAACATATTTACTTGAACCTCAGGCTCGTCTACACGGTGTCCTTCATCATCCATAACAGCCTCTTCTTCATTATCTGAATCTGCATTGTCACTGGAGTCTCCTTTATATTGACTATCATGAACACTATCAATGTCATCCTGCTCATCATGTTGTGCCTGTTCACGATTACCCTGCACACCAACTTCCTTACCTCTACGCTCTACGAATGCAGCTTGTACACGAACATGTTCCTCATTTCTACCAGCTCCTTGCAATTCAGTTTGGGGAACTTTAGGTCAACATCCAAGCCTACGTTTAAGTCCAAGTCATCAACTCCAAAATGTCCGTCATGACTTAAACCAGGAGTAGTGTCAACATTCATAGTATCCAAATAACTAAACTCTGGACCCCTATCTAATTCATTATCCTCAAACTCCATTAACCTAACGACATCAGCTATTCTTTCACCTGATACATCATTAACAGTTGGTTCCACTTGGGTGAAACTCAGGATTAAACTGCCAAACTGTGAATCTATGTGTGGAAGGTCATTGTTTTGGTTTTCACCACATTCATTGTCAGTCAATTGGGTAAATGTCAGACCTTGAGGTGACTTAGCTGAAGGTGCACAATTATCAGTATTCTCATGCCATGTCAAGTACAACATTTTACCAGGTTTTTTTCCCGTACAGGCACTAGTACAAGGTTCACTAGACACATCTTCCTCTATTCTTGCCCTAGTTTGTCCAGTAACCCTAGTAGAACCATGCTCTATGTGTGGGAAATGGTATACACTTTCATTAAGATAAATCAAATTACAATGAATATAATTAACAGTAAATAACAGAAAATTAAATAGCAGACAGAAAGGGGTAGAAACAGAAGACATACACTATGAACGATAAATAAATAAAGCAGTAAAAGGTCGTGGCACGAGGCACGTGTTAAACACGATTCCCTTAAAACAGATTCGCCGTCTTTTTCCGACGATACAACGTCCAAAGCTGTTGTACAGCCGGACCTAACAAAACTTGCCTGAAAGATCACGGAAGCAATGTGTGTTTCTGATCGATGGACTGCTGGAACTCGGCTGGTATGAGTTGCGTTTTTTCTGGATGTCCAACTAAATGAGAATGAGTTTAATTTATAGCCTTCACATGTCTTGGTGACCAAGACAGAATATATGCTAAAACATTAAACCGATTTGCAAATCTGTTAAATAATTAACACAATTTGAAATCTTTTATTAACACAACTGAATCTGCTATTAAACTTGTCAAGAAATTTTATATCAATTCCTAAAATAAATTGATATAGGTTTATGGAAAGAAAATCAGAATCTGCGACAAAAAGATACGCGCACAAACTCAAATTTTCGGAGCTTCATTTGTGTCCGCAGGTCGCGCGGGCTCGCATGAGTTCAGAAGCTTCGAATCCATTTTAGCCTAGAAATCCGATTTTCTGCACCCCCTTGCGCGCGGGCACGTAGGTGTTGGAGTAAAACCAACTAAAAGAATTTGATAGCAAATACCAAGGTTTCCTTATAAACACCTTTTCATTTCAGTCATGGGGCGATGTGGGATACTCTCCCAAAATCCATTTTTTGTGTTTCAAGTGCCTCACTTTGAGACACGATATCTCATTCATATCAACTCTATTTTTGACACATTTTAGCTCGTTACGAAGCTATCATCAACGAGAACGCAAAGCTAACAAGAAATATAAATATATATAACATATACATATATTAAATAGTGTCCAAAATTTGCAAAAAATCATTTTGCGAAACCATTTTTCCAACAATCGCCCACATGAATGGAGATCGGTCAAAAACATATGAAAGTTTCGGTGAAATTTCTGTGGTTAAGTCCTGCATAGGATAGGTAGGTGTGACCCTTTGAACCTTCCCTTATGAGATGCACTTAGTCTCCTAGATCTGAGTAGATGCGATGTCCTTGAACTCAGCCTCTGTTTATGTAGACGAAATTACACTTCACACAAGACTCTCCCTGACATTGTCAAGTCCTCATAGTCATGTTCGTTATGGTCATGAACACTAGCATGGTTCTGTAAAAGCTCTTAGGAATTGCGCCCCCCATAATTCCCTTCGAAGCGACCCCACTTCTCTCTCACATAAGTGATTTCATCTTGAATCATTAAAAACATATACTTTCAGATTTCATTTTGAATCATTATGCTTTATGATTTCACCTTGAATCATTAAAGCCATATGTTTAACCTCTCAACAAGTCACATTGTTATAGGAATGGACTAGGAAGTTACAATATTTAAGTAACTCCCCCACATTGATGTGACTTCCCCCACATTTCTATGATTAGTTGTCCTATTGAACCCAGATCTTGGGATCTCCAGTCAACTGGGTTAGGTTTTCCTTCATAGAAACTCATTCCTTCAAGGGCTTTAGTCTCATTCCTTTATACGACTTACTAAATAACTCTATGCTTAAGCCTTTCGTAAGCGGATCCGCGATGTTGTCCTTTGACTTCACATAGTCAATTGAGATAACTCTTGTTGAGAGTAGTTGTCGTATCGAATTACGTCGACGATGGATATGTCTGGACTTTCCATTACACATTATGCTATGAGCTCTTCCAATTGCCGATTGACTATCACAATGTATACTAATGGCCGTTACCGGTTTAGGCCACCTTGGTATGTCCTCTACGAATTGACGTAGCCATTCCGCCTCTGTCCGCATTTATCTAATGCGATAAATTCTGATTCCATCGTGGACTTAGCTATAACAGTTTGCTTGGAAGACTTCCAAGATATAACCACCCCTCATAGTGTAAACACATATCCACTAGTCGAACTAGAATCCTTTATGTCAGATATCCAATTTGCATCACTGTATCCTTCTATAACAGCTGGATATCTATCATAATGCAGTCCATAATCGCGATTGTATCTCAAATAATGAAGTACCCTAGTCATAGCTCCCCAATGTGCATAACTTGGATTACTATTATACCTACTTAGCCTGCTAACAGCATATGCTAAGTCAGGTCGGGTACTTGTCATTAAGTACATTAACATGCCAATAATTCTTGAATACTCTAATTGGGCAACACCTGCGCCTCTATTTTTAGATAGATGCTTACTAGTGTCAATTGGAGTTCTAGCTAGGCCGGAATCCCCCGCATTGTGAGTATTAAGAATTTTGTCCACGTAATGTGCTTGACTCAACACAAGTCCATTTTGAGTTCGTATGATCTTTATTCCAAGGATCACATCAGCCAAACCCATATCCTTCATGTCAAACTTTGATTTCAACATGTCTTTAATAGATTTGATCATCTTGTCGTTATTGCCAATGATAAGCATATCATCAACATATAAACACAAGATTACATATCCACTATTTGTGTCTTTTACATATACACACTTGTTGCATTCATTAATTTTGAATCCATTCTCTAGCATGGCGTGGTCATATTTTTGATGCCATTGTTTGGGAGCTTGCTTTAAGCCATATAATGACTTAACAAGCTTGCAAACTTTGTTCTCTTGACCAGGAGCCATGAAACCCTCAGGTTGGTTCATGTAGATTTCTTCTTCTAAATCTCCGTTTAGAAATGCCGTTTTCACATCCATTTGGTGAACTTCCAAATTTCTTAAAGCGGCAATAGCAAGTATCATCCTAATCGAGGTTATTCGCGTAACAGGCAAATATGTATCAAAGTAATCTAGACCTTCTCATTGTCTAAATCCTTTGATTACCAATCTTGCTTTGTACTTGTCAATGGTGCCGTCGGCTTTCATCTTCTTCTTGAAGATCCATTTTTAGCCTAGTGGTTTACAACCAGGAGGTAAATCCACAAGCTCCCAAGTATGATTTTGTAAAATAGAATCTATTTCACTTTTAATGGCTTCTTTCCATTGAGGCCCTTCTGAGGAAGTTACCGCTTCTCGATAAGAAGTAGGTTCATTTTCTACCATAAAAGAAACAAAATTGGGTCCAAACGATTTCTCGGTTCTTGCCCTTTTGCTTCTTCTAGGTTCAACCTCTTCTTCCTCTATTTGATCTTGTCTCTCATCTTGGAGATCATTATCATCTCGTTGTCTTTTGTCTTGGACAACATCGTCATCTATTCTAGATGAACTTCCAGTTTCCTTCGTTAAACAAGGAAATATATTTTCAAAGAAGGAAGCATTCCTTGATTCCATTACAGAACCCTTTTGTATATCTGGATTTTTCTAATCATGTATAATGAAACGATAAGCACTGCTATTCTTAGCATATCCAATGAATATACAATCCACATATTTAGGTCCAATCTTTTGGGCCTTGGGTGTCGGTATAGCTATCTTTGCTAGACACCCCCACACTCGTAAATACTGATATGATGGTTTTCTTCCCATCCATAGTTCATAAGGGGTCTCTTCTTTTTCCTTACGAGGTATCTTATTTAAAAGATAAGTACCCGTTAGAATGGCTTCCCCCCACATGTCCTGGCTTCAACTAGAACTTATCAACATGGCATTAACCATTTCCTTCAAGGTACGGTTCTTCCTTTCGGCAGTACCGTTTTGATGAGGTGAATAAGGACCAGTGAATTCGCGTCTAATTCCATTTTTAGCACATAAATCAGCAAATAGAGACACATATTCACCTCCTCTATCACTTCGTACAACCTTGATTTTCTTATTAAGTTGATTCTCAACTTCTTTTTTGTATAGAACAAACTTGTCTATAGCTTCATCTTTACTTTTTAACAAGTAAACGTAGCAATACTTTGTACAATCATCAATAAACGTGATAAAGTACTTATTGCCATCTTTTGTGGGTAGTGATTTCAAATCACATGTGTCAGTGTGTATCATATCAAGTGGTTCGGATTTTCGTTCAACCGATTTGAAAGATGCTCTTGTAAGTTTGGCTTCAACACAAGTTTCACATTTATATTTTGAGTCAATATGGAAATTAGGTATGCAATTAAATTTAATCAAACGGCGCATTGAATTAAAATTTACATGTCCACGACGGCCATGCCACACATTAGAAGACTCAATCAAGTAAGCAGAAGAATTCATTTTATTGATATCATTATTGACAACCATTACATTGAGCTTAAACATACCATTCAGGGCATATCCCCTACCAGCATACATTTGATTCTTAGAAAGAACAAACTTATCAGACTAAAAAACAAGACGAAAACCAAACTTGTTCAACAGCCAACCAGACACAAGATTCTTGCGAATCTATGGAACATACAAGATATTAGTCAACTTGAGCTCTTTCTCGGATGTCATCTTCAAGATTACATCTCCTTCACCCTTGATATCAGTGGTTGTAGAGTTGCCCATGTACAGCTTCTCTCCATTGTTAACCGCTCTGAAAGAGTGAAACATACTCTTATCAGCACACACATGACGGGTAGCCCCAGTATCAACCCACCATTCCCTGTTGTTGGAACCTACCAGGTTAACTTTAGAGATCATGGCAATGACGTCAGACACCATAGCAATCATGTCCACATCATTCACCATATTTTCCTGGCATGGAGTCACCCGCTTCGGCATCTTGCAATTAGCAACATGGTGACCTGGTTGGTCACAATTGAAGCACACACCTTGGAAATTCTGTTTCACAATTGCACCTTTAGGAGCAAGGTACTCAGACTTCCCTTTGCTCTTTTTGTCATTATTTCCTTTGCCCTTGCCTTTTCTTTTGACATTAGACTTTGAAGATGACGAACCATGCTCAACCATATTTGCCTTAGCAGAATCAGGCGTATATATGTTTTTCTGAGCCAGCTTGTTGTCCTCTTCAATATGAAGATGAACAACCAAGTCTTCAACACTCATCTCATTTCGCTTATGCTTCAGGTAGTTCTTAAATTCTACCCAGCTTGGAGGTAACTTTTCAATAATAGCAGCAACTTGAAAAGTTTCACTCAAGGTCATTCCTTCAGCATGAATGTCGTGTAGCAAAACCTGCAGATCTTGAACTTGACTCATCACGTTCTTTGAATCATCCATCTTGTAATCCATAAAATGAGCTACCACGAACTTCTTTGTACCAGCATCCTCAGTTTTGTACTTGCATTCCAATGACTCCCATAATTCTTTGGCAGTCTTGGTCTTGCAGTACACGTTGTACAAATAGTCAACCAAACCATTCAGAACATAGTTGTGACACAAAAAGTCTCAATGTTTCCATGCTTCCAAGGCTTGAACAACCTGTTGATTAGAGGATTGACCTTCTGCAGGAGGTTCCACGTGAGGTGGATTCTCTTTTAAGAACCGCGCAAGGTTCAAAGTAGTGAGATAGAATAACATCTTCTGTTGCCACCTCTTAAAATTTTGCCCATTGAATTTCTCTGGTTTCTCAGCATGATTAGCAACCGTGTTGGTAATTGGCGCACCAGATACATTCACAGTAGTAGTCACAGGAGTAGCGTCAATTGTCATCCTGAAAGTTCAAATTAACTCAAACAGTTAAGAAATTGTTATAAAATCGGTATCAAAGAAATTCTATCGTGATTTCTTAAAACATGTACCAAATCTGCTTCAAAGAAACTCAATCTTGGTTTGAATGAATGTAGATAAATTAAACCAAATAAATAATAAAACTGAATTGATCAGTTTTAAAAGAAACACAAACTTGGTTTCAATATAAACTGATAAAATTAACTGCTTATAAAATCGTTTTAGATCTGTACACCAACCTGTTAATTAAAATCCTATTTCTCAAACTGGTTTTCCAAAGAAACTCAATCCTGGTTTCTATAGAAAATAGTTTGTGCAAAAATCTGTTAATTAAAATTAATCCGATTTAATGAAAAGCGTTTTTAATTATGTTACACATAATCTGTTTTAAGACTGTGGGAAACGGTATACACTTTTATTAACATAAATCAGATTACAATGAATACAATTAACAGTAAATAACAGAAAATTTAATAGCAGACAGAAAGGGGTAGAAACAGAAGACAAACACTATGAACGATAAATAAATAAAACAATAAAAGGTCATGGCACGAGGCACATGTTAAACACGATTCCCTTAAAATAGATTCGCCGTCTGTTTCCCAGGGTACAACGTCCAAAGCTGTTGTACAGTCGGACCTCACAAAACTTTCCTGAAAGATCACGGAAGCAATGCGTGTTTTTGATCGATGGACTGCTGGAACTCGGTTGGTATGAGTTGCGTTTTTTTCTGGATGTCCAACTGAATGGGAATGAGTTTAATTTATAGCCTTTACATGTCTTGGTGACCAAGACAGAATATATGCTAAAACATTAAACCGATTTACAAATCTGTTAAATAATTAACAAGATTTGAAATCTTTTATTAACACAACCGAATCTGCTATTAAACTTGTCAAGAAAGTTTATATCAATTCCTAAAATAAATTGATACAGTTTATGGAAAGAAAATCAGAACCTGCAACAAAAAGATATGCGCACAAGCTCGAATTTTCGGAGCTACATTCGTGTCCGCAGGTCACGCGGGCTCGCATGAGTTCAGAAGCTTCGAATCCATTTTAGCCCAAAAATCTGATTTTCTGCACCCCCCCCCCTGCTTGCGCGCACGTAAGTGCTGGAGTAAAATCAACTAAAAGAATTTGATAGCAAATACCAAGGTTTCCTTATAAACACCTTTTCATTTCATTCATGGGCGATGTGGGATACTCTCCCAAAATCCATTTTTTGTGTTTCAAGTGCCTCACTTTGAGACACGATATCTCATTCATATCAACTCTATTTTTGACACATTTTAGCTCGTTGCAAAGCTCTCGTCAAGGAGAACGCAAAGCTACCAAGAAATATAAATATATATAACATATACATATATTAAATAGTGTCCAAAATTTGCAAAAAAGCATTTTGCAAAACCATTTTTCCAACACTATGTACACCTCAATCAACTTGAAACTAACCAGTAGGGAACTCAAACATCAAACATCCTCATCACATGACAGTGGAAACAACCCATCATCTAGACTACTAATTGGACTTAAATAGTGATAAAACAGAGGCTCGTTCTTACCTGTGTAGCCTAGTTGTGTAACCATCTGGTCTAGGTCAAACACTAAGAAAACATCAGCATCAACCCTATCGAAGATGTCTTCATCACCACCAACGTATTGTCTATCAGGAAAACACATGAATGACCCACCATGGTGTATTCGTATGCTGAATAAATGTCGTGCATATTCTGCAATAAAAAGTCAGTTACTTAGTAAATCAACATATATTAACACAAGTTCATATCAAAATATATCTCAAATCAACAGGATTTCAAGTCATTACCATATTCCTTTTCGCACTCCATTTCCAACTGTTCAGTTGTAACCCTTGGTCCTTTTTTCCGCATCTTCCATGTTGGTAACGACATTGTAGACACAGATTTCTTGAAACTTTTACTCATATTGCAAATTTAGGGACGAAACTCGAGAGTTTTGAGATGTGATGGGTGATGTAATTGGGTGGGAAAGTGGGAAAGGAAGTATAGGAACTATCAAATGTCAGGAACAAATGGAAAGGTAACTTGGTACTTATGGAAAGGCAAAAGTGGTGAAAAGACCAAAAAAACAGCCATGCCACATCATCTAACGAGCCAAGATAACGAGCATTAGCCATAACGGGGGTCAGGGGACGAAATGCGCACCGTTGGTGAACTTCAGGTACCCCGTTCGCCACAAACCCAAAACGGGGGACCAAACGGAAGAACGGGTTCAACTTCAGGGACTATCGGTGAAATTTACCCTTTAAATAATATACAAATATTTGATATTAAATTAATTATATTTAAATGTAGATATAAGAGAGATAGAGGAAATATTTGTGGACCCTTTAATCCACTCAACCCAACTATCTTATAAGGATTTAAGTATGGTATAGTTTGAAGGTTTGAACCCCAAATTTTAAACCCATATTTCACACCAAACAAAGTTATTGACTTTAGCTTTTTAAAACCCATGCCAAAACTATATACCAAACGCACCCTTAGTTTTAAACTTTTTTATGCTCTTTATTTCTTCTCATAACAACGAGAAGTGATTTGTACACTCTTTTATTTTATTTGCATACTCATTGTACAAGTATTTAAAGCAAAATATAAATATATTATATAACTGTTTCATACTATAAACCTATTCCCAATATAGATACAACTTTTAGTAGTTTTATAAAATTGTCAACTCATGCAATGCATTAATTTATAAACCTTTTCAAAATGCTAAATATTTTTATGCCACCTAGACTTGAAATGGTTCCTCAGTATGTTACAAAATTTTTTGAATCTCTTCATAATTTCTTGAACCTATTCTTAGACCACTACAAACGTAATATGTTGTATGGTCTACGAACCAAATACATTAATCATCTATACATATATAGTTAAAAATAGAGCAATAACGAGATGGAAGGTTGAACTAAATGCTTTAATACAACAAGAGAACATATGTCGTTCTTACTAATGTTTGATGTTTTTTTTATATATTGGATTAATATTTTATAAAAATAATATGTAAACAACATGATAACTAAACTCATTGCATATTAAAATCACATTTATTACATCAAACAAAACTTAAACAATACAACATAAACGACACAAATATAACTAAAGACATACATATCCCATCTTAAATCATTCCAATACTACCTCTTCAACAATACAATTTAATCAATTTGAGCGAAGCAATTGATTGTAATAGTTTATCCACTCCATGTATGAAATAATCCATGCGACTACACATTCAGATCTGTAATGAAACCATTGAGTTGCAATAGTAGGCATCGGGTAGTCTCCTTGCAATATCACATTGACATAATGACTATTATTAACATACCCAAGTGTAATGAATTTATGATCGTACCACGGTAGCGGAGTCAACGAAGCGGCACATACGTCATACTACCTAGAGTGTTAAGAGTATGTAAAATGACATTGTATCGTGAAGCAATCAAGAAACCTATTTCTTGCATATTCATCCAGTTTCGATTGTCGCAAATCCATTTTCAAATAAATTCAATCACTTTTTAACATCATCACATTCTTTAGTGCCAAACATAACAACATATTGGTTATAGTAGATGCATAACTCTTTCCTTAAATGATATCGAACTGTGGGCCATGCATTTTCATGAAGATTGAGACCGACAGCTACCGCTCTAAATCCATGATTTCCATCGGCTCTTACATCTCGAACCTTGTGGATGTAAGGATGAAACATTTTCAAAATTTGATTGATATATGCATGTCTTACTGGTTTTCAATTTTCAATTAGTTTTTCTTTTCTACAGCGTTTTGCAAATCACTTCGGGTTTGTACAAACCCACTTTCTTGGGGGTAAACAACTCATTAGTCCGATTTATGAGCTTAAACGTAAGTTCAAAAAGAGGACTCGTAAATCCGATAAGACACCAAACTTACCCCTAGAAGTCGAATCACCCGAACTTTATACCAAACCACTGTTCATCGAGGAACTCTTTGTCGTGACATCCAAACTGAACATGTTTTAAGAAAAAGTCAAAACTCCACCCGATTCCCCAACCGTAACTGTCATTAATCCCGATGACCAACCCATGTGGTCAAGCACTAGGACCATTACACCAACGCCTAGTTCCGCTATTATTCAACGCTCTCTTCCCAACAATTTCTTTATCAAGGGTACCCACATGCAAATGATTCGGGAGAATCCGGCCCGATCCTCACCGACACATAGCTGATTTTCTTGAGATTAGTAGCCTATTCCAATATGGGGAAAATCAAGAGGAAACGGTTAAATTGAGAACTTTTCCATTCTCATTAACCGGAGAATCTAAGATTTGGTTGAAGGAATTAAATGAAGGAACAATTACTGCGTGGGAAGAGATGAGAGAAGCTTTTGTTAGCCGATACTTTTCTCCCGCAAAGTTTAAACGTCTCCTAAATGACATTCACAACTTTCACCAAATCGATCATGAAACTCTCGTTGACGCTTGGCTCCGAATGAAAGAAATGCTTCACACTTGTCATGGCCACGGTCTAACCAAAGGAGAGATAATTCAAATATTCTATCATCGTTTAGACGATCCTACTCAAGGAATTCTCGACGCCAGGGGAATATTCCTCTATAAAACCCCAAACGAAGCATTCAAAATCCTCGAGGACAAGGTCCTACTCAAGCTCGATCTCACGATGAGTTCCCAAAACCACCCAAAACCAAAAACCATTGTTTTCGCTGGTGGAAGCAACATCTATTCTGATCATGCCATTTTGATGGAGAAACTTGAAGCTCTCGCTATAAATATCGATTTTGAATTCTTGAAAATAAGAGGAGAGCTAAAGGAGATGCGAGACGGTCGTAAGAATGGCATAGGACACCACGCTTCAGATTGCAACATGAATGATGACACGCCGATGTGTAAACCTCATGAAGCCAATTACGTCCAAGGATATCACACTGGGTATCAAGACCGAAATTCAAGAAATTCGTACTCATATCCAAACCACAACCCAAACCGTAACTATCCTCGATATCAGCCATGAAATAGAATGCCACATCCATCACAATATTACAAATCACCCAAAGCCTCACCGGAGGAGATGATGAGACAGTGGATGGCCGGTCAATTGAAAGCCAATGAGGATATGACGAACCAGTTGGTTGAATTGGAATGTCAAATTGATCAAGGAAGAAGGAACCACCAAGCCATAATCCAAGACTTGGAAAGGAGGATAAAAAGATTAAATCAGGAGCAAGAAGTCAATCATGTTAAATCTCTTTCTTATACCACATATACCAATTCGAGACATGAATTTGTCTACAAACCACCCTCAATCTAGAATAAGAACGATAAGGGTGATGTTGATGTGATCGAGTAGGATGAAACTGAACCTATTCCAACCATGCCTAACTCGAGCCCAATCATGTCTAACTCACCAACCGTGTCACCTTTTCTTGAGGATTGCACCGTGCATATCCCTACTACTGAACGTTTAGCGAAAGAGAAAATGTTTGCACATGATGAATTTTCAAATCATGTTGGTAACGTGGAATTCAATGCGACTGGAGGCGTTGGAATTTGTCACAATTCGCATTTTCGAGTCTTTACTATGCACGGGATTGCATCATTTCAATTTACGTATGTTCAGTAAACGTTACCACTCAGTCATTACTACTAATGTTATACTCAAATACTATGTCTATGATCCTAAAATACTTTCATGCTATTTTTAATGATATAAAATTTATATTATTAATTTACCCGATGTTTTGAAACCGTTTGCGATATTTTCCGGGAAACGCTTATAACGACGTCGGATTACGATATTTCATCACGATCACTATTTTAACACCCGATTCTTATCAGTAACATGATTTCATAATTTTCACAACTTCGTCGTATTTTATTTTTATTCGTCACGTTTTATTTTCAGTTAACCCGGTACCCGATAACGTCGAAATTATACACTAAACTAACTAACTCCTATCCTAAAATATCTTACAAGTTAACAATACCATTTTACCACTCCCTAAAAACTATTTGCCGCCCCCTTGTTGGCCTAATAAGCCAAAAAGCCTTAAATGGCTTACTTTACTTAAAACTTCATTTTATTTCATAACATATTTCATAACACATTTAGCTAGCAAATTTTAGCAAACACTCTCTCTTTCTCCCTCTCCATCCCACGGCACCAACAAGAGACCAAGGAGATCCCATTTTTTTTTTGAAGACCAAGTTTCATTCTTGT
>CP139504.1:279843596-279995271 GCA_021014915.2 Artemisia tridentata subsp. tridentata
TTATGAATTTCCTAGTATCGCCAAAAACAACCATTATATAAAAATAAAAAGTGTAAAACTAGCAAGTCGCCAAGTTGGTGACCGATTATCTACATGATCGAGAGCGTATGATCAAAGGTCAAAGGAGACAGCTGAGAGATTATGTCACAAAGATTTCAAAAGCATCAAGTTCTATTACTACTCTTAACGTACAATATTTTGCGACTAGCTTTGCGAGGCCGTTCAGTCATATTTTCACCAGTTGTAAAAGTAATATTTTGCGACGAAACTATTTTATTTGACAATAAAACATCAAACAAGGATCGTGGAGTGCCGTTTCAACATATTTACACGAAAAGTAGTTCATAACTTGCCGAGACGTCAAAAAATGTAGTTTTCGACGATAAACGTTATTTTCAAAACTAACGAGTGGTATCGTTAACATACGTAATTGCATGAGTAGAATCATTTCATTTGCTTACCTTAGATCATATCATTCACATTAGGTCGCGGTTAGAGACCGAGCCTCATTCCAGCATATTCACTACTAGTATTGTTGCTATCGCATCAGGTGAGTTTTCATAGCCCCTACTTTTATACATTTTTAACTTTTGGGGGAGATACATGCTTAAATTACTTTTCTCGTTTATCAAATACGTTTTGCATTAGTATGCAAGTCATCTATTACATTGTGCATTGGTATGCAAGGCATCTGTTACGTTTGCATTGGTATGCAAGTCATCTATTCTATTGTGCATTGGTATGCAAGACATCTATTACGTTTTGCATTGGTATGCAAGTCAACTATTACGTTTTGCATTGGTATGCAAGACATCTATTACATTGTGCATTGGTATGCAAGTCATCTATCCTAGACATACTATGTTAGCATTGGGTTGTAAACACACAGGTTGCAAGTCTTGAATGGGCAGGGCTTGGAACTGAGTGGATTTACAATGCCTATGCTATGGAAACTTTCTTTAAACGCTTTTCAACTTATTTATAACAAACTCTATGAACTCACCAACCTCGTGTTGACACTTTAGCATGTATTTTCAGGAACCAAGCAATAGCACGCTACTGGAGGCTTTTGGCAGGGCATGGCATGGTCATAGAAGACTCTGATAAAACATTTGGGACCGCTTAACTTATTTTATGGGCAAACTTCCGCACCACTTTTCATAATGTAAATTTAACACTTTTGACTTATCAAATATATTCTAAATGATTGATGTGAAAACCGTTCTTTACACTTGTGTTATGATACCAATTGAGTTGCACCCCAAAGACATTACTTTCCGCTGCAAACCATTTTTGGGGGTGTGACAGATTGGTATCAGAGCCTAGGCTATAGAGAATTGGGTAATTTTAAAACCTAAACTACAGCTACTTTTACGAAAACTTAACCCTATGACCGCCACGTGCCTGCCTGCCAAGCTGATGCCTCATTTGTGGTTTGTTGCTGACATATTTAATGAGATTTGTATCTTATTGCCAGATGGATTATACTCACTTATTCTCGTTGATTACTGTGATTGTCTTACATATAAGGGTGCATACATATCATACACGTCACAGCGTTACACCTCTTCCTTACGTAGTTTATCATTCGGCCTCAAGCCTGATCACATGCCTTAGTCATTTGAACCACCCTTTACATGTGAAGGACATAGTATTAGTATAACTAAGCTGAGTATTCCAAAATTCATTAAACCTCGGTGGAATATAGACTGGTCATCTATATTCGACCCGGGACAGTGGGACATAGCCTGACCACCTATGTTCGACTCAGAGATGAATTTTGCAATACTGAGAGTAGTTATAATGGAATTATGTCCGGATTGATTTGATCGGTGTAAGCAATTCCAATATCGAGCCAATCTTTCAAAAGACCTCATTTCAGGATGTTGAATCCATTCTTTCAGACAACTTGTTTCCTAGCTTGATTTAGTGACAGTTCTTGTTTGATGAGTTGCGAAAATCAAGCTAAGAGTCAAGTTGTTACCCGAGCCGATTCAGTTTAATCTCATGACAGTTCTTGTTTGATGAGTTGTGAGATTAAATTTGAATCGACAACCTCAAACCGATTTAGCCTAATCCCATGACAGTTCTTGTTTGATGAGTTGTGGGATTAAGTAAAAATCGGTTACCTAGAGGTCTTTTGGGGACTACGCTCGATAATGGGAAAGTTTACCCCCATCAAACCCGACCATGAGAACATACGTAGGTAGAACGAGCGAGCTGAATTCAGGGACTGAATTCCTTAACGGGTGGAGACTGTCACAATTCGCATTTTCGAGTCTTTACTATGCACGGGATTGCATCATTTCAATTTACGTATGTTTAGTAAACGTTACCACTCAGTCATTACTACTAATGTTATACTCAAATACTATGTCTATGATCCTAAAATACTTTCATGCTATTTTTAATGATATAAAATTTATATTATTAATTTACCCGATGTTTTGAAACCGTTTGCGATATTTTCCGGGAAACGCTTATAACGACGTCGGATTACGATATTTCATCACGATCACTATTTTAACACCCGATTCTTATCAGTAACATGATTTCATAATTTTCACAACTTCGTCGTATTTTATTTTTATTCGTCACGTTTTATTTTCAGTTAACCCGGTACCCGATAACGCCGAAATTATACACTAAACTAACTAACTCCTATCCTAAAATATCTTACAAGTTAACAATACCATTTTACCACTCCCTAAAAACTATTTGCCGCCCCCTTGTTGGCCTAATAAGCCAAAAAGCCTTAAATGGCTTACTTTACTTAAAACTTCATTTTATTTCATAACATATTTCATAACACATTTAGCTAGCAAATTTTAGCAAACACTCTCTCTTTCTCCCTCTCCATCCCACGGCACCAACAAGAGACCAAGGAGATCCCATTTTTTTTTGAAGACCAAGTTTCATTCTTGTCCCGAATACCTTCCTTGTTAGAGTTTTGTAATAAAAACTCCAAGGTTGTGGTCATTTTTCATCCGAGTTCACCAATCATCAAGTAAGCTCAAGAACACTATTTTTGATCTTTACATACTCTCTTTGTTCTTATATTGATGTATTTCCTATTTATTTCGAGAGCTATCCATGCAAAACCTATGTTATGTATACCACTTGTTTTATCTTTCATTAAAACTATCTCAATCCTTAGATCGGCATGTTTTATTAACAACCCCGCGAAGCCCACTATTTTTAGTGATGTTTAGGACCCATGACACCTTAAGAAGGTGTATGGTAGGATGTGTGTACTTGTGGAGTTGTGTTGTAGTCGTTTGATCAAGCCGCGAACCAAGAAAACGAGTTTTTAACATATATATATACCCGCTGTCCAGAAATGTAAACTTTGGAAAAATCAGTAAACATGGCTTTATTTTAGCTTTCATATTTAGAAAGTACTCTCAAACACGAAAACGTGGTCGCTTGAATCACTAAAAACCGAGTTATAACGAAGGAGATACGATGTTTTAAAGTTAGCAACGCAAAACTATTATTTTCAGAAAATGCGGGCTGTTGGCCGAACTTCAGGGGACAGAAAGAGGCATTAGCCGTAGTCTAGCTGAGCCGAGCCACTGAGAATATGTTAGTTCATGTTATGACAATCGCGTGGATATAAAGAACATTGAAAACCGACTTGTAACGACCAAGATATGAATTTCTGAAAATCCGACTAACAAAACTTATTTTGACAGCCTCACTATAATTCCAATATTTTCTAAGTGTAAACAGTTTTTGCGAGGCACCATCTTACGAGCTATTTTCCCGTTGAGATAGGCGGTTTGGGCCATAAACTCCTTGAGGTGAAACGAAGTATTCCCGGCCTATTTTACAAATCAATCGACCGCTTGTTGATTGAACTTATAATGAGTAAGTTATGAATTTCCTAGTATCGCCAAAAACAACCATTATATAAAAATAAAAAGTGTAAAACTAGCAAGTCGCCAAGTTGGTGACCGATTATCTACATGATCGAGACGCGTATGATCAAAGGTCAAAGGAGACGGCTGAGAGATTATGTCACAAAGATTTCAAAAGCATCAAGTTCTATTACTAACTCTTAACGTACAATATTTTGCGACTAGCTTTGCGAGGCCGTTCAGTCATATTTTCACCAGTTGTAAAAGTAATATTTTGCGACGAAACTATTTTATTTGACAATAAAACATCAAACAAGGATCGTGGAGTGCCGTTTCAACATATTTACACGAAAAGTAGTTCATAACTTGCCGAGACGTCAAAAAATGTAGTTTTCGACGATAAACGTTATTTTCAAAACTAACGAGTGGTATCGTTAACATACGTAATTGCATGAGTAGAATCATTTCATTTGCTTACCTTAGATCATATCATTCACATTAGGTCGCGGTTAGAGACCGAGCCTCATTCCAGCATATTCACTACTAGTATTGTTGCTATCGCATCAGGTGAGTTTTCATAGCCCCTACTTTTATACGTTTTGAACTTTTGGGGGAGATACATGCTTAAATTACTTTTCTCGTTTATCAAATACGTTTTGCATTGGTATGCAAGTCATCTATTACATTGTGCATTGGTATGCAAGGCATCTGTTACGTTTGCATTGGTATGCAAGTCATCTATTCTATTGTGCATTGGTATGCAAGACATCTATTACGTTTTGCATTGGTATGCAAGTCAACTATTACGTTTTGCATTGGTATGCAAGACATCTATTACATTGTGCATTGGTATGCAAGTCATCTATCCTAGACATACTATGTTAGCATTGGGTTGTAAACACACAGGTTGCAAGTCTTGAATGGGCAGGGCTTGGAACTGAGTGGATTTACAATGCCTATGCTATGGAAACTTTCTTTAAACGCTTTTCAACTTATTTATAACAAACTCTATGAACTCACCAACCTCGTGTTGACACTTTAGCATGTATTTTCAGGAACCAAGCAATAGCACGCTACTGGAGGCTTTTGGCAGGGCATGGCATGGTCATAGAAGACTCTGATAAAACATTTGGGACCGCTTAACTTATTTTATGGGCAAACTTCCGCACCACTTTTCATAATGTAAATTTAACACTTTTGACTTATCAAATATATTCTAAATGATTGATGTGAAAACCGTTCTTTACACTTTGTGTTATGATACCAATTGAGTTGCACCCCAAAGACATTACTTTCCGCTGCAAACCATTTTTGGGGGTGTGACAGAATTGGAGTGATGAAAAAGAAGGAAATTAAGAAGGATGACAATGGTTTGCCAAAGGAACCTACCAAAGAGCGGAAGCTGAATGAATAAGTGGTTCCTCACAACAAAGACGTTTATCACTATCTATGGCACCCAACTGAAATTCCCCATTTGAACCGTATCGTCAAAGTATCCTAATCCGGGGAATAGTCTAGCTAATGAATCAATAATAAATTAAGCGCTTCTCGGGAGGCAACCCGAGCTTTTAATTGTTTGCTTGCTTATTCCTGTTTTAGATAAACATGTACACCCTTTTTGCAAAAATTCTTTTTGAAACTTGGAAGATCTTAAGTGTGGGGGTGTTACGTGCTAATGATGTTTAATATTGCTTGCATTTTGTGTGTTTTGTTTGTTTGTTTGTTTTTGTTTAAATAATTGCAGCAGGTGATGGAGGAGGATGCTTGGATCATAAATCAATTGATCTCACAAGCTTATGCTAGCTTATGCGTAGCATTTAATCATTTGGAGTTCGAGTGATTTCTGTAGCTCAAGAAGTCTGGTTTTATCTCTTACTCTTATTTACCTATTTTCATGCTTTGAAGTTTGTTTTATCACGTTGAGTACAATGCTTAACTTAAGTGTGGGGGGAGTAAATAGGGAAAACGAGACCGATTTTTAATTTTTCATATTTTTTAGCTAATTTTAAAAATTTTGTTTGCCCTTATGATCTAGTTGTTTTCACGTATATAGGTTAATATATTAGAATAACTAGATCATCCCACTAGTGGAATCTGTAACTTTGAAAAATTTGAGATGTTTCCTGATTGACATTGCAATCCATTTTTAGGATCGATAACATTTTCTAGCGCATTTATAGCTCATTACCACTAAACTGTGAGGATTTGAGCCTATTTCTTATCAGCATACATCTTTTATGCTTGAATATTTTGCTATGAGTGTGCTGGTGATTTTATTTATTCTAGAACTTGTACTTGTAAATCATTACCAGACCGTAATAAGATCGCATTCGTGTGATATAAGTGTATTCGTGTGATAAAGAGGCACCTTAGGAATAAAACCAAATGGCTATCCGTTTACACCTAATGATATATTAGCTAACCACATCGGTTAGTTAACCACCCATATTAACCCATTTGTAGCACTCATCTTTTGCGCTAGATACCATTAGTTCACCCTCTGAGCCATCCTTTTCATTTTTGTTACATCCAAAAGAATACAAAAATATTTTACACTTTGAACCTTAGCCTAACCCTTTGTCAAAGTCTAAATGGTGGGTTGCTAGTTGCTTGGTATGCTGGATTGTTTTTTATGATTATTGGTTAGCCACACTTTGCCATTTGTGTGTGCCATTCCGAAAAAGATGAAGATGAGCTCCTTATATTTGTATTTTTGTGGTGTATGCTTATAAGAAGTGTGGGGGAGACGTGATGTATGTTAAAAAAAAGAAAAAAAAAATAAGTCATCGCAACTATAAGATGACAATTATAGCCAATGTGCTAAATTATTATGAAGATGAAGTATGTTTGAGATATTGATTAGCCAATGTGCTAAGACGTGATATATATATTTATATTTGGTGATCGATATGTGAAGAGGAGAAGATTGTAACTATAATCATTTATGGGTTTGCGGTTTGTTCGGTAACTAGCATCATGAGACTTAGACTTGACTTTATTTTTCTTTTAAAACAAATTTCATAAATATTCTCATGCCTTATCCTTACCCTTACCAAATTACTTTATCCGTTGTTAGCTTTCGAGTATCCAGATATAGTAATGGTTTCGTGAAAATATCTAGTGCATTAATATTCTAGTGACCATCCGGTTTTTGAGTAATCAAATAACGCACCAACGATCTAAGGTATATTACTTTAGTGACCATCCGTTGTTCGAGTAAATCAAGAATTTGAGCTAGCGATCTATTATGTTTTTATATAAGATGTTTGAACATAATCCTGGTAAAACCCGAAGCCTTAATGTTACAACCCAAAAAGTCCTCTTTAGATGTTTACACTTGGTGCTTACACCACGTCGGTGGAGTTTTGTTTCTTGTACAAGCCTATGATAATATTTAGATTATGACTGAGCAATATGAGTGTATTATTCCTTAAATACTCCACTACTTAAATAAAAATGAGTGGTTGAGTGAATTATACTTCATTTCCTTTTCGTGAGGTGCTTAGCCATGTTATCAAGCGAAAAAATCAATGGGTATTGTCAAACATCTTGGTTTTTCACTTAAAGCTTAAAACGATGAATCATATCTAGTACTTGTACTTGGTAGATTTGCATCATATTTTGTTAATCACTTTCATGCACCATGTGGACTTATTTTATTTAATTCTAGATTTGCTTGAGGGCAAGCAAAGTTTAAGTGTGGGGGTATTTGATAACGCTCAAATTGAGTATATTTTTAGGAGCGTTATCATGGTTTTTGTACATGTTATTTGGTTAAACTAACGAACTTTTGGTACATATATGCACAAAGTTATGTTTTCATGTTTGTAGTTATCCAAGACGAAGAAGGCGAAGAAAAAGACAGAAGAAATGATCAAGAAACGAAGATTTATGTATGTACGAAGAATTCCCAACAAAAGTAAGTCTATTGGAGAATATTCGAGAAGATAAAGTCATGAAGTTGTCACTCCAAAGACTCAAGAATAAAGCAAAAGAAGGAAAACGAGAAAGAAATGAAGAAAAGAAGCTAAAACGAAGAAATATTGGAAGACTCGTTGTTCCCAACACACCTTCACCATTTTGGCCATAAGTTGAGCATACGAACTCCGATTTAGTTGATTCAAGCGGCCACGGAAAGCTAAGAGAAACATCTACAACTTTGGCTTTTACCGTTTTCAGCCAAAAGCCTCCAGCCAATCGGTATTGGCCCGCAACCTATTCGGTTGGAGGGAGGTGTGAAGACCAGCCGATCGGCTGGGCATCAAACCGATCGGCTGGAGTGCTCTGGTTGACCAAAACTTCATTACTACGACTCCAAACTTGTACCGTTCGATTCTAGGTCCTTCCAATATGATTCTAGGTCCTTCCAATAAGATTCTAGGCCATTCTAGTCTGCTTGTTGGCCAAGTTGAAGCATTAAACACCCAAGGGCTTGAGAGGAGTATAAATAGAACCCATTTGTGTGTGTTTTTATCATCCAATTCTCATCAATCATCATCCCATCTTTCCCAATCTCCCTTACACCAAAAGGGCTGATCATCCACCACCATTATTACTCCCAAAAGACCAAGAAACCTCTGCCATTTTCAGAAGAGTGCAAGATCGTTTGAAGCAAAGTGCTTTGAATAATTTTTTGGTTTGGTTAGAACTTGTAGTTGATTGGAGGCCCTAGGATTGCTATAATTCCTTCCATTACCTATTGTAATCTTACTTTGGTAATCTTCTTTTACTTTTCAAGATGTTTGTTATTGATGTTGTTGTTGAGACTTTGTGTTTGATTGAAATAATCATGGGGTAGTTTGTTTACTTGTTTGGAATCATGTGAATATTGATATGGAGTGTTTGGTATTTTGCAATATAGATATATGGTTTTGTTTATGAGTTTGTTTGAATTGTAACATGTCTAAATAACTTGTTGATGAATCATAACCGGATTTATAGTACGAAAGGACTTCTTGTCATGATTTGTTCCAAATGTTAATGCACATATATGTTTGGTATTTCATAATTGAAAACTATGAATAAACATGTTAAATAGACTTGTAACGATTGATTCAAGAGTATATGTCGAAAGGGCTCTATTGAACAAATTGGTAAAACTAATATTTCTAACAAATGGTTTATAATGACTCGGTTTATAATAACATTCATAGATCGAAAGGATTTGTTAGTCTAAACCGTGATGTATACAATTTCATGATATTACCCATTGAATTGGAATTGTATGACTTTGATTTGTATGCTATTGCTTGATTTCTACCTGAAACTCCATACACTCAATGGATATTGACACTAGTTCCAAACAAGTATTGTTTTTAATCTTATTGAATTCGCATAATCATTATTTTCGTGTTACTTGTTGTTTATATGGTATTTTGGGACGTGACAACCAATTACCACCTTTTTATTACTTATTGTTACATATATTCTTCACAATTGAAAACACCCAAATCCTAGTGAACGACCTCGGCTTACCAACCAAAACTAACTACATACGAAAGGGTCATACTTGCCCATGTGTTCTTAGCTTTATCCGGTAATTCGTGTTATAAATTTAAAACTAGTAGTCGCGAGACACATCATGATGTTTAATGGTTTTAGAAAACGATTTTCATATAAAATAAATATAAGACAAGCAAATATAAATAATCAAAATAGCGGGAGCAAATAAAAACCACAAAACCGGATCCTTATGTTTATATGATTAATCTAAAGTTAATAAGAAAATGTGTACCTTATTAGCTTGGTATGATCAAGAAACTACTATAATCAATAAGTAATTATATGCTAAGGTTGATCTACACTACACGTCTATGATACCTTAGGAATACTAGTCCTAACACCCGAATCGAGAATCACGCCTTTACGTCCTTGATCCAAAGCAAGACTAAAGTCAAAACCCGAAAACCCCTTGGAGGGTTGCTGATCGATCGGCCACCAAGAGAGGAGATGGAGGAAGATATTTGTCTATTGTGTTACTTGATTCTATGATTAAGGCTTTGTATTTATTCTAAATACAAACCTCTTATAATCTTATTAACTTTATCACCAAGTTAATATTGTATTTCCTTTCCCATTCCTTTGGCCGGTTACCCCTAAGAGTGTATTAGGACTTTCCTAATCTTTGATTGTTAGTTTGTTTATTAATACATTACTAATAAATAACTAATAAGTATTTTAACATATTATTTATTAATAGGCTATATAATAAATACACAAGTTAAATGAATTATAAATAATGTCGGTGTTAATATAATATAAATACTTTATCTATATTATAACTTAAGGTATCTAAGTGCATTTGTGTGTGACCCCAAAGGCTCACATAGACTTAGCCATATAATTACGTAATGTGCCTTGAGCATATTCCCACAGCTTCCACTTGCATACGGCATACTTACATTGTAATTATACAAGCAAAGGTTAGCGTCGAGCAACACGCCAATGCCCCTAAAATATGTGAGGTTTAGTTTCATTAGACCTTTTAAGGATAATGGTTTATAATCAAATTTTCCTTCTGTTTTAGATAATTGGTTAAATATAAGACATGGATTAAAAGCATTCTTATTTATTTAACTATTTTGTTTCTTGACTTTGAATATTGAACCAAATTACCAAATTAATTCAAGATTCATCTTAATTACATTTTGTAAAACCCAAAATTTAACATAACCTTATATGACTAAAATGCCCTCTAAATTTAAAATTTAAGAACTTATGAAAATTATACAAGTATCCCTATTTGTACTAAACCTATGTTATCTAACAAGTTAATTTAGCATAGACTTTACATTATACATTTAAAAGTCACAAAAAAAAAAATGTATTTCCTAGTCTTAAAATCGGCTAGACAAGAAGAAAAAAAAAATATAGAAGATATGTATGACATTAAGTGGATTGATTTCATTCCTTAAATTTTGGTCATTCCCCATTTAACCATATCATAATATACGGTTCTATTCCCTCCCCTAGGTACCGAATTTTATTTTTCACCTTCACCAAAAAAAACCCTAAAATCCCTCCATCCCACCTCTATTGATCGGCTCACAAGAAAACAAACCAAGAAAACCCTAAAAACATGCTACAAAAAAATTCGGTTGCTGCTATTCTTCTTCTTTTCATTATGTCGATCCAACACAGCAGAAAAAGGGGTCCTTTGTGGTCTTAAATTAGTGTTTTATTCATGTGGTTCCCGGTGCGAAGTGGTACTAAATCGTGGGTCCTTGGCAGTCTCTTTTAAAGGGAGTTTTGGCTAGATTTCGGCTGGGAATTTTGATGGTTCGATCCTTGTTTATTCTTGTTCTTCTTAGCACACTACAAGGGTAACTCGTGTCATCCTTATTCAATTTCACTTTCTTTGTTTGATTCTTAATTGTGTTATTGATCTTGTTCTACACCTGAAATCATAGAAGGTTATATAAAATCATAACCCATATACCTACATAAAATCATGAACTTGTAAACCCTAAAGTCTAAGATATGTAATTCGATCCTGTTGGGTATGATGACTTTAATTGATTTGATTATGTTAAGACCTATTATAATTGACCTAAATATGATATGAACTCATATATAATCGTTATATGTCAAGAACTAATGATTGGAATAACGAAAACCTAAGAGAATACATGATTCTGTGAATAACTGCTACTGACCTGAAAATTTGTCCGACTTTAACCGGCTGTAACTAATTGATGTGAATGCATATTTTGGTGTTTTAAGAGTCTAAAACTAAGTTCAATGAAATGGCTACCTGGGAAAATTTAGTTTGTAATTTTTGGAGGCCTAGAAGGTTACCTTTTGATTTTTGGAAAAATTATGTGTCTGATCGGATTTGTGAGTCTGGAAAATCAGTCCGGGTTTTTGAATTTTAATTTCCAAACCATGTTGAATTAGGAGGTTTACTTTGAACTGGGAAATATTCAGGATGTATATTACCTCCTGGAATTTTTGTAGATTTTTTTGAATTTTTCTTAAAAGGTTTTTAATTAATAACTTTTCGTATAGTAAAATTAATCAGAAATCTGGACGAGTTGGTTTAAGTGAATTTTAATCCATAGTTATGCTACTTAATAAAATCTGGGAAAATTAGATAAAATACTTAAGACATGTGAGCATCTCTGGGAATTTTTGGGAATTTTATTACTGAGTTCTTATACGGTTTATAATTTATAGAAAACCTAACAATTTCGTATATAAAACTGTGAGAAATTATAAAAGGTTAAAAAGGAAATTTAAAAGGTATTTTGTGTTTATTTTATAAACTAAAGGGTTTAAATTGTTATTTTCTAAAACTAAAGGACTCAACTTGTGTAAACCTGTAACTTTAGAATATTTACATTATTTACCCTAATCTTATCTTAATGACATTATGAACCCTAAACTTATAAAAACTACATTATGAACATTGAACTTATGTAAAGGGCATTATGAACCTTAACCTACTAACATGGTCATCTTTAATACTTTAAGTTGATAAACGGGAATGATAATAACTAAAGTTACTGAATATGTAAAGTTACCTAAGATGGAGAGAAACTAAAATGAAACCTCATGATTTAGAAGCTATGAAACTATGAAATCATAAAGCTATGAAACTTATAAGTACACTTATAATTCATGTAGATTCGCTGAGGCGGGAGTAATCCGGTGTCCTATGATCTGTCTTTGGTTTGTTTTGCTATCAAATAAGGTACAGATATTCTGCTCTTCTTGTAAGGAGCCTTCGTTTCTCTTGATTCCTGATTTTGACTTCGTTTAGGATCTCCCCAAGCCATTGCTATGTTCCCTTGTTCTGTGAACCTTGCTTTTGTTCCCGTGTATTGTGAACCCTGGATAAGATTCCCTTGACTTGAACCTTTACTTGAAACCTTGCCTCGAACCCTGCTATGTTTCATTTGATACTTGGCATGACCTGTTCATTTCCTGGTAACCGAATATTTAAGACCTTGGATACTTGAAGGTTCATAGGATTTTATAACTACTTTTCTAAATTACATATGAAGAGGTTTTGAAAATTTCTTTTAAAGACTTTCATTATGAAAACTGATTTAAAGACCACTTTATTTTAAAAGGATTACTTTTTAATAAATTGACATGAACCTTCTGGTATTTGACCTTTCTGATATTGACTTCCTGATAGTGAACCCCTGCATTGATCTCCTGTCTTGAACCCTATTATGAAACTTGACCTGAACTACTTGATACCTGACACTTGATACCTGATCCTTGACACCTGAGACTTGATACTTGACCTTGACCCACAGTTTGAGACTACGAGCCACCCACTAGGCATGAGGGTTTCATGTCCATGTCATTGATGCACCGGTGGCATGACTCTAGGGCAGGAGAGTGATGACCTGTCCCGTCCCAGACCTGTTACTGATTTACTTGTTACGTAGAGGAAGACCCTGTGGCCTACTGGGGCGTATGGATGCATCCTAGACCTGACCTGATTTTTTTGTATTGCTTGTATTATCTGGTGACTGACGAGTGTGTGCGATACACGTCTTTCACAATCCTGGGAGAACGCGTCTCCAACCCCTGGAGGTATCCCCTCACCCTGTACCTGGTATGCTGAGGTCACCCCTCCATACACCCTGATATGTGATTGATTTGATATGTACTGTTTCTGGGCTCGTAGAGGATTTCTGTTTCCCTGAATCCTTGTAACCTTATGACCTGACACTTGACCTGACATTTGACCTGACTTGATTTGACTTGGGTTGTGGTGGATTACTGGTTATGTTATCCTATGACTTGATACTGGACTTGACTTGATTCGACTTGGGCTGGTGGTGGGTTACGGTTTACTTTACACCTACCTGTTGTAACCATTTCTTAATAACCTTGTCCCATTTTCTTTTCTACTCCTGTTACATCTTGAAATGTTTCACTTACTTCATTATCCCATATTTCTGCTTTGTTATCATTATATCTGTTCACTGAGCTCTCGTAGCTCAGCCGCATTTCTTTTTCCCGCGGCAGGTTTTAGTTGGAGGCTGGGTATGAGTGGAGATCACCATGGGATTAGAAGACCTTAATAGCTATTGAAGATGACTAGAAGATCCTTTATTTAGACTTAGAGACTTTGTATTGTAACCTTGTAGTTTCATATTTCCTTTGTAACCATTGAATTTTATCGTATTATTAATGTCAAATGCTTGTGTTTGTTTTGATATGCCACCGTTGTTGTGACACCTTTGCCCTTTCGGGTTGGGGTGTTACACATTTGGACATGGCCATGTACACATCTTGTTCAAATCGTCAAGGGGCCCAGAAATATCTAACTCTATGATTCTTAGAGGAACAAACCCCATCTTGACAACACGTGTTATTCATGTGTTTCAAATTATTCCCAATGTGATTTCCCTCTCTAAAGCTAAGATTTAAGCGGGGGTTTTGATAAGGTTTTTGTGAGAACCTCTCGTACCTCGATCCTAGGATCAGGACAATGTTCTTCCCTTGGTTGATTTGCCTGCTTGGCATCCCGCCTGGCCTGATTACTTGCCACAAGCTGTCTACCATTGTTGTTACTACTTTTGTCTTCAATTCTTGCTACGTTTACTTGTCTTCGTGAACTCCCTCAAACAATCCAGTAGTTCTTGTCATGTTTAAGGGGTTTTGCAAGTAAGTTTATTGTAAAATGGTCAATTGGTTATGTTACCAATGAACACTGAGATTTTTTTATCGTCCTTGACTCCTACAATCTTGCTTGCTTCATTATTGAACCTTTCAGTGAAGTTGTTCAGGTGTTCATCTTGAACCTATGGTGCGTGCGTGTATTGCTCTAATTTTTATATCCACGGTGTGTCGTTGTGGTTTTAGCAGTATTCAAGTTTTAAATTTATATTTAGCCGACTTATCAATATAACACACACTTTAACGAGCAGTGTACCCAGTCAGTATGAATATAATGGTAAGTAGAGTGTCGATCACTAAGAGTGGAACGTATTATCTAGTTATTCTAATCAGTATTTTAATATCTTAAGTTAGCTGTACAATCCTAATCTAACGCAAGGGGGTTCAGCCTGAGAGACTGGCATGGTTTGGTTATGATTAAATATAAACTAAACTAATAGGCACGAATCAGTGATTAGCACACACGTACACAGATAGATACTTGAGACAATAAGAAGACCTGTCCTGATAATTAAGTAGCTTGTCACTTGTTTTATTGCTAGTTTTATATGAAGTGTATGTAATTAACCCTTTCTCGTTGGCTCTAATCTTATCGGCGAGTAAACCCTTAATGATTACTTATGTCTATCCTATTTATTAAAGAGACGCTGAAACAAATAGGCGAGGAAGGGGCATGGCGACCCAAGCAATGCTCAGCTAGACACAGAGGTTATCAATGCACTAATAAAAGTCACCAAAGACATCAACATATAAACTTTAATTAATGGGAAGCAATTTTAAGGGGTGCCCATGGTTTTCCGTAGTCACATGGAATCGGCCCATCAATCCTGATGAATTAAAGTGTACTAATACAATAAAACAAAACTACTTAATGAATTGAATACATGCAGGACCTTCTTACAGCTCTTGTATCTTCGTTTAGGGTGTGTCTTGTGCAGCTAACACGTCTGACTTCGTCCTAGGGTTTCTGTCTTTTGCTAAGTCTCGTACTCTGTATATTGCACACAAAATTCGTCTGACTTTGGGGTATTTATAGTTTCTGTCTGAGGGTTAGATGCGGCGCATTGACTTAACTTCGCGTGGGGTCCAAGATTAATATATTCAGGAATATTCGTACACCGCCAGAAGATGCGGCGTAACTTCATTTCTCTATGCGGCGCATGTCCTTTGCCGTCTTGGATTATAACTTGTGAAATCTTGATAGTGATGCGCCGTATGTACGAAGTAGGATGCGGCGTATCTGGAGCAGAATGATCTTGATCTTGTACATTTCAGTAGACTCTTAACTTCTTGCTTGTTTTGCTCCATAATTAGTCCAAAATCGCCAAGTTTCACATAATACTTGTTTTTACCTGAGAATTACAAAAGTAAACATTAACGTATCGATTCTCAAAGATAATATAATAAAACAAGTCAAATAAATAGGATAAATTATGATAATAAAATGTACTTATTTGAGTTCATCAAATATCCCCCCACTTGAACTTTACTTGTCCCCAAGTAAACCTTAGAATAAATCATATGAAAATGTATCCTAAAAGATATTAGGATTTATTTTTATACTTAAGCATGTATTCGTTTTGTCATAATTGCACAACCAAACACTTAACGAATTAGAATAAAATAAAATATTTTGATAAAAGCAAATCTAATCGTTTAACTGTCCAGTCGTGACGAATATTCTATCATAAGCTTGGCAAGTATACACATCTCCTCCACTAAAGCAAAGGAATAACAAGTCTAAAGCGGTAAAAAGGGTTTGTAGGTTAAGGGTTAATCATTCTTCTTAATCTCTATCGATCTCAAATTCCAGAAAAGGCGACAAAATCACAAATACATGATCGAATCCACGACCACGATACTTGCAATTGCTCAAATCCTAAACTCGAATAGGCTAAAGATAGGACCAAGTAATCTTTACCAATAATATTATATCAAAAAGGGCGACAAAATCATAAATACATAGCCGAATCCACGACTACGATACTTAAGATTGCTCAAATCCCTAATCTCAATAAATCAAAGGTTTGGATAAAGAATAATATAGGGTATAGATTATATTTGGGATACAAATTGGTGTAAAATGAAAAATAAACAAAACAGATAAATTAAAATCCTAAGTGTGGTTAATCACTATCCCAACCATCCCATGAATAAGACTCATATCATTGAATAACTCACGCTTTAACACTTGAAACACACGCTTTAGGTAGACACGAATTATACTCAACAAGATCTCAATCAAAGAATAACCTTAGTTGGCGTTCCCATAACGGCCAACTCCCGTTCAATCCATAAATATAATATACAACAATTAGTGGTGATATCGACCACTTAATACAAAACTTTACATAAGTTGGTTAAAACAAACATCCAACTTTTCCTTTTTCTTTTTCATTTCTATTTTTCGATTTTTTTTTTTTTTTTTTTTTTTTTATACTTGAAACATAAACATAGATGTGTAAAATTTCACCACATCACTATAACGATAACTCTGGATAATTTTTCCATACTTTCATGACTTCAGAAATAACGGTAATAGTGAAAGTAGTAAACACACGAAAAATAAACTCAAAGATATACAATATTTACTTTCACTCCAATTGCATTGTGCAATTTCCCGACCTAACCATAGATAATGAATTACGCACGCGAACACAGGTAATGTAAGGAAACACACTTTGTCTAAAGCAATTAACCAACCACGGATTTTAATCTACAGGGTAGGCTAAGGTGTAAGGGTGTAACGAAACATTATAACAAAGGTGTAAGAAACGAAAGGAATGGCTCTGAGTGTTTTTCTAGGGGTATCTTACTCTAAAAGTGAGAGTGACAAAAGGGTTTATACGGGGGTTAACTGACCAGTGTAGTTAGCTAATATCACATAACATATAAAGGCTATTTGGGTGTAATCCTAGAAATTTACCAATTTAGACAAGTCATTCCAATTATGTAAATAATACTTATTATGGTGGTCTCGAATAGTATACAAGCCAAGTTCTAAAGTTTACAAGTCACCGGCACACTCATAGATTTGTGAATTTTGAAAAGTTCACAATTTTTGGAAATAATGTTATGTGTGCAGCTATGTAATTTAGACTTTAAACAAAAACATGCTAAAAAATTTTAAATTTTGATATATTAAGCACATTTTAAGCATATTTTGAAAAAGTTTAGGACAAGTAAGTGTTCTAATTCTCCAATCCCCCACTTAAGTTAAACAACGTCCTCGTTGTTTGTGTCAAAGGTTAAAAACTGGAAAATAAAAGAATTAGAACAGAAAAACTCCCCTGAGATTTGCTCGGTATGATCCTCCATTATTTGTATAAGAGCAAAAATCATCTTTCTTGTGGATGAGAACGTTTAATCTTCATATTTGATGTATCCACAGGAAATGCAGGAATCTATAATACCATTCAGACTTTAACACACCTGAGTTAAGAAGGTTCAAACTTGCATAATACATTATTAGTTAGTAAAAATAAAACTTAAAAAATTAAAATGAAAATCATCAGGTCAGTCGATACGCCGTATCTTATGGAAGAAGATACGCCGTATCGAGCCTGGAATAAATACGAATCAGAATAGAAGATGCGTCGCATCCTTAACCAGGGATGCGCCGCATTAAAATAAACTGACAGAAAGTTTTAAAGTCAAAAATAAAAATGCAGAAAATAAAGTAAGATATGACCAGTGCAGGCGATGCGTCGCATCTCAAGATTGAGATGCGCCGTATCTTCTGCAGGCCTGACTGACTCGACACAGAACAGAATAGTAAAAAAATTTCTCCGGGTTGTCTCCCGGTCAGCACTTGTCTTTATTCCAGAGTCTTCAAGTTAGACTCACGTTCAGCTCCTTATTTAGATCTATTGATCCCCACATGTCCGTGCACGATGTAGTTGCGAATTACTTCGTCACGAACATATTCCGGCCCCAATTCAAGTACACCTTTGTAGAATCCTTTCATCTTTTGGTACGGATACTCGATCCCTTTCTCAGCGTCATTTTCATCTACAAAAAGAAATGGTGTAAATTTGTAACAAAATTTATTAGGGGCATGTTTAAACCTTGGGTGAGCACGCGGCATCATGTAAGTGATAACGTTGCTTCCACTTTTAAAGGTGATCTTTCCTTCAAATCTTTTAGCGTTAATTTCGACCTCCTTACAGAATGGTTTCCCAACGATCACGTCACCCATCTCAACATCACGATAAGCATCCATGTTTTCCACCACGGTGAAATCTGTAACAATAGTTAAATTCCTAACAAAAATAGGTACATTCATGAACATTCCAACTACGTTTTTCCCTCTATACTCAATTTTGTTTTTCATTATAGAATTATAGAAATCTTTTGACATTACATTAATTGGTAAAATAGGGAAAAAGTTGGCACTAATCTGTTTAAATCCTATCATGCAAGGAAATTGTAAATTATAAGCACAATCTACATGGATCTTTCTACCATAATCACAGAAACTAGGATATCCTTCAAATTCATCATAATTCTTAGTGTTGATCATATTGACTCTAGGTATATCCATAATTTCTCCTTCTTCAATTTCGGGTTCAGAATCCTCTATAAATTGATCATTGATTCCTAATGGTAGATTAAGATCATTTAATTCAATGTAGTCTCCACTATAGGTCTCAAGTTATTCATTATTTACCAAGGTTTCTCCCATAAAACTAGCTTCTAGATCGATGTCCATACGTTCTCTTAATCCTAGCACATATACGCCTCTGATTATGCTTTTAGCAGGATCTTGGCACTTATAGACTAGTTTATTATTCCCTACCTTTAATGAGATTTTTCTTTTAAACACATCAATCTTAGCATGGGCGGTAGACAAGAAAGGTCTTCAAAGGATTAAAGGAATCTTAACATCCTCGGGCATATCTAATATAACAAAGTCTACAGGGAAAACAAACTTCTCAATCTTAACTAGCACATTTTTAGCAATCCCTTCAGGTTGTTTTACCGTTTTATCAGCCAATTCAATAAGCAACTTAGTTGGTGCTAATTTTCCTAGTCCTAGGGTAGTGAATGTCTTAAGGGGCATTACACTAACGCTAGCTCCTAAGTCAGCTAATACATTATTGAAAGATATATCATTAATTGAACAAGGTAAAGTAAAACTTCCTGGGTCCTTTTCTTTATGAGGAAAGGCATGTAAGTCGGTTGCAGAGCTCTCTTCTTTCATTGTAGCCTTGATCTCCTCTTCAATCTTTGTCTTCTCTTTTAGTAGCCTCCTTAAACTGATTGAAGAATTAAAGAAAAATTCGGGCTTTGCAGCATCATTACCATTCATCAATCTTCTAGGAAAAGGAATGTTAGGCGTGACTTCCTCAGTGGTGCTTATGGCCTTGACATGATCTCTTGGGTTGGTTTCAGTTGAGCTCGGTAAACTTCCGTATCCCCTTTCTTGAAGAACCTTGCTCATTTGTCCAATTTGTTGTTCCAATGGTTTGATCAAAGCTCCTTGATTTCTTGTAATAGTATCTATTGAGGCTCGGATTTCTTTGATCATAGCAGTGTTCTCTTCATGTCTTTTAGCAGCATCGGCCATAATTTGCTTAAGAGTGTCATCCAAAGTCTGCCTCCTTTCTTGATAGGTGGGATTAAAGTTGTTCTTTTGATAGTATCCCGGAGTAGCTTCCCTAAATCTTCCTGAAGGTCGGAATGGTTGTCCAAATTGTGTGTAGTATGCTTCTTCAAACGTCTCACTTTCATTCTTATTAGGGCAATCTTTAGTGTAGTGAGGTCCTTCGCATTTTTCACATCCAACTTGGGCAGCATAAACTTTCTCATCACGCTTCTTCATCTCTCTACTAATTTTATCCAATTGAGCTTGAATTGCAGCAAACCCGTCAAAATTAGTGCTGCTCTTAGATCTAGTAGAGGTCCCATCGTGCCATTTTTGAGAATGATCAGCAGCTTCTTGGATAGCTTTTCTAGCATTTGCTGCACTCATTTGAGGCACAGCTCCCTTAGCATCCAAGATTTGTCTAGTAGGCACGTCCAATCCTTGATAGAACAATATTATCTCCTGCATTGGAATTAGATAATGTTGAGGGCATTTTATCAATAGGTCTTTAAATCGTTCCCAAGCTTGATAAAGAGTTTCATCAGGCTCTTGCTTGAAACTGTTGATAGCCTCCATCTTTTTAGCAGTTTTAGCAGGTGGACAATATCTTTGTAGGAATTTGCTCTTCAAATCTTCCCATGTTGTGATTGAACTAGCAGGTTCATTCCTTAGCCACTTATTAGCAGCTCCTTTAAGCGAAATTGGAAAGATTCTTAGCATGAGTTGATCGTCAGAGACTCCTTCTGTAGTAAACAAATCTGCAATCTCGAGGACCTTTTCAACATGTTCATTAGCATCTTCATGTTCCGATCCACTGAAAGCATTTTCTCTTAGCTCCTTGAGAAACTGACCCTTCAACTCAAATTTTGACTTTTCATCAAACTTTGGTCTAGCAACTCCTGAAGTGTAATCAGCACGGGTTTTGTTCATGTATTCCTCCATAGTAGTGTTTTCCGCCATTGCTTCTGTTTCTTCTTCCTCTTTTTCTTCAGAAAAGTAATCAAGCTCGAATGAACTTGAGATTTCAAAGCTTTTTGTGTTGAAAAGCCTTTTAAGCGAATGAAAGGCTCGTTCAGGATCTTCGAAAGGTGTATCAAGTTCTTAGTTGAACTCCTGGTCATGCACTTCCTGAAACTATCACAAAAGCATCAGTAGGGTATGTTCAAGAAAGTAATATATCAGAAAATTAACAACGAAAACGGAATACGAAAAATAAAAGTTACTGATATCTGCAGACGATGCGCCGTATCCAAAAAGTTGGATACGCCGTATCTTATAATCGTTAAAATTTAATCAGACTTTTATTCAGAAAATAGATACGCCGCTTATATTTTAGAATGCGCCGTATCATTTAAATTATCAAAAATCAACGTATCTAATTTTAGCAAACATAACCGATTTTTGATTTAGAAGATGCGCCGTATCGATAAAAATTGATGTGTCGTATCTGTTTAATAATTCGAAAACTATTTTTAATTTAAATAGACAATATGTCGTATCTGTTAAAACAGATGCGTCGTATGGCGTTATCGTTTAGAAAAATTTCTTATTAAAAACACAATACGCCGTATCTTGGGGAAAGATGCGCCGTATCGAATTTATTAAACGCGCTGTATTTTATAAAAATTAAACGCAATACGCCGTATCTATGAAAATAGATGCGCCGTATCATTTGAATTAGCTCAGTACAACGATAGCAGAATGCAGAAAATAGAAAAATAAAAACAAAAATAAAATCAAACAAAAAGAAACAAAAATTAAAGAAAATAAAAACACACAAAAACAGAAAATATGCAAATAATACAATGAATGCAAATTAACCTAATATATAACAGGGTTAGCGGTTAGAATCTAAAAATTAAAAAGAAAAACCTAATTAAAATAATAATCAAATTAACAGATAATAACAATTCACTCCCCGGCAGCGGCGCCAAAAACTTGGTGCGTGCGTGTATTGCTCTAATTTTTATATCCACGGTGTTTCGTTGTGGTTTTAGCAGTATTCAAGTTTTAAATTTATATTTAGCCGACTTATCAATATAACACACACTTTAACGAGCAGTGTACCCGGTCAGTATGAATATAATGGTAAGTAGAGTGTCGATCACTAAGAGTGGAACGTATTATCTAGTTATTCTAATCAGTATTTTAATATCTTAAGTTAGCTGTACAATCCTAATCTAACGCAAGGGGGTTCAGCCTGAGAGACTGGCACGGTTTGGTTATGATTAAATATAAACTAAACTAATAGGCACGAATCAGCGATTAGCACACACGTACACAGATAGATACTTGAGACAATAAGAAGACCTGTCCTGATAATTAAGTAGCTTGTCACTTGTTTTATTGCTAGTTTTATATGAAGTGTATGTAATTAACCCTTTCTCGTTGGCTCTAATCTTATCGGCGAGTAAACCCTTAATGATTACTTATTTCTATCCTATTTATTAAAGAGACGCTGAAACAAATAGGCGAGGAAGGGGCATGGCGACCCAAGCAATGCTCAGCTAGACACAAAGGTTATCAATGCACTAATAAAAGTCACCAAAGACATCAACATATAAACTTTAATTAATGGGAAGCAATTTTAAGGGGTGCCCATGGTTTTCCGTAGTCACATGGAATCGGCCCATCAATCCTGATGAATTAAAGTGTACTAATACAATAAAACAAAACTACTTAATGAATTGAATACGTGCAGGACCTTCTTACAGCTCTTGTATCTTTGTTTAGGGTGTGTCTTGTGCAGCTAACACGTCTGACTTCGTCCTAGGGTTTCTGTCTTTTGCTAAGTCTCGTACTCCGTATATTGCACACAAAATTCGTCTGACTTTGGGGTATTTATAGTTTCTGTCTGAGGGTTAGATGTGGCGCATTGAATAAGTAGATGCGGCGCATTGACTTAACTTCGCATGGGGTCCAAGATTATTATATTCAGGAATATTCGTACACCGCCAGAAGATGCGGCGTAACTTCATTTCTCTATGCGGCGCATGTCCTTTGCCGTCTTGGATTATAACTTGTGAAATCTTGATAGTGATGCGCCGTATGTACGAAGTAGGATGCGGCGTATCTGGAGCAGAATGATCTTGATCTTGTACATTTCAGTAGACTCTTAACTTCTTGCTTGTTTTGCTCCATAATTAGTCCAAAATCGCCAAGTTTCACATAATACTTGTTTTTACCTGAGAATTACAAAAGTAAACATTAATGTATCGATTCTCACAGATAATATAATAAAACAAGTCAAATAAATAGGATAAATGATGATAATAAAATGTACTTATTTGAGTTCATCAACCTACTGGATGACTTTAGGTAGACTTAGTCGCCTGTGTACTTCCTGATTGGCTGGAAGTTCTTGACAAACTTTTCCTTGAGATCATCCCATCCTGTTATGATGTTTTTGTCGATTCCTTTGAACTAAATGAATGCTCGTCCTGTTAAGGTGCGCTAAAATAGATGACAGGCCATTGGACCTGTAGCATATTCACTAACATTTAACACATGTGTGATCTTGTTTTAGCCGATTATTTTAGAGAGAGAAAGAGAGAATGGGAACTAGAGAGAGAAAGTGAAATTGTATTAGATTAAGTGAATGAGGAGTTCCAACCCTCTCCCTAGGTGGAGAGGGTATTTATACTAACATACATAAGTGCCCCCGTGTGGGCTATGGAGTGAGCTGATAGTGGGTAAAGACCCGACCCACTCCACGAATTCCTTAATAATTAAACTATTACTAATAACACTAATAATTCTACGAGCTACTTAAATGTTAAATAGATACTCGGGGTGACCGAGTCTTCATATGAATATTTATATTCCTAAAAATCTCCCCCTAAGGGAGGTCACCCCGGAAATTACATTTTGAATTCTAGCATTCCATCATATGAATTTATCTTCGTAGCTCGTAGTCTTTGATTCTTCAACGTCATTGATCTTTGTGCAATCAGCAGTGAACTTTTGATGACTGATCTTTTTTCATGAATGATCTTTGAGAAATCTATGAGAATATCATCCAACATATATGTTCAAGTCATCTTACAGCAACGTCTCCATGTGAAGTTGTGATCTTTGAGCATTCTTTGAGATCATCAGTCACTGTAAATCTCCAAGCTCATTCGTTGTAATATTGCCTCCATGTGATTTGTTGTGACCATTGGACTCGCATGCTCACACTTTTCTGGATCATGATAAATATCATCAGAGTTGCGGAAGCTGTGTTGTAGGTCTTTCAGCTATCATGATGTCTTTGATAATGAATTAGAAGTGTGAGCACGGAGTGTGGATTGACACGTCACTGCTGGAATCAGGAACCACCATCACCATCTTTATATGAATCTGAAATAAAACAGTTAGCAATAAAGTTGGAGAACGAATATGGCTTTGTCATTCATTTGGTGTGGTTGGATTAACCTTCGATTCCGTGAGGACCAACCTGTGATCAGGTAGAATCCCCTTTAAAGAAGATTCTCCTTGATAGGAATTTCCAACTTGTAGTAAAGACTCATCCAACGAATTCACATTGGAATTGTCATACAAGCATGTTCTCATACCGGAATGTCTCAAAGTAGATAGTACGGTATAGTGAATCAGTGAATTGAATACCTACTGATTGATGAGAAATAGATTAGAAAGAATCACTCGCGTGTCACTGGATAAACATTTTATGTAACATGACGAGGGTTTTATACATTGAATCACATTACTGTCATAAACACTTTTGTTTGAAAATTTTCACAATCAATGTGCTCGAAACTCAGTTTGGTGAGCACATTGAAAGGTTTTCCAAAAGCATCCGTCAATACATTTCCTGGAACAAGGTTGATTCAAATGCGAATCGCCCCATTGTTTCTTTCCAGTTGTCACAAGTTTGATCCATGAAGGATCTCACATGTCACCCACCAAGAGCTTGTTTGATGTTGGCTCTAGAGGAATTTCCATCTTCATTGTGAATACTATACGTATCACTCGGATGTTCTGGAAATACCACACAGATAATGCGTAGGACTCTTAACATATATTTTCTTACTTTTCACGATGAATGAAACAGCAAGCATATTGGAAGTGCGACCTAATGAGATTTATTGATGATCTCTTGGCTTTAGACTCAATAGTGCGTTTTGATTTAGTGATCGGAGGCTGGAGAGGACTGCCACCTTTACAATATCATCTAACTTGGAGTGAGAGAGACGATAGACATGTATTGATCTCCGTGACAAATGAAACAAGAGTCCTTTGAGGGACCTTGAGTGGCTAGGGAGGGTTGTGCAACGTATCACTGGGTCCATGATACTTGTCTTCAATGTCAGCAATCAACTTAGTGATTCTGACAGCATATGTATTGACCCGGTTTCTGCCTAAGGTTTAAGGAGGGCTTCTTTCTTTTCACCCTTTATCTTTACATTTCTTTTTCATTCTTCAACCCCTTCAGCGCTTACCGAGACTTCATCACTAGCACCTTGTTGGGTTTGTTCTAGTACTAGCTCCATATCAGTCGGCACTCTTCCCTTATTCACACTTTTCTCCTTTTTAATCATACCTAAGGACTTCTACACTAACTAGTGGATTGTCCCTGGGTAGATCCCTCCGGCTCTGGCGGGATCGTGGGAACATATACCTAACCTTACCATCCTTATAACTCTAGTACAGTAAGTAAAATGGTCGTTCTTTGTTATTCTTCCACAATAGCCATCATAAATATTTTTGCTCCCCCTTAATATGTGCATCGATATACGAAATAGTTTAGCACATATGGGAGAGCCTACACTTGAGTCCAAAAGATCACATTTTTATCAGATTTTCATATTTAAATCACATTCTCTCCCTCGATCAAAAATTTCAAACCATTTGAGATTTGTGATCCCAATTGATTTAAATATGTTTAAAAAATTTGGGAGAAAATGTGGTCAGGTTTAACATATATTCTGATAATGGAACATTACAATGCTCCCCCTCAATCTATGAGGGAGAATCACTGCTGACTTTGCACAAAGTTTAAAAAGGTGTCAGAAATTTGAACAAATACTCTCCCCCTCAATTAATGACCCATTTTCTATTTAAAGAGTTGTAGTCTTTCAATTGAGCGACAAGCATTTGTGAAAATTTAAGTCCAGTTACCACCTTGTGAGACACCAAAACTCTCCTGAAGTATCATAAAAGGGAAAGAGTTTTTGGTGTAAAGAAGACTTCTCTTCTTATACAAGAAATGAGGCACTGAAACGTACATCAAATTGAAGAAACATGGATATAAAGTAATCCATGCCCAGGTGAACATCACCCAGTTGGAGGAACAGCCGTCTTTTTGGCGACATGCTTTCCCCACAATAATGCACGGGTTGCAGTCTGAAGTAACTGCAAGCCGATAAGACATGTTTTAACCATATAGTATAACTTCTGCTCGAGCTTCATTTAAAGACCCGTGTCATTATTGAATGACATTTCTAGGACCGTAAATATTATCGATAAACAGAAGACATGCCTAAAAGAACTATTTTTGGTTTTTTTTTTCCTGATTTTTATGGTTTTTATAGATTTTATATTTTTCTATTTTCTTTTTGTCTTAATATATATACAAATATATACAAGGATATGTGAAGCAAATCCTTTACTCCTCCTTTTTCTTCCTGAAGACACATGAGGGTTTCAGGTGTCAAACTCTTCATGCCAAGTCGCGGGAGAATAAATTGAAACCGTTCTCTCATAAGTGCCTTGGTGAAGATATCAGCCAACTAAAACTTCGTCCTCACGAAGTAGAGTTCAAAAATCCCTTTCTCAACCTGTTCCCTTATGAAGTGATGCCTGATGTCGATGTGCTTAGATCGGGAATGTTGGACATTGTTGCAGCAAAGAGCGATAGCACTTTTGTTATCACAATACAGAGGAATCTTGTTGTATGCAAAACCATAATCTGATAGTTGTGATCTCATCCAAAGAATTTGAGCACAGCACGCGGACATGGCAATGTATTCAGCCTCTGTGGAAGATATTGAAGTACTCATTTGCCTTTTAAAAGACCAGCTAACCAAATTTTCCCCAAGAAACTGAGCCCCTCCCGAAGTACTTCGACGAGTATCTTGACACCCCACATGGTCCGCGTCTGCATAAGCCGTGAGTTCCATTGCGGTGTCCTTAGGATACCAGAGACCCATGTGAACAGTCCCTTGAAGATATCTGAAGACTCTTTTTACCGCTTCCAGATGCTTTTTGGTGGGCTTGGACTAATACCGAGCACACATACATACAGCGAACAAGAGATCTGGCCTACTAGCAGTGAGATACATTAGGGATCCAATCATGCTCCAAAACTTTGTTTGATCAACCGGGATCCCAGAGAGATCTTCATCCAACCTTGATCTCTCAATCATAGGGGTGTCAACAGCATCACTTGAGTCAAATCCAAATTTCTTCAATATTTCATTCGCGTATTTGGATTGGTTAATAAATATGCCTCCGGGACTTTGAGATACTTGTAAACCCAAGAAGAACGACATTTGTCCCATCATAGACATTTGGAACTTAGAACTCATCTCATTAGAAAACCTATCACATTCGCTAGGATCAGAAGAAGCGAAGATGATGTCATCTATGTAGATCTGAACAAGAAGTAGATGTTTACCCGATTTCCTAGTGAATAGTGTAGGATCAACAACACCTTTGGAGAAACCATTAGCCAGAAGAAACTTTGATAAAGTATCATACCACGCCCTGGGTGCTTGCTTTAGCCCATATAGAGCCTTCTTCAAACGGTAGACGTGAGTAGGACGATCAGGATCCACAAAACCTTCTGGTTGATTGACATAGACTTCCTGATGAGGCGAAAAGTGTACCGCTTTTAAGGGGTCATTTAAGCCCGAAATCGTATTTATTTGATCAAATATTGCCCTAAATCGTTCCTTTTGTCATTTTAGGTACTTTTGAGGAGAAATCTGGAAAAGGAGGCATTTTGGACGTTTTTGGAGCATTAAAGTGAAGAAAACGGCAAAGTCTCAAGAATCGGCTAAAAGTTACTCTTGACGGCGTCACAATTAACATGGGACGGCGTCATGCCTTGGCAAGAAAAGTTGGATGTGAAATTTACTCATGACGGGCCAGTGAGTTAGCATGAGAATTTTGACGGCGTCACGCTTTAACTAAATCAAGGGCGTCACGGCTTAAATCATAAGGGGACGGCGTCACGTTCATGATCCGACGGCGTCAAGCCTTGATAGGCCAGAATGGATTTTTGAAGAGCTAAAGAGGGACGGCGTCAAGAAGGTCACCCGGGAACACTAAAAGCGGCGAGGTGACGGCGTCACAATGCATAAGGTGACGCCGTCAGATCCAAAAATCTATATATAGTTTTCTAATTTTTTGTCATTAAGGGAGAGCTTAGTGTGTGGAATTTTGGGATAAAACCCTAAGACGATTTTAGCTACTTTTTCAGGGCTTTTTGCCTTGAGATCTTCCATGTTTCATTGAAAGATAAGTTATCAATTAATCATTCAATATGTCTATGTGTTGTTTGATTCTATCTTATGCTTGTCTTTTGTTTAACATGTTAGGCTAATTTTATCTTGTGTTTGCTTAGATCTAATGAAACCTAGCTATTGATTATTGGTTGTTAGTGTGTTGTTAGTTGTATTGGATGATTGTTTATCTATGTTAGGCTTAAGAAAACTGGCTAACTTCCTATTCGGTAACTTGCTTGAACGTCTTAAGAAACATGAACCAAACGCGTACTAAAGGTTTTTATGGTTGTATTTAATGCACAAGCGAATTCTAGTGATCCCATGTTAGGAGCTTCCTAGCCGGCTCGACATAGGAGTGAAGTAGGAGCTTGTAGAGTTGGGGAAGTAAGTACGCCACCCCACGAATGGTATTAAGGAATACACCCGTCATCCACGCGACTAATACACACTAATTAACCGGTAAAAGATAGTTAGGGAGTAAGGAAATCTAAGTAAACACATTTCTCTACACATAAGTTTCTCACCACATTTCATTTTTGTTATTTTATTTTATTTGCATTCGTAGTAAATTTTGGGTTAGTTGACTAGCAACTAATTCCGCCCACTCCTTCAAAACCGAGAATTTTACTTGCTTTCATAAAATTATAAAAACATAAAAAGAATCTTCCTCAACCCTTAGACCTAATTAGAGTAGCCTTTCACACCTAACGAACACTATTCCCTGTGGAGAACGATCAATCCCCCGTACTTACCACTACACTATACTACATCGGTCAGGTACACTGCCTGGTGGGGTTGTAAGCCTCTTGAGATCCCTCGAGAGGTAAAACCTGTTGTAAGGTTACAAAACCACGCAATCAAGTTTTTGGCGCCGCTGCCGGGGAATAGTTATTGTTTAGGTTGAATTTTTATTTCTATTAGGTCTACTCACTAGATTCCTTTCTAGTGAGATTTTTATTTTATTTTTCTAGGTTTTCTTTAGTCTATCTTATTTCTTTGTACTTTTGTTTGTGACACCTTCCACTTACCTCATGAGTAACATTGGTCATTTGATCCCTGTTATTCGTGTTTTTCGCCGTGCAAATTTTCAACTACCCGTTCCCGCCCCCATAGTAGCAAACAACAACCTTTCACCCGACCACCACTTTGGTAACAATTCTGAGATGGAGGAGTCTGACCATGAGAATGACTATGTCAGTCCATTTTACTACTCAGACTCCGATGAGGATATCGGTAATGGAGAAGTAGTTAACGAGGAATGGGGAAAAGAGGAAATTGACCCCTTTAAGTATGTTGACCCTAGGACTAAGATCGAAAAGGATAGCCTCTTTAACATGCAATTCCCGTGTAAAATTGGTTATCATGATTTTTATGCTTATCTTAACTCGTCTTTGCCTATGAACATTATTTCTCGCGCTAATTATAATAAAATCATGGTAGATGAGCTTGAATATCAAGGAGATAACATTGTTGCTAGGATTAAGCCACTACACGTGTTCGTAGGAAGTTTTGTGTATGTGGTGGATTTTATGGTTATGGAGAACTTAGGAGAATTTATCGATGACAAATTAACCCAAGTCATTTTTGGAGAACCCTTCAAAAGGTTGACCAACCTTGACGAAAAACTTGTGGACGGGTTAATTACATTCTCGGATGGGGATGAAGATTTTGTCTATCAAATGCCCCGAGCACATCCTAGGTTTAAGAACTACCCCATTGAAGCTTGCAATAGAATTATGCCTATCGACTTGTTAAGTGAGAATGATAAGGGGAAGGGGCTCAAATATCCACATGAGAAAAATAAGAGATACTATCATGGATGTTTGGAGCTAAATGATGAATACAAGAAAGATGAGGCAACAATTAGATGGCTCACACTCGGATACGTGAGCATAAGCGACACTAGATGAGCCTTACTTTGAGTCTAGCTACAAGACTCGTTAATAAAGAAAAGCGCTTCTTGGGAGGCAACCCAAGCTTTATTTGTTTTATTTGCTTTATGTGTTTATTTATTTGTTTGTTTGATTTTATTTGTTTCCGTATGTGTGTTTAATTTTTATTAGTATTGATTCATGTTCAAAAGTACTTTGTGAAAATGCTTTATGTTGTTTTTAACTTCGTCTTAACTACATATAAAGGTATTTTGCAAAAGATAAGTGTAAGGGAAATCTAAATCGGTTTATTAGAACACAAATGAACATGAATCGTAATAATAATAAATTAGCATACATATTAGTATTTGTTTGAGTCAAATGCTTGTATCGAGTCATAATGATGTTTTGCAGGATTTCCAGGAAGTAAGGTAAAGGTTTTTCCAGAAATTTTCCGGAAACTTAAAATGAAAATTTTTGTCAGGTCATTTCTGACGGCGTCAGGGGTTATAACCTGACGGCGTCAGATTTAATTTCCAGAAATTTTTGAAAGTTTTGTTTTCATAAAAAGTTTTTATTAAATCTCCAACTTATAATCTCCAGGAATCTGCAAAATTATCAGTCCACAAGCATTATATCCTTATATATAGATTTTATCCCGCCGATGTTATGCAGGTTTTCGTGTTTGTTTTCTCAGGTTAACAGGTTATTTTGGACAAGGAAATGTTTATGGAATCAAGCTTATGGCGATGCATTAGTCATGGAGCTTCAACATTCTCTTTGGAGGAAGATTTAACCGTGTGATTTCACTATCCAACGAGCGAATCAGGGGAGTATTTGATTTCATTCTTTTACCTTATTTACTTTTACATCTTGTTATTTGAACATTGGGGACAATGTTCATCTTAAGTGTAAGGGGAGGGTAAAAGTACGATTTTAGAGAATACAATTGCGCTTGATTTTTGTTTGTTTAATAATAGATGTGTAATAAAACTGAGAGAAATACTTGATTAGGGTAATTTTAGTGCCAAATTTAAAATTTTTTACAACATATAGGAGTGAAACTTTGATCTTAATGAGCGTCTCACGGATAGGAGTTATATGACTAGCACAAAAAACCGTACCACTAAAAAAATTTTCCACCCCAAATATGTGAGGTTCGCCCCTAGAATTGGTAGGAAAAGCATTTATGCTATGATGTGTGTACCGGTAGCACTTAGATTCTAGAACTTGCGTTAGGACCATTCCAAGGCCACAAGTGAGACTACATTCGTGTAGTTAGATTTACTACATGATAAGAGGCATTAGGATTAACCCATTGTTTTACACCTGTGTTTTTGTTATAATTACATTGGCTACATTGGTCAAGTAATTCTCCCACACCCTTTGCGTTGTACTCATTTTTAGTACACGATACCCCTAGTACACCCCTCAGAGCCTATCTTTTCGTTTCGACCTTTAAGCATTTTACTTAAAGGAAGAATTTGTTACACCCCACTAAAATGTACACCCAAATCGCCTTAGCCTACCTTGTATGCACTCATCTTTAGTGCATTATTGTGTCAACATTTGTTTAAACCCAAGTTAATTATCTAATTGATTACATGGTTGCTAAGTCGAGTCATATCCTTGTACATATTGTTTTGGGACGATTGGGACTCATGGGTAAAGTACTAGTGTAATGGAGTAATGGGGAAGAACATCATTTATTACCCCCATATGTGCTAAATATCTTAAAAGTACTCCAAGTGTTTCAATTATCTTAATTCGAGTCATTAGATTAGTATTTGTAAAGTTATGTAAAAATTCAAGTGTAAGGGGAATGCAATGCCCCTATGATGTATTATTTTGGATGGTAGGGCAAGAGTGTATGCAAAAAAAAAAAAAAAAAAAAAAAAAAAAAAAAAAAAAAAAAAAAAAAATCAAGAAAAACACAAAAAAATGAGAAAATGAAAAATAGAAAAAACATACGGACTACCATCCCGTTTCATTTTATGTTTGCTTTATATTTTTGTTATTTTGTTATTTCGTTTTTAGCTTAAGATCGAGTCTAGTCTTGGCTTAGCAACATTGTATAGTACATGTAATTGATCAAGATCTTTAACTCGCCACCAGTAAAATATCCCGTATCCAACAAAACCGTGTTTTCCTTTTCCCTACACCTAACGTTATAACCCATTTAAAAGCCCTCTTTGATAGTTTATCTTAGGTGCTTACGCCTAGTGGAGGAGGTTTTCGATCCTTTCCCAAGCCTATGGTAATCTATTTGCTATGACAGGTAGTGAGAGATATTTTCCGTTTTCATTTATGAGATTTATTTTGATGACACTTGAGAGATGTGAGTATCTAAACACTACTTGTGAGGTGCTAGTATGTAATCTCCGTGCTTATTATGATTGAAGTGGAACGATTATTTGTTGTAATTACTTTTATGTTAGCATTAAATGACCCCTAACTTGTATTTTGATTAGAATAAAAGCGCATTTGCTTGAGGACAAGCAAATCTCAAGTGTAAGGGTATTTGATGAGGCGAAAAGTGTACCGCTTTTAAGGGGTCATTTAAGCCCGAAATCGTATTTATTTGATCAAATATTGCCCTAAATCGTTCCTTTTGTCATTTTAGGTACTTTTGAGGAGAAATCTGGAAAAGGAGGCATTTTGGACGTTTTTGGAGCATTAAAGTGAAGAAAACGGCAAAGTCTCAAGAATCGGCTAAAAGTTACTCTTGACGGCGTCACAATTAACATGGGACGGCGTCATGCCTTGGCAAGAAAAGTTGGATGTGAAATTTACTCATGACGGGCCAGTGAGTTAGCATGAGAATTCTGACGGCGTCACGCTTTAACTAAATCAAGGGCGTCACGGCTTAAATCATAAGGGGACGGCGTCACGTTCATGATCCGACGGCGTCAAGCCTTGATAGGCCAGAATGGATTTTTGAAGAGCTAAAGAGGGACGGCGTCAAGAAGGTCACCCGGGGAACACTAAAAGCGGCGAGGTGACGGCGTCACAATGCATAAGGTGACGCCGTCAGATCCAAAAATCTATATATAGTTTTCTAATTTTTTGTCATTAAGGGAGAGCTTAGTGTGTGGAATTTTGGGATAAAACCCTAAGACGATTTTAGCTACTTTTTCAGGGCTTTTTGCCTTGAGATCTTCCATGTTTCATTGAAAGATAAGTTATCAATTAATCATTCAATATGTCTATGTGTTGTTTGATTCTATCTTATGCTTGTCTTTTGTTTAACATGTTAGGCTAATTTTATCTTGTGTTTGCTTAGATCTAATGAAACCTAGCTATTGATTATTGGTTGTTAGTGTGTTGTTAGTTGTATTGGATGATTGTTTATCTATGTTAGGCTTAAGAAAACTGGCTAACTTCCTATTCGGTAACTTGCTTGAACGTCTTAAGAAACATGAACCAAACGCGTACTAAAGGTTTTTATGGTTGTATTTAATGCACAAGCGAATTCTAGTGATCCCATGTTAGGAGCTTCCTAGCCGGCTCGACATAGGAGTGAAGTAGGAGCTTGTAGAGTTGGGGAAGTAAGTACGCCACCCCACGAATGGTATTAAGGAATACACCCGTCATCCACGCGACTAATACACACTAATTAACCGGTAAAAGATAGTTAGGGAGTAAGGAAATCTAAGTAAACACATTTCTCTACACATAAGTTTCTCACCACATTTCATTTTTGTTATTTTATTTTATTTGCATTCGTAGTAAATTTTGGGTTAGTTGACTAGCAACTAATTCCGCCCACTCCTTCAAAACCGAGATTTTACTTGCTTTCATAAAATTATAAAAACATAAAAAGAATCTTCCTCAACCCTTAGACCTAATTAGAGTAGCCTTTCACACCTAACGAACACTATTCCCTGTGGAGAACGATCAATCCCCCGTACTTACCACTACACTATACTACATCGGTCAGGTACACTGCCTGGTGGGGTTGTAAGCCTCTTGAGATCCCTCGAGAGGTAAAACCTGTTGTAAGGTTACAAAACCACGCAATCACTTCCTCTTTCAGATCACCGTTAAGAAATGTTGTCTTTACATCCATTTGGTAGACAATCATATTCAGACTGGCAGCATTAGCTAGAAAGATTCTGATGACTTCAATTCTAGCAACTGGAGCAAATGATTCTTCAAAGTCTATGCCCTCTTCTTGTCGATACCCCTTTGCAAAAAGCCGTGCCTTATTCTTTAAAACATCACTGTGCTCATCGAGTTTCACTTTGAAGATCCAATTTAGAGCAATAATCATTGCACACTCTGGAGGAGGCACTAATTCCCAAACTTCAAGTTGATCAAACTCATGAATTTCATCTTACATAGCAGTAAACCAACAATCTTTAGACATGGCTTCTTTGAAGTCTTTTGGCTCGACTTTGGATAGTACATAATTGAAGAAGCACCACAGTGCATTGGTGGAAATTTGCTTTCGAGTGGATACCGGACGAGAAGGATTACCAATGATGTTGTCAATTGGATGATCATTGGTCCATTTTCTAAGATGATCATGTGGTTGAGGGTATTGAACTGATGTTGCAGTGTTGTCATCTCCTGAAGAAGATGTCTCTGTAGAAAATTCAGGAGCGAATACATTCTCAAATGGAACATCAATAGTAGGAGCGAAAGGATTCACTTCAAAAGAATTGTCTGCTACAGAACCTTGCTGTACCACAGGAGATTGTATGTTTGAAGATGATGGTGAGTGACTGGCGGATGGTGCATCTTGACTGATTGAGACAGATACAGAAGGACCCTCTAAGTTTTGTAGAACTGGAGCATCAACAACTGGAGGTACCGGTGGAGCTTCTGTTTTTGTGTCTCCCGTTGGTGGCTCAAAATATTCATCAAACATCGAATCAAACAACTTCTTCAACTCATCACTGGTTGGGGGTACATAAGGAACTGCAGGAGTGGGATTCTGTAAAAGACCTGAAATAATTTGTCCAGGTGTCAATAAATTAGGTACGGGTCCAGAAATGGTTTGTCCAGGAGCCGTTTGCTCAGTCAGCTCATCGAATGTCACGTGAATAGTTTCCATGATTTGTTGGGTTCTTTTGTTGTAGATTTTGTATCCCTTGTGATCTGGTGCATACCCAACGAATAAACCTACGTCTACTTTAGCCTTTAGCTTTCCCAAATCTTGACCGTCATTTGTCGAATAACACAGAGCACCGAACACTCGAAGAAAGGAAAGATCTGGTTTCTTGCCATGTATTAGTTCGTAGGGAGTTTTGTTGTGAAGAGTATGTATCAAGGAACGGTTTTGGGTGTAACACGCAGTAGCAATTGCTTCTGCCCAAAGAAACATCGGAGCCTTAGAATATATTAGCATAGTTCTTGCAGCTTCCACTAGGGTACGATTTCGTCTTTCAACAACGCCGTTCTGCTGAGGAGTGCGTGCAACACTTTTCTAATGAGTTATGCCAATACTTTCATAAAATTGACTGAGTTGTTGGTTAACAAACTCAGTTCCATTGTCCGTCCTGATGATTCTGACAGTTTTGTTCAGCCTTACTTGTAACTGCTTGATTAGTTTGATGATAACCTCTGGAGTTTCATCCTTGGTTCTCAAAAACTTTACCCATGTAAACCGAGAGTAGTCGTCGACCACCACAAGAACATATTTCTTTCCATTGATACTCTGCACTCCCATTGGTCCGCATAGATCCATGTGAAGGGTGTGACGAACTTCCAAGATGGTATTGACAGTTTTGGGTTTGTGAGTATGCTTCTTGCTTTTGCCCAGTTGACATGCAGAACAAAGATGATCTTTCTCAAACTTTAATCTGGGCATGCCTCGTACAAGATCCTTGCAAGAAAGGTCATTTATAGTGCCAAAGTTTAAGTGGTTTAAACGACGGTGCCAAAGCCAAGATTTAGTCTTTGAGGCCTTTGAAAGTAATCAAATAGGAGAAGACCTCATCATTTCTTCAATTGAGATGGTATATAAGTTGGTGCCACGACTGCCTTTGAGAAGATCAACACCATCCAACTCTCTGATGAAACATGTGTGTTTTTTGAATTCAACTTCAAGATCAGAGTCACAAAATTGACCAACAGAAAACAAGTTATGCCCTAACCCTTCCACGTAGTATACCCTCGAAATTACACTGTCACCAAATACATAATCTCCATAACCCATAATTGCTCCAAAATGGTCGTTTCCGAATCTAACTGTCCCGATAAACTTTTTCATGAAATTCTTGAGCCGTGAGCGATCCCCAGTCATATGTTTTAAGAAGCCTGAGTCCAAATACCAAAGGACGATTTGTACGACCTACATTTGAAAACAGACAATGATGGATAACTGAAAAATGTGGATCCCCACGTACAGCTGGGGTCCGTTTGGTTAGCACACACAAATTCTAGAACTACAGGATTCACAGATGCTACTGCATTTACAGTGGAAACTACACTAGAAGCTGCAGTTAACCTAGTTGCAGGGCATTGTGTCACTAAAGGCAAAATTCAACCAGTTGGCTTCCATTCCTTAACCTTCACTATTTTATGATTATCCAATCTCGTTAAAGGGCACTGGTCTCCTAAAGTAAATTTCCTTCCAGTTGGTCTCCATTGATACCCGACATTAGCAAACGTTTTTCCTGTTGCTTTCCAAATTTGCTTACTTATTTCAGTTTTCCTAACATTCTTAACTTGGGATAGTACAGGAGACATAAAAAATGACACAACACAATCATCATGATTACCAGAAATTAAACATTCGTTACATGTTTTACAGACAACATTAGAATTCGAATTAATTATAGTACTTTTAATACTAGAATCAACACGATTCATTCCATTCATTGCAAACTTATTGTTCCTAGGTTGGACTTCTACTTTCTTCTCGTGACCACTTTTAGCCAGCGCAGTCCTATCTTTCTGTAAAACCCACAGATTTAATATAATATGAGATGACAAAAATACCCTTGAATTTAAAATTTTGAAAACTTATAAATATTAATTAAGTAACACTAACCTAAGTTTAACATAATTAAAATCTTACAAACATAATGTTGTACAAAAAAAAAATAATAAAAGAAAGAACATACACTATAATGCCGCCCCCCCCCCCCCCCTTGACCACAATTGGGTCCAAGTTCATGATTAGTACAATTTTGTTAAGCCCATTATGTGATTGATCTTTCCCTAAAATAACCCAAACAAATTTTCGGTCCTTATATTTTCCTTGAGCCGATCTTCACAAAATCCTTAAAACCCTAAAACCAAAGTTTCGACCCTCCCTCCTTGTGCCTGCTGCCACGATCCAAACAACCACCAAGGAAGGCCAAATCTTGTTCTTGAATCATCACAAGGTAACCATGTAACACCTATGTTAATCCCTAATAAGTTGTAAACCAAAAACTAATCAAAAAACATGTTTTTCCCTCTTGTTGTTCCTGCTGCCGATCGACCAAAGAGAAGAAGAAGGAGTTTCGTGTGGTGTTTTGATTTTGGTTGTGTTCTTCGTGGTCTACGAGGGTATTGCATCTTTCTCCTCGTTCAATCCTTGTCGTTATTGTTCTTGTTCTTGGTCGAAATTATGTTGCATGAAATAATAATGGATACATAAAATCATGAATCATAGAAAAACCTAAAAGTCTATATGTATAAATCGACCAGGAGTCTTGTGAGGTAATTATTCGATTTGATCATGTTATGACCTATATTAATTCGACCTAATCATGGATGAACTCATCTAAAAACGTTTTATGTCAATAATTAATGAATGGAATGATAAAAACCCTAATATAATCATTTTTTCTGTGATGGCTGTTTCTGAACTGGATTTTTGTTCGACTTTAATCGGCTGTGAATTAATGATATGAACGTGTATTTTGATGTGTCTGGAGTCTATATTGTAGTTTAATGAAATAGCTACCTGGAGAAATTTAGTTTGTAATTTTTAGAGGCCTGTAAGGCTACTTTTCGATTTTTAGAAAATTATGTGTCTGGTCGTATTTGTAAGTCTGGAAAATCAGTCCGGGTTTTTGAATTTTAATTTCCAAACCGTGTCGAATTAGAAAGAGCCCTTTGAACTGGGTAACCTTTGGGATGTCCATTAGTAACTTTAATTTTTGTAGATTTTTTGAATTTTTCTGAAGGGGTTAACAAGTGATAACTTTTCGGTGTTCCATCAGATACGATTTCAGAACAAGTTGTAAAAGTGGATTTTTATTTCGTACTTACACTAACTAATAAAATCTGGAAAAATTTGGTAAAATACTAGGGACATTGAGGTACCTCTGTGAATTTTTGTAGATTTTATTCCGGAGTTTTACTATGATTTTTAAATTATTTAATACGGGTCCAGAAATGCCTAAAAACCTGAAAAAGTGTATTTGATAATTAAAGAGTGTTAATTGTTTATGTTCAAACATTAGAGGGTCTATATGGTTATTTTGATAATATTAAAGGACTAAACTTGTAGAAACCTGTAACTTTACAATAATTACACCTCATACTCTAACTTTATGATAATTGCACAATTGGTCCTTAAACTTATCCTAAATACTTAATAAACCCTTAAATGAATAAAACTACTATAATAACCTTATGAACCTTAAAGCTACTTAAAATGGAAGTTATAAGGAACCGTTTGTAATTCTATTCTTCTACTCCTTTAGGTTCGAGGAGGAACTGATTTGGCTTTCTGTCAGTGATTGCTTTTGTTTTAGCTTGCTAATAAAGGTACAGATATTCTGCCCTCATTGTATAGGGTGCCTTCGTCTCACTTTCCTGATTTCTGACTCTTGGTTATGTTCTTATTTGTGAATCCTGTTTGTTCTTATATGATATTGTGAATCTTAATTGATTCCTTGTTTGAACCTTTGTCTTGATAAATTGTTTGAAGCTCTTGTCCTGATTTTGTGTTGAAATTCTTGTCTTGATTCTTTGATTTGAACTTTGCTTAGATTACTTTGTTCTGGACCTTGTCATGAACCATGTTATGTTATTTTGATACTTGGACCAACCTATTCATCACTTGGTAATCTGGATAGTTGTGACTCTAGGCTACATTGAAGGTTCATTAGATTTTATAACTGAATGTACAAAACTCTTTTAAATTACATGTGACTTATCTTATGAAAACTGCTTTGTGAGATCATTTTTATAAAGACCATTTTAAAGGATTTCTTTTGAAACTATGATATGAGCTTTTAAATAAAATAAAAAAAAAAAACCTTTGTTATGAACCTTGAATAAATTGTTATGAACCTTCTGATTTTGATACTTGCTCTCCTAATGTTTGATCCCTGATATTTGATCTCCAGATATGTGACCTTCTGATATTTGATATTGACCCCTAGTATTTGAACCTTGATGTTTGACCTCCTGATTATGAACCCTGTATTTGTCTCCTGGCTTGATTCTTGATGCGAACCTTGATATGATCCTGATATGTGTCTAATGTGAACCTTATGTGAACCCTGAGACCTGAACCCTGTGATTTGACACCTTAGACTTGATACATGACCCTGACCCACAGTTTGAGACTACGAGCCATCTACTAGGCATGAGGGTTTTATGTCCCTGTCATTGATGCACCGATGGCTTGACTTTAGGGCAAGGAAGTGATGTCTTGCCCCGTCCCCGGACTCTTGTTTCTGATTTATTATGTAGTGGAAGACCTTGTGGCCTGCGGGGGCGTATGGATGCATCCTAGTCGTGTCTTGATTTGCTTGTACTTGTATATCTTGGTGACTGATGGTGTGTGCGATACACGTCTTTCACACCCTTGGGAGCTCATGACTCCAACCCTTGGAGGTATCCCCTCATTTCTTGGTACGAGGTCACCCCTCCGTACACCTTGGTATCCTGATATGTGATCTGGTTCGATATGTGATTTGGTTCGGGCTCGTAGAGGATTTCTGTCACCCTACACCTTAACCTTTATTTGCCATTACTTGTTCCATATGTGCTATAATTTGATATATGACTTGCCATGTGATCTGATCTGATTAGACCTGGACTTGTGGAAGATTTTGATTTGGTTATCTCGAGATTTGACTTGACATGATTTGACCTGGATTTCTGGTTTGTTTACTTTGATTCTTGACTTGGCATTATACTGGACTAGACTTGGTATGACTTGGGATGTGATGGGTTATTTGTTTACTTTGACTTTGATATCTGTTTCATGATTCTTGATATTTCTATATAACTTTTGTATATCCCTTCCTGACTCATGTCATCCTGGTATTGTATCTTTCACTTCTCTATACGTTATTACTGCTTTGTTTCCGTTATATCTGTTCACTGAGCTCTTGTAGCTCAGCCGCATTTCTTTTCCTGCGGCAGGTACATTTAAACTAGGAGCTGGGTTTTAGCTTGGGATGAGAGCAACTTGTGTGGAGTTTAGACCTTGTCATTCTAGTGTGACCATTTGGATATTATTTCTGTTATGCCATTGTTTGGGCATTTTGGATTCTGTTTTATACTTCGTTATTTCTGTCTTGCACTTAATATAAGTCGTGTTGACTTATTTTCCTTTGGATTCTAATGTAAAGGCTTCCGCTATTTCATTTCTTGAATGCTTGTATCTGATATGAAACCATGTATTTGTGACATCTTTACCCTTGTCGGGTTGGGGTATTACAATTTATGGTATCAGAGCCAGGTTTCCGAAACCCTTAGGCTTAGGCCATGTGACCTATGAGGATTGGGTAGACATTAGGTTTCCTTTCGCGCACTCTCCTTTCCTGTTTTGCTCTGTCATATATTCTTGATCTACTCTGTCATATTCTACCTGAGTTGCTAATCTTTTTGTGATCGTTCAGATGGTGAATACGCGCTTTACTCAATACACTAATGGGGATTATGGCCCTGATTTTGAGGCTATGATAGCCGCTGCTGTGGCTGCTGCTATTCCTCGAGTGGTGACTGAAGTCACCAATAATATCAGGAATGGGGCAAGTTCTTCTGGTGGTGGTGGTGGTGGCGGTGCTCCACCCACTACTCCACCCACTGCTCCACCCGCTGCTTCCCCAGCTGGTATCCACGTGTGGATCGAGAGGTTCAACAAGCTTAAGCCTCTCTCTTTCAGGTCCGCTGCTACTCCCCATGAAGCGGAGGACTGGATCACACACATCGAGAAGTTGTTTCGTGTTCTGGGATGTGCTGACGAGTTTAAAACTCGGTTGGCCACATTCAAATTCGAAGGTGATGCCCAAAATTGGTGGACTGCTCTTGTTCAGGCGAAAGGGGATGATTTTGCTGAGACTTGTTCGTGGGCGGATTTCATCGAGGTGTTTTATAGACAGTATATTCCTATGTCGGAGCAGCTAAGGTATGAAAGGGAATACGGGTCGATTCGTCAGGGTGATCAAGAGTCGTCAGGAGAGTTTATGCAACGGTTTCTGCGTCTGGCCAGTTTCGTTGGACCAGAGGTCACTGGTGATGCTATGCGGCAGGCTCGTCATTTCAAATGGGCTTTAAAGAGGTGGGTGTTAGACCGGATTGTTAACACTCCGTTTGAGGATGTGGCTGGAGTTCAGGACGCCGCGCGTAACATCGAGTTGTTACATGCGGACAGGGATTCTAATAAGCGGGATAGGGACGGTAATCGATTACATTCCAGGGGACAGAGTCAGCTGGACCAGAGTAGGGACCAGAATTTCGAGCGAAAGGGGCAATCTAGTAGGGGTTTGGAATCACGAGATCGGGCGGACCGTGGTCATGATCAGCGAGGTCGGGATTCAAGGTCAGCTTCTAGGCAGGATGGCGAACGTCGGGGGCGCAGCGACAGTCAGGGGTCAGCTAGTTGTCCTCAGTGTGGGAAGAATCATACGGGATTCTGTCGTACATCTTCGGGTGCTTGTTTTGAATGTGGTTCTAGGGAACATAGGTTGAAAGATTGTCCTTCGAAAGCTCAGCAGGGATCAGTTAGTTGTCCTCAATGTGGGAAGAACCATACGGGATTTTGTCGTACGACTTCGGGCGCTTGTTTTGAATGTGGCTCTAAGGAGCATAAGTTGAAAGACTGTCCTAGGCGAAATCCGGAACCACTTGAGAAATATCTTGGTCCTCCTTCTCCTATTCCTAGTACCGGTCGTGTTTTCATGCTCTCTCGTGACAATACCGATAAAGCATCTGGTATGTCTTTGTTTTGTTTCTGCTCTATTTTCCGTTCTGCTTTTTGCAAATTTCGAGGACGAAATTTTTTTTTAAGAGGGGAAGAGTTGTAAAACCCACAGATTTAATATAATATGAGATGACAAAAATACCCTTGAATTTAAAATTTTGAAAACTTATAAATATTAATTAAGTAACACTAACCTAAGTTTAACATAATTAAAATCTTACAAACATAATGTTGTACAAAAAAAAAATAATAAAAGAAAGAACATACACTATAATGCCGCCCCCCCCCCCCTTGACCACAATTGGGTCCAAGTTCATGATTAGTACAATTTTGTTAAGCCCATTATGTGATTGATCTTTCCCTAAAATAACCCAAACAAATTTTCGGTCCTTATATTTTCCTTGAGCCGATCTTCACAAAATCCTTAAAACCCTAAAACCAAAGTTTCGACCCTCCCTCCTTGTGCCTGCTGCCACGATCCAAACAACCACCAAGGAAGGCCAAATCTTGTTCTTGAATCATCACAAGGTAACCATGTAACACCTATGTTAATCCCTAATAAGTTGTAAACCAAAAACTAATCAAAAAACATGTTTTTCCCTCTTGTTGTTCCTGCTGCCGATCGACCAAAGAGAAGAAGAAGGAGTTTCGTGTGGTGTTTTGATTTTGGTTGTGTTCTTCGTGGTCTACGAGGGTATTGCATCTTTCTCCTCATTCAATCCTTGTCGTTATTGTTCTTGTTCTTGGTCGAAATTATGTTGCATGAAATAATAATGGATACATAAAATCATGAATCATAGAAAAACCTAAAAGTCTATATGTATAAATCGACCAGGAGTCTTGTGAGGTAATTATTCGATTTGATCATGTTATGACCTATATTAATTCGACCTAATCATGGATGAACTCATCTAAAAACGTTTTATGTCAATAATTAATGAATGGAATGATAAAAACCCTAATATAATCATGTTTTTGTGATGGCTGTTTCTGAACTGGATTTTTGTTCGACTTTAATCGGCTGTGAATTAATGATATGAACGTGTATTTTGATGTGTCTGGAGTCTATATTGTAGTTTAATGAAATAGCTACCTGGAGAAATTTAGTTTGTAATTTTTAGAGGCCTGTAAGGCTACTTTTCGATTTTTAGAAAATTATGTGTCTGGTCGTATTTGTAAGTCTGGAAAATCAGTCCGGGTTTTTGAATTTTAATTTCCAAACCGTGTCGAATTAGAAAGAGCCCTTTGAACTGGGTAACCTTTGGGATGTCCATTAGTAACTTTAATTTTTGTAGATTTTTGTGAATTTTTATGAAGGGGTTAACAAGTGATAACTTTTCGGTGTTCCATCAGATACGATTTCAGAACAAGTTGTAAAAGTGGATTTTTATTTCGTACTTACACTAACTAATAAAATCTAGAAAAATTTGGTAAAATACTAGGGACATTGAGGTACCTCTTTGAATTTTTGTAGATTTTATTCCGGAGTTTTACTATGATTTTTAAATTATTTAATACGGGTCCAGAAATGCCTAAAAACCTGAAAAAGTGTATTTGATAATTAAAGAGTGTTAATTGTTTATGTTCAAACATTAGAGGGTCTATATGGTTATTTTGATAATATTAAAGGACTAAACTTGTAGAAACCTGTAACTTTACAATAATTACACCTCATACTCTAACTTTATGATAATTGCACAATTGGTCCTTAAACTTATCCTAAATACTTAATAAACCCTTAAATGAATAAAACTACTATAATAACCTTATGAACCTTAAAGCTACTTAAAATGGAAGTTATAAGGAACCGTTTGTAATTCTATTCTTCTACTCCTTTAGGTTCGAGGAGGAACTGATTTGGCTTTCTGTCAGTGATTGCTTTTGTTTTAGCTTGCTAATAAAGGTACAGATATTCTGCCCTCATTGTATAGGGTGCCTTCGTCTCACTTTCCTGATTTCTGACTCTTGGTTATGTTCTTATTTGTGAATCCTGTTTGTTCTTATATGATATTGTGAATCTTAATTGATTCCTTGTTTGAACCTTTGTCTTGATAAATTGTTTGAAGCTCTTGTCCTGATTTTGTGTTGAAATTCTTGTCTTGATTCTTTGATTTGAACTTTGCTTAGATTACTTTGTTCTGGACCTTGTCATGAACCATGTTATGTTATTTTGATACTTGGACCAACCTATTCATCACTTGGTAATCTGGATAGTTGTGACTCTAGGCTACATTGAAGGTTCATTAGATTTTATAACTGAATGTACAAAACTCTTTTAAATTACATGTGACTTATCTTATGAAAACTGCTTTGTGAGATCATTTTTATAAAGACCATTTTAAAGGATTTCTTTTGAAACTATGATATGAGCTTTTAAATAAAATAAAAAAAAAAAAAACCTTTGTTATGAACCTTGAATAAATTGTTATGAACCTTCTGATTTTGATACTTGCTCTCCTAATGTTTGATCCCCTGATATTTGATCTCCAGATATGTGACCTTCTGATATTTGATATTGACCCCTAGTATTTGAACCTTGATGTTTGACCTCCTGATTATGAACCCTGTATTTGTCTCCTGGCTTGATTCTTGATGCGAACCTTGATATGATCCTGATATGTGTCTAATGTGAACCTTATGTGAACCCTGAGACCTGAACCCTGTGATTTGACACCTTAGACTTGATACATGACCCTGACCCACAGTTTGAGACTACGAGCCATCTACTAGGCATGAGGGTTTCATGTCCCTGTCATTGATGCACCGATGGCTTGACTTTAGGGCAAGGAAGTGATGTCTTGCCCCGTCCCCGGACTCTTGTTTCTGATTTATTATGTAGTGGAAGACCTTGTGGCCTGCGGGGGCGTATGGATGCATCCTAGTCGTGTCTTGATTTGCTTGTACTTGTATATCTTGGTGACTGATGGTGTGTGCGATACACGTCTTTCACACCCTTGGGAGCTCATGACTCCAACCCTTGGAGGTATCCCCTCATTTCTTGGTACGAGGTCACCCCTCCGTACACCTTGGTATCCTGATATGTGATCTGGTTCGATATGTGATTTGGTTCGGGCTCGTAGAGGATTTCTGTCACCCTACACCTTAACCTTTATTTGCCATTACTTGTTCCATATGTGCTATAATTTGATATATGACTTGCCATGTGATCTGATCTGATTAGACCTGGACTTGTGGAAGATTTTGATTTGGTTATCTCGAGATTTGACTTGACATGATTTGACCTGGATTTCTGGTTTGTTTACTTTGATTCTTGACTTGGCATTATACTGGACTAGACTTGGTATGACTTGGGATGTGATGGGTTATTTGTTTACTTTGACTTTGATATCTGTTTCATGATTCTTGATATTTCTATATAACTTTTGTATATCCCTTCCTGACTCATGTCATCCTGGTATTGTATCTTTCACTTCTCTATACGTTATTACTGCTTTGTTTCCGTTATATCTGTTCACTGAGCTCTTGTAGCTCAGCCGCATTTCTTTTCCTGCGGCAGGTACATTTAAACTAGGAGCTGGGTTTTAGCTTGGGATGAGAGCAACTTGTGTGGAGTTTAGACCTTGTCATTCTAGTGTGACCATTTGGATATTATTTCTGTTATGCCATTGTTTGGGCATTTTGGATTCTGTTTTATACTTCGTTATTTCTGTCTTGCACTTAATATAAGTCGTGTTGACTTATTTTCCTTTGGATTCTAATGTAAAGGCTTCCGCTATTTCATTTCTTGAATGCTTGTATCTGATATGAAACCATGTATTTGTGACATCTTTACCCTTGTCGGGTTGGGGTGTTACACTTTCCTTGCATTGCCTCTAGGCTTTGACCCGTTAGCTTTGGTGTCACAGTTTACTCCTGTAGAAGTAATGATGGGAACATTAGTTTGTTTTACTGTCATTTGTTTTCCTGATTTTTTTGTGTTGGGTTCAGATGTTCTCAGTGGTAGATCAAAGGTTACATGCTTGTTCTTAGTCGTAGAGGTTGATGCAACAAATCTATCTCTTTTGCTATCAATCTTAGGGCCTGTGCCAATGACATATTCTAGAAGTTCCTGAGACCGTTTAGCGAGGAAGCAGGCATCCAAAACTACACTATCAAGTGGTTTTTCTATCCTATCCTCTTCTACGATCTTACGAAGGGTATCAAGGCTATCCTTAAGGTGATTGAGATATACTTGATGGGCAGACCTATTGTTCCTAAGGGGAAATGGAATAGGCACAACATCAACAGCATACTTACTCTAAGCAGAAACCTTTGGAACAACATTTTCACAAGTGATAATTGGCATTTTCCCTTTCACCTGAGTCTTAAGATTCTCGATTTCATTTAGCAGAGAAGTTATCTTATCATTGTGATAGTTTCGTGTGACTTTAATTGAGTCATATAACTCTTTGTAATGTTGTTTGATTTTTGAATTTTCAGTTCGAAAACACTCATTTTCATAGTGTAACTTATTGATAGTGTCTTGATAGTGAAAATTCTGAGAATCTAAAAACGATGGTTTATTGGAGCCAATTGCTTCACTTTTGTTAGACTTTAGTTGGGCAATTTGGGCCCTCAATTGTCGAATCGTGTTAGTGTGAGCTTGAATTTTTTCATCGCGTTTGCTTAATTCAAAATATGTATCAAATTCAGGAGCATCCAAAGATGTCTTGGCATTTGATAGTTTACATCTTTCTTCTAAGTGTTGATATTTTAATTGCAAATTAAGATGATCAACCTCTAGTTTTGAAAAATGCTTGACCATGTTATCATGGTCATCATTTTGAATTTTTTCCTGCAATTTCAAATTCTCCCCCTCAAGCTCAACAACACGATTATGGGTAACATTCAATGCAATAGAATACTCATGAAATTGACAGGCAGTTAATGCAGCATCAGTAGCAGTATAAAATATATCCTGTGCAATACATCTAGCAATCAAATTCTCATTGGTGATGAGAATATTCTTTCTCTCAATCTCACGACTCTTAAGTTCTATCGCATTTTGAGCTACCTCATTTTCCATATCTTTAAACACTACTTTCATCTCATTAACTTCAGTTTTAAGGGTTTTTTGCATCCCTTCAACATGTTCTTTGAGTAGTTTAAAGAATGGAATGACCTCAGTTATGTAACACCTTTTTTGTTTGTTCAAAACCCCTTTCCCCCTCAGTAATTCCTGTTGGTGTAATTCTCTTCTTACATGTTTTATCAAAATCAGCAAATAGTTGACAAAGTACATATATGCTAATTAAGGTTTTACATTCTATGGGAAGAGTTAAGGGAACTAAATGCCTAGGTGTATTGGGAGGATACACAGTTGCAACCGCAATTTTCCTAAGGGATGGAGTTTTGTCGTTAAGTTCATCGGCCTTTCTCTTTTCTATGTCTAAAGACCAAAATATTTGTTCAGGCGTTAACTTCCTTTGAGGTGCAAACACAGTCAATCGATTTTCCTCATAATAATCATGGGGTTTGACTATGATTCGATTGGCTATACATTTGGGATCATTCATTTTCTCATTCATTCTTTCTCTATTTCTCACTTCTATCACATTACCCTCTTCTAATGATGAAACATCAGGAGGGGCATGACCAAGCATAATCATCACATTTGCATCATATAAGGCAGGTTGGGCTACTTTAGCATTCCTAAGTAGAGCTAATTTAGGTCCACCTACATTATTTTCACTATGCTTATCACACAATTTTTTGTGCTTTTGAATCATTTGAGCAGTTTGTCTGGTTTGGTCTTGTGTGTACAGTTTATTTTCAAGCTTATTCTTTAATGTTTTAAGTCTGGAGAAATCATTTAAGAGTTTTGTTTCTTTTTCTTTGAAATCTTGTTTAAGTGTATTTACATGCTCTTGGGCCTCCTGTTTTTGTTTAACAGTCTGATCCAGCTGTTTCTGCAAAGAATTCAACTCTTGTTTCAATGTTTCTTCCCTTAAATTACGCTCACTTATAAGTGTACGCATTTGACTATCCATTTTCTGCTCACGTTCGGTAAGCTCAAATTTTGCACGTTGTTCATATATGGCCACCTGATCTTTATAAATGTTAAGCCTAGTGGTCAAGGTGTCATCTGGGACAAACATAGTGTTTTCATGAAACTCACAAGTATTGTTTACAACACAAGCATTATCTACAACAAAAGATGCACAACTTGGTACATCAGTCACGTTGTTGTGATTCACATATTGTTCATATGAGATAATATTACTATTTCCTACATCAACAGTATCTGAATCAACAACATTTGTCTGTTGTACGTTGTTGGGAATCTTCTGTTCATCTACCACATTATATGTGTCGTAAAGCTTTAGTACCTCAGAAATCACAGATGCATTGGAGGGACCAGTTTGTTGAGGTGATGAGACAACAGAGGACAGATTAGCCATGAAGATCATTTGAGCAGTTGGTTCATCATCCACATCAGAGTCAAAAGCATCACAGTCATCAGCTTGGAAGATGTTGGGATCATTTAGTGCAAGGTCCTGAACTGGCTGCTCGTCCACATCAGCATCAAAAGTATTTCCCCCATCGCCAGCAAGAAACAACAACTCTTCTTCGTCCAACACTGCTCCATTCTCTTGAGCTTGCATCAACAACATCTTGTCCTTGAAATAGTCAGCGTTCTGTGGACGCTTTGGCTGATTGCAGTTTCTGGCAATGTGTCCAAGTCCACCACAGTTATAACACTTGGGTTGCTTCCCCTGCACTTGATTTGCATTCCCTACTCTGATCTGCACATTACCTCGACCCATGTTCCTTTGATTCAAGTTCTGCCTCCCCTGAACATTCTGAACCACAATTCTTCCATCCTCCATAGTTGCCTGATTGCGTGGGTTTGATGAAGTTCTGACTTGATTGTTAGTCTGAGGGAGTGTTGCTTTGAATTGTTGAACAAGTAAGGAAACTTGGTTGGTGAGGTTATCAATCATTTTGTCGGTGTGAGAGTAACCTGAATCCAGTTGTGGATTCATAGCAGATGGTGATGAATAGAGATGATGATAAGCTTGATCAGATGAAGATTGGTTGATTGGCTGAACATTTGCAACAAATGCCAGTGGATCATTTGGTGCAGTTGGATTGAGTTTTTCTCTCAACAGACGATCATAAGTGGCATGCTTTTCATGTTGTTGTAGGTAGGCATACAGCTGTTCATAATTTGTATCTCTTAATCCTTTGTTGAGTTTCATTGCAGTAACAAATTTGTCCCATTCTGGTGTCATGTTGTTCACAAACTTTGAGTTGAGTTGAATATTTGGCATTGTCATCCTGATGATTCTCATGTCGTTCACCAACTTGTGAAATCTCACATAGTAGTCAGTAATGTTCTCACCCGGGTTCATCTTGAAATGCTCAAACTCATCATATAGTTGTGACTCACGATCTTCTTTTGTAAGTTCTAATCCAGCCAGAAGCATTTTGACATTATCCCAAACAGCTTTTGCTTTAGTGTTGAAGTTGATGAGTTTGTAAACATCTTTGGGCAAGCCTTGAATGACAATGTTGAGGCTTTAATGTCTGCATCATACCCCTTCTTTTCTTCCTCATTAAGATCATTGTAAGTGCGTGGCTTGTCAATTCCAAGCGTGACAGCTCCATTCTCATCGGTAGTAACAGTATCTCTCGTGGTGCCCATTTGAAAGGGTCCTTCATCAATGGATTTAAGGATGTTGACACCATTCTCTTTTCCCAAGCAGTAGAGTCGAATTCGTTGTGCCCAAGACTCATAATCCATCCTGTCAAGCATAGGAGGGCGGGTATCGGACCCGGCAGCTTGAATGTCATCAGAAGCAGTGCTTGTCATGATGTAGATTTAACCGCAATCACACACAACAAACCACAATGGTCAAACCGCAGCACAAGAGGACCAAACCGCAATTCCCAAACCGCAGTAACCAAAAATCTCAAACCGCAGAATAACCTCAAACCGCAGAGAACCTCAAACCGCAGAATAACCTCAAACCGCAGACGTCAAACCGCAACACTGAACGACAAACCGCAATACTGGTCAAACCGCAATACTGGTCAAACCGCAGGACTGGTCAAACCGCAGAAAAGCTAAACCGCAGAAGGTTAAACCGCAATAAGTCAAACCGCAATACCTCAAACTGCAAGAAGTCAAACCGCAGGACAAAATGACAAACCGCAAAAGACAAGAAATCACAAACCGCAGCAGCTAAAGGACAAGACGTCACTTTCAGTCCTTTTTGTTGTGTTTCCCGTTATGGTTAAACTCCAAACCGCAGTCAGAAATTCTGACCAAACCACAAGCAATACTTTCCCACAGAAGCTCAAACCACAACTAGTAACACTTTACGAGACTCAAACCACAGCGAAGAATACACGCCCGAAGTACAAACCGCAGTCAAGAAAACTCTTCAAATCTTCCACTAACTAACACGAACAAGGTATTATACTATCAAGGAAGATGTAAACCAGTTTTATGAACACAAAAGTACATGTTTTCAACAGATTTAACCACAAGCAAAGCTTAACCTAAGGTTTTACTTCCTTTTGTATTCGACCTACAAACACAAAGCAAAAGTGCCAAAAACACAACACCAATCCGTGAATATGCAATAACTAGAACCTAACCATGGCTCTTGATACCAATTGTAGCATATTCACTAACATTTAACACATGTGTGATCTTGTTTTAGCCGATTGTTTTAGAGAGAGAAAGAGAGAATGGGAACTAGAGAGAGAAAGTGAAATTGTATTAGATTAAGTGAATGAGGAGTTCCAACCCTCTCCCTAGGTGGAGAGGGGTATTTATACTAACATACATAAGTGCCCCCGTGTGGGCTGTGGAGTGAGCTGACAGTGGGTAAAGACTGACCCACTCCACGAATTCCTTAATAATTAAACTATTACTAATAACACTAATAATTCTACGAGCTACTTAAATGCTAAATAGATACTCAGGGTGACTGAGTCTTCATATGAATATTTATATTCCTAACAGGACCTATTCCAAGCATTCACTTTCTCCGCATACTCAAATTGCTCCGTTACTCCGTCATACAAGTGTATGTCAGTAGGAAGCTCCAGGACAACTGGGAGTTGGTATTTCTCAATCCAGTTTACGAACTGGTGTCTTTTAATATCCAAAGCACATAGATGTTTAGGCACGTCGTCACCAACTGTCTTGTAGTTGCGATGTTCATTTCTGTCTAGCACCTTTGTCATTAATGTGCTGAACAAATCTATAAAGGAGGCTTGCTGTTGTGAGCTTTGAGTCTGGGTGGACATGAGTAAAATGGTTGCCTTAGTGTGTTGATATCTAGGCATATGGTTTGAGGTCCCGTCTAGGTACATAGGTTGTTGATGGTATTGAGTTTGCATGTTTTAAGTTGCCTGAAAAGGTGGTTATGGTATGTGTTGTGATGGTACAATATTGTAACTGACTGGTTGTGACATTTGAGGTATTGCCTGATTACTAGGTTGTTGTGAGTTTGTGTTAAGGATGTGTGTTTGTGGCCCTTCCTTGCCTCTTTGTTAGCTTTCGCGCATTAATCTGTTCAGGAAGGCTAACTGCGCTAGGTTTATGATAACGCTCAAATTATACATATTTCTATACGCGTTATCAGTGTTTTTATATATGTCTTTTAGATAATTATGTAGAAAACTAGAAGGGGGGTTGAATAGTTTTTACCGATTTAAATTTAGTTTAAAAAACTTTTAGATTGATTGTATGTAGGGGTGTCATATGGGTCAACCCGACCCGATAAGCCTCTATCGGGTCGGGTCTATCGGGTTTCCAAAAAATAAAAATCAACCCGCAACCCGACCCGATAAGGAATCGGGTTATCGGGTTTGGGTCTATCGGGTTATCGGGTTTATCAGGTTGGGCTTATCGGGTTAGACACTTAATCAAGTGAATGTGATCTGATTTACAGAATTGACCCAAGCGGTGCCCAAAACATCTTCTACTATTAGTAGTTCAAATGTATTCACAAAGTCTAATGAATGGCACAGACATGACGGTAAAGTGAACTCAATGTGAAGCAACTGTTATTTTTGTGGCTCACACAAACTACTTTAGTTAGACATTACTTATGAGTACTAACATGATGTCATATAGTTGAAGCTAAAGTCTTCATCTCATTGAGATTAAATCTTAAAAAAGGGTGACAGATATGGTGCCTTCTTTATTTCCTTCAAATATTTTTACATGTGTTAAGATACATATGATAAGCAATTAGTGAACAAATTTTCAGCAACAAGCACGACTATGGCTTATATAAAACACTTTTTCACATCATTCAGAATTTTAGTGCTTGTTGCTGAAAATCTTATCAGTCTACATCGAAATACTCCAAAATCCTTTAAGAGAGCAATTAAGGAAGATTGTGGAAGTCTCAATATGCGACCAACTTACAGTAATTGAAGTTCTTTAGCGCCTTAGATTTTCAAGGTATCAATGAAAGGAACATCATCACCAGTGAGTTTGGTTCGTTCATAAAGATGTTTAAATCTATTAATGGGTCTTATAAGGTTTATCGGGTTAACCCGATAACCTGATAACAAATTAGCTAAAACCCTAACCCGACCCTATAAGGTTATCGGGTCTATCGGGTTGACCCGATAAACCCGATAAGGTATATTGGACCCGAATCAACCCGACCCTATAAGGCCTTATCGGGTTCGGGTCGGGTCGGGTCGACCCATATGACACCCCTAATTGTATGTGAAACCTTTGGATGATGAAATATAGACAATGCAAGTAAGTAAGAAAAGAGATAGATACGATTAAGTAAAAAGAGGAAGAGATAGAACTGTGACACAATGATTTATAGTGGTTCGGCTACAAGGACACCTTCCTTGCACTACTCCACTCCCCGAGTACCCAAATCGAGAGTTCTTAAGCACTATGTCAACAAGCTCTTTTAACCGGCGGAGAAGCCTCACAACGGCGCTTACACTTTTTCCGGTACAAAGCTAAATACCGGGTTCTTTACACGGAAGAACCAATCCAACACAACTAACACACCAACTTAGCGAATACAACGTAATATATCAAATACAAGAAACAACTCAGTAATCTTGTAGTGATGATGAAGCCTGCCAACTCTTCTCTTGAATATTGGAAGACTTGTATGCAAAGAAGCGTGATCTCGTCTTTTAAGAAGAACCTTGAGAAACACAAGAAGATAACTACAAGAATGATCCTTATATCTGAGGTTAGAGAGATATAAGAATGAGAGAAGATATATGTTATAATGGGTGAGAAACAAATAAGAAATGACTCACTATTTATAGGTAAAGAGTTCACTGTTCACCCGGATCCGGCGGATCCCTTAAAAAAGGGATCCGGCTAGTGTAAACCCGGATTAGGGATGGCAAAAAAACCCGAACCCGATGGGGAAACCCGAAACCCGAACTTTTTGGGGCGGGGCGGGGCATGCTTATCGGGTTACGGGGCGGGTTTCAGGGTGTTAATGGGGATTTTTATTGGGTTTGGGGCGGGGACGGGTTTCAACATCCCCGCCCCGAAACATATATATACATACAAATATATCTACACACAATTATACATATAGTATTACGTTAGTATTTATCGAATAAAAATATAATTCTTTAATTTTCAATACTTGTAAGATTGAAAATTGTAATCATGGAAGCTTGTTTCGTGTCATAATATCTAAAAAAGTTGATTTGCGATGCGGGTAGCTCATCATTTTCTGTGTTTAATATTGTTTTTGAAAACTTAATAAGGCTAATGCTTAATTTATTAATAAAGACCTATCGATTTTTCAAGTTACAGTATAAAGTAATATTGTTTATAGTGTAAAAACAATAATAAACCGAGAAAGACACGAGTTTGGTGGAGCATCGCTTCCAAAGAAGACAACCCGATAAGATCCCGACGGGGTACGGGGCGGGTTTGGGGATGATTTTTGTAATTGGCTTTGGGGATAGGGATGGCTGCCCCGCCCCAAACCCGCCCCATTGCCATTCCTACCAGGGATCCGGCAGCTGGGTCAGTCCAGTTCGGATTTTGGGTTATAATTCCGGGTTTTAGGTTATGGGTCATGAGTACCCAACATGATGTCATGCATGATGCAAGGCATACTTTTGGTTATGGGTTATGGATTTTGGGTCATGAGTCATGGACTTTGGGTCATGGGTAATGGATTTTACCCAACTTGATGTCATGCATGATGCAATGAACATGGGCCACGGGCTATGGGTCATGGGTTAAGAATTTTTACCCAACACATTTACTTACAATTGTATTATTAGAAACAAATACATAACTCACAAATGTAATTGAGTAGTAAAAATAAATATGACAACATGTAATCTTTGGGTTTGTAATTGAAATAATTTTATGGTTGTTATTGACAATCTTAAAGAGATCGAGAAATATTAATAAACGTTTTTACAGTTTATTTGTATTAACAAATTATATGAGCTTTCGGTACTTAATTGAGTATACTTACGATTGTTACGTGTCGTGGAAGAATCCAAGGAAAACACAAAGATTTGGAGCTTAAACAAAAAAATAAACTCAAGTTCAAGATCTCCCGACACACCTGCACTGATTTGGCCATAACTTGAGCACACGAGTTCCAATTGACTTGATTCAAGCTGCCACGGAAAGAGAATTGAATTATCTACCACTTGAGTGTTTTGGTCAAGAACTGAAATTGGGTCAAGTACGCCGTACTTTATAAAATGTGTGGCACACTTTGCACTAGCGGGAAAAATAGTTTAAATGCCATAAGTGCGGTGGTTTTGGAAAGAATGTGTGTCGTACTTTGCTCTTGATAATCTAAAATGCCTTAAATTAGCTTTTATTAACTCCTTAACTGATCATTCATCTTTCTTGGTCCCAAAGTGTTAGAAAACGTTATATAGCCCCAAAATAACACAAAGGCTTCATATTAATCATCCACAACTCCAAGAACACCACTTGGAGTTGGATCAAGGCTTGACAACCCTTAATCTAAACACCCCTTTACACCATCATACTACCATCATATCACTACCACTCCTAGCCACGATTCATTGCTGTCCTAACACCATTTCCCATACCCTAACTACCACTTTTACAGACCCTAAACATACCACACCTTGAGGGTTAGATGATTCACACCAAATCGCTCGAATTCCTTTGCTATAAACTTCATTACCAAACACATCATTTGGTGAGGTGTTGCTGATTTCCAGATGTCTTGTGACAATACTTGGGTTATTTGATGTTAGAATCGCTGGTTCGGTTCTTGGTTTTGGATATTAGTAGATTGTTTGGTTATTGGTTCTTTTGTTCTCATAACCATTCAGTTGCGGATATTTGGTATTCTTTATATTAAATTTATGTTTCAAGTTTTTGAATTTATAAGTTTAATTATGTATACCATGTACTCCAATATGGAGTAGTCGTTTTATGTTTGTTGGGCATTATGTGAACTATGATATGTAGTGTTTGGATTTGTCGTCGTTAATTGATATATAAACACTTGTTACATCTATAGGTCGAAAGGATTTGTAATGTGTGTTATCTTGATTTATAAATATAAACACTATCCTAAACACTTGTATGTCTTAGTGATCATTTCCTAAACAAACATACTTTAATCTATTGCTTGAACCATCTCATTGTTCTCGTTATAATCTCGACTTTATGCACGTTCGGTTAATTTCATAAGTGACAATTAAATTGACCTTAGCACCTTATTAACAATTTGAGAAAACTACAATTCTCTTGGGACGACCTAGACTTACCTAAGTTATATTACATTCGAATGGGTATACTTGCCCACGTTGTGTTTTTAGTCAAAACCGGTAAATCTAGTATTATAAATTTAAAGCTTGTAAAACATACATCAAGTTTTTGGCGCCGTTGCCAGGGAATTGTTTTTAGTTGTTATCAGTTTGTTTGTCATTTTTGGTGCTATTTGTTTGCTTAAACGTGTTTAATTTCTTGAAATTCGTGTTCTGTGCCTGCAAGTACGGCCCACATTTTTCTGTGTGCACTACACTTCCCCAGTTTTTATTTTATTTTTGTTGGTAAAACCAGTAGTACGCCGGTTTCACACCAAAACCACTTCTGTTATGTGACCAAATTCGTTTCGTAGCTGATTGATTTCAGTGGTAACACAAAAATAAAATATGCTTTTCTCAGGTTCTATAATCGTTTGGAATTATATTTTATCTCATTATATTGTCTTGTAAATTTGTGCATATTTAATTTATTCGAAAAAAAACCCAAAACAATATTTTTCTTTTTGTTTTGATTTTGCTTTATTAGTTGTTTTAGTTGTTTTATTTTTTGCTTTTTGTGAGTTATGCTTATTTTACTTATTTTTGTTTTTTGCTATAATCTGAAATATATAAAAGTATAAATACATAAAAACCCAAAAAACCGCCGTACTTTTCCTAAAGTACGCTCTATCCAAATCCAGAAAACCATCGCACTTTTCCTAAAGTACGCCGCACTTGTTTGCCTGAACCAAAAATAATTCTTCGTTTTTGCTCACTTTCGTTTTTTAATTTCATCTTGTGATGTTTGCGACCTGTTTAATCTCACAGTTTTTACAGGAAACAATTTGTTATTCCTTTATCCTTATTTTCTTTTGTGACAACTGGCATTTTCAGGTTAACACTTATTCATGAACTTGAACGTCTTATGCTAAACACGTAAATATTAGACTTTACGTATAACTGTTAAGTCATCCCGAGTATATAGAGAAACATCTTTTAAACTATTCCGTCACTAGACAAAGTTTAGTCTACGTCAACCAAACATTATTATTCTCATGAGCATGATTTTATAATCATATGCATTCGGTTTTACCAATTTCACGTAAGTATTTCAATTCTTACATTATATTTCATGCATGCATGCACAACATACCCAATACCTCTCACCACCCTTACTTATACCTTAAACACTTATACTTTTTCAAAAGTTAGCAAATTCCCTCCCATTTTTACTCCAAAATTAGCCTACCCTCTTTAGGATACTCAAACACTTATTTTACCACCTTGTAACTCCCATACACCATAACTATGCTAAAACCATAAAGCCACCAAGCAAGGCTACTTTCCCGCTCTTGTCTCCAACCAAACACAAGGCTCAATACACTCCTCACTCCCCATGCACAATCTTTCCCTTCCTAGTGTTACACAAGCATACAAGATTGAAAGCTACTTTTGACCATACCATTTCTTGCACTATATAAGAGACTAACTAGCAACCATTATACACACACTTAAATGCATTTACACACACAAAGTCCCAGCTGTCTCTCAAGTATTCAAGCGAGTTTCAATTGTTGGTTAAGGATTTATAAGGGTTGCTAAAGGAATTAGGGTTTTGGTATTGGAAATTAGGGTTTTTTTAAGCTTGTGGGTTAGTTTTTGTGCACTTCTTGACCTCCAACACACCATTATTTTGGTAAGTCTCTCATAAACCCTATTTTACTCTCATTTAGCATATTATGCATTGTTTTCATATCACCTTTGTAGATTTGTTGCATTAAAAATCGATTTAAACTTTGTTACAAAACGTACTAAATCTGTCCAGAAAATGGGTCACCTTATGGACGAATTTTGACTATGATAATGAACTATTTTGGTAAATTTATTTTAACCACAAGGTAGCCCTATGTCTTAAGAATATTTCTACGTAAATTTCATGGCCTACGAAGCTCGTTTGGTATTTTAAAATAAATGTATACAAACAAGTGTAAAATAGCTCTTGTTGTTTGAACCCCCGTGTCATATAACAGACTTTTGGAGACCTTAAACTTGGAATATAGGAGTGTAATTATAGTGGTTGGAAAGGTAAGACATAGAATACATATGAGAATTCGTTTCGTTAAAATTGGTTAAGAAACGAATAAGTTATGGCCTTGCGAATTTAGGTAATTTTTCTAGCCGAAACAGTTTTAAGAGAACCATGTCTTATGTAGACCTTTTGGATATCTAAAACTTAATTTTACTGAATAAGGCCATGTTTTCTTGAAAGTTAACACATAAACCTACGTTCTAGGCTTTGAATGAGCAAAATCTAATAAGAAATGAGTGAGTTATAGTCGTTTGAAGTCGGTTAAACCATTCTAACAACCACTATTTTGAAGTTGTCGAAACCAAATATACATTTTACTCATTTTCCTAAAAGATTTTACTTGTGAATCTTTATAAAACTCTAATACAAGTTTATATGGGTGTTAAAACTTCTTAAAACTCATGTGCATATAGAGCATATCATTGTGACCCTAAGGCGTCTTATTGATTTAGATCTCGGTTAGGTCATATCTTGCATTCAAGCTTGCTTACTTTACTTCCGTTATCACTACTTGTTGAGGTGACTTTCATAGCCACACTTACACTTGTTTAATACTCGTTTTGAGCTACTTTGGGGTGATAATACATTGCTCATTTTAATTATGGAGACAAGTACTTAAACCTTTACGTATTGCCTAAGTTACCACATTTGCCATGAAGTCCCCACTATCATGAACTGCTAATTACGTAATAAGCACGAATGCTGTGAATAGATATATTGGGGTTGACACCCTCGTCCGGGTTGGTCGCGCCAACTGGTCAAACGGATGCGTTTCATTTGAGGATTACTAAGTGTTTGACAAAGCACCTACCGGGGCAACAACTATAAACTTATCGTTAAGGCTTCGGTGTCATGAGCTTAGTGCAATAGTAATACTTTTTTCTGATATTGTATGTGCTACAATAGTCGCCTAAAATCTTGTGGTTCATGCTACTTTTACTTAACATAAACCTATGATCTCACTAACTTTATGTTAACCGTTTTAGCATGTTATTCTCAGGTCCTTAATTGCTTTGCATGGGTAGACTTGGAGAATTTCACTTGAGTCTTTTGTGGTCTCCTCATCATGAAGATTTTATGCATTACTATAACGTTCAATGTGAACTTAAGACTTCTTTATTTGTGTGGTGTATTTTTAAAACATGTATTTGATAAACTTTATTTATTAAATAGAACATTTCCAAATGACTCATATAGAGGTTGTTCTTTATAACTTGTGACTTTGTATTGTGATAGTCATGTCCCGATATATATTCCGTTGTGATTTTAGGGGTGTGACATCTTTTCTCTTTTTAATAAATCATAAAGAGTATAAAAAATATTAAAAAGGTAAAAATATAAAGATATAGATAAAAATTGTTTTCTTTCTTTTAAACACTTTTCATTTTAGAACTTAATTATTTTTATATAAAAAAACATGTCTTTTTGTAAATTACTTAAAGTTTGTATAAATCTACGATCTTGGGGAAAACAACTCGTGAATCCACTGTCTAAATTAAATAAAATGTGAAAAAGAGGACTTGTATGATTAAAAAGACACAAAAGGAATTTATTGAGATCGAGTCACTCAAATCTTCTACTTATCCCTCCGTTTGAAATTTTCGTTTTAAATGTATCCGAAGAGGATGTCGTATCCCAACTCGTAACAAGATGATAATTAACATTAAACATGAACAACCATAGCTCTTCGTGTCACTAAAGGAGTTTAGTGCAAATGTCTATGTAAATTTATAAAAAAATTTGTGTACCATAACAAGATCAATACATTCATAATATATTATCAAGATCAAAGTAAGTGCGGAAGCATGGTTTTGACAAATCAAGCACACGATATATACATCAATACAAACACGAATCTAGTCATGTAATGTAAATTAATCATCAAAGAAAATTGTCATACAATTTTCGGCTATTTAAACATGCATAAATAAGTAGTACTGCATAATTATAAGTACACGTAATCGTAAACGGGTACTTACTTGATTCAAGGAGGCGTAGATCGGATCCCCGGGCACTATACTATATCCGATCTTTCAACTACAACTCCAAGAATACCACTAGTTGTGACAAGATGCTTCAACTTCTAAAGAGTGAATATGTTTACTCTTTTACCGAATCACTTGTTCGCAAGACATTTGTAACAACACAAGAGAGATTATCAAGTAATCAAAAATACAATAAAAAGATAAAATGATTTGATCTTGCTTGTGGGATGGTATGGCTGAATGGGGGATGCCAATGGGAGGGAGAAATGTGTGATTTAGGTTACACAAAATGTGTCCTCTTACTAGTAATGAAATGAAAAAACCAACACCTTTAATAGATGTATAGGTAAATACTTTCTATAGTTAGCCTAAGTCATTTTAAAACTAAATAAATGTATAAACCATTTATTTCTTTTAAACTCATACGTCTAAATGTGACTTGCAACACAAGTCACGACATTCCTGGTTACTTGTCGGTTCGTTAAATGTGTCGGGTCAATTCCCCGATTCGTAACTTCGTGAACCATTAATTTGTTGTATATATACAACATATTTTTACTCTTACACGTAAGATTACATTTCGTGCAAGCATATGACCCTGTAGTGTTAGATTTAAATATCTTGACATTCAAATAAATAAATAAACATGAAAGCACGTAATAGCGGAAGCAAAAATCTTTATTTAACATGTATAAAGTATTACCGAATATTAAATAGGAACGTACCGTTATGATCCTAGCAAGAACAAGGATCAAACTTCTTTCTCCTTCACTTGAACAATCAACCGGATTAACGTGGAACCCCTTACCTTTTGTTCCACAATCCAAGATTAATATCTAAAGTAAGATATTACTGAGCTCTCGAACACACGTACTATTACTCGATCAAAGGTTGATGCTAGTGAATGAACAAGAATTATTAAACCAAAACTATTTTGTTTAATAATACTTGAATCACAAATAGATCATCACAACAACTAGGGTTTGATGTTCTTAGTAATACACAATCAAAACAATTAAACCCTTAATGGTTAATAGCTACTGATCGAATAGGACAAATAAAGTTAACATGCGTTAAAGACATTGCATGCATGTGATAGCAATCATGCATGCCTATACTTAACTAATGTCGAACAGAATAAAGTATATAAGAGTATGCATGCGTCAGACTTTTAGGGATAATCAAAGGTGTTGACCCTTTTTAGCTCACCAAGGGTATTATTTATAGCACTTAACCTTGTCCAACAAGTTATTGCTAAAACCTCCTTAAGTTTCAAAACTCAACACTCAACCCCTCCTTTATTTACTAACAGTCATTAGTCAATTATGTTAATTACTTTAACGTCCGTTAGTTATCATTTCGTGTCAAAATAATTAAAATATATAACAATTATACATATTAATTATTCCTTTGATCATTTATACGTAAAGTGTGCAATCCCTCAGTCCCGGGTTCGATTCTAATCATACACGATTTAATATTTTTCCAAAACTCTAACATGTAGGCCAATAATATACTAGTAGTTAACAATATTAGTTACGTTTTTGAGCCATGCACACAAATCCCTTCACCAAGCACTCCCTAAACACAATGACTTAACAAAATGCTATTGCAAGTTGGAAGAGAGGTAGGTTGAACTGTAGGGTATTCACAATGCAAGAAACACTTGTTTGAGGCCTTGATATGGATCGAATAGACAAGAACTAGAGAGAGAGAGATGGGAACTTCTAGTGAGAGAAACACTATGTGTATTAGCTTGAAATAATGAGAGTTCCCACCCTTCCCTTGCAAGGGAAGGGGTATTTATACTTACTACATAATATGCCCCTATTGGGCTGTGGAGAGAGCTGACAGAGGGTAAAGACCCGACCCACTCCACAATACTAATTAATAACTAATCTACTAATAATATTGCTGATAATACTACGAGCTATAATGTGCTAATAAGTACTCGGGGTGACCGAGTCTTCAGATGAATATTCATATTCCTAACAATCTCCCCCTAAGGGAGGTCACCCCAGAAGTAATGTTCTGAATTTCAGCACTTATTCCTTGGATCTTGACTTCATAGCTCGTAACCATTGATTCTTCAATATCACAGATCGTTGTGTAAACATTCGTGATCTTCAGATGACTTCTCTTTTGTCTTGGATGAACTTTGAGTAATATTTGACTTTATCATCCAACATTTGTTTCCATGTCATCTTTCAGGAGTATGTTTCCATGTGATGTGTAAATCTTCGAGCCAACATGCTCACACTATTTGGCGTCATGATCTTCAGCATCAGAGTTTGCAGAAGCTGTGTTGAAGGTCTTTTGGGTGATCATGACTTTGTTGAATAACAATGATGATGTAGTGTGAACATGTGGTAGAGGATTGGCATCTTTTCTGCAACCAGCTACAACAGCAACCAGCTACAGCATTCCACAGCTACAACTGCCAGAAGTTCCTGCATAAGACAGTTAGCAACAAATCGACCGGTACTTACAGGTTTGGACTTCGAGATTGTTAACAGCATAGTGTGGAAACTCTCTCTAATCCTTACCAAGACCGTTCCTAATCGAAAACCCACAGAGGGCTTTTTAAGACTATGTCGTAGCATTTCAACGATTAGGAGAGTCGCTGGAGATCACTCCACGACTGTAGACCGTTTGAAACCGCCGCGACCACTAAGCGTAATCCACGAGGAATTACCGAAGTGACCTGCTTTCAGGGCTGCTTGATGTTGACCCTGGCAGGAATTTCCATTCAATCATTGAGAATTACATTTGTAAAGTCTCTCATGAATGTTCTGGCAGATTGCTAAGATCTGCGTAGGACTCATAAGTTTACAACTGGTGTCCCTAATGATGAACAACCAATGTAGAAATAATCCGTGTTCCTATGAGATCTTATTATGAATCTCGTGGCTCTAGACTCTATTGTACGTTTTGATTTGGTGATCGGAGGCTGGAGAGGACTGCCACCTTTTCAATATCATCTAACTCGGAGTGAGAGAGACGATAGAAATTGTTGGATCGTATACACCTTGATAGATCTTATGAGCCGGTTAAGATCAATAGAATGTTTATGTAAACACAAACAAACTAATAGAAACTCTGACAATAAGATTAATGTTTACGCGGAATATAAACACTAAAATTGAAAGAAGAATTACTAATAATACTTGATCCTCTATGGATCTTTGATTCAATGAAGAAGATGTTTTTCGAATGATAGATTACAATACACACAGCCGTATGTTTCTTATATACTATAAGAAACCCTAATACAGCCCATTACTAAGAAGATATGCCCTTATCACTTCCTAATATAACTCATACATATCCTCTCCATCTAATAATACGGAAACAAAATAAACACTACAAGACTTAACGTTTACACTACAAGACCTAACTATTACACTACAAGACCTAATAATAACTACCAGACCTAACTTTTACATTACAAGACCTAACTCAGACCAGACTTAAAATCAACACTACAAGACCTAAGTCTGTCTTCACTTGTACCATGTGATAATTCCCAACAATCCTCCCCTAACTTGATCTTCATGCTCCATGAACTTCAAGTTCTTCTGATTAAGCCTTCTGAGGATTGAATCTTTGAACATTAGGAATTATCTCGATCTTCAAATCTGCAAATTTTAAGTATTTGTGCAGCAACTTGATCTTCTCAGCATCTGAAATGCATTTCACTTGATCTTTCCAGCAACCATGACATTTTGTACATCAATTCATATTAAGTTTCATATCTATTCTCATCACTTCCAGGTGTGTTAACTCCTGTGAGAGGTGAATCATTGAAATTTAATGGATTTGATGTCTCTTTACCAATAGCCATCACTACTGGAGTAGCCAAATATTTTAGTGTGTAAGACCATGGTACATTGATAACCATATGATTTTAAGTAAATCATCAACTATAAACGGATTTGAGTTGTCTTTACCTGTAGCCGTTTGCTCAGGACTAGCCAATTCTTAGGTTGAAAATAACCTTTGGTGAATTGAATACCAAATATGATTTTCCAACTGCCTTTACCACAAGCCATATACCTGTGGGCTAGCCAATTCTTTGGAAACCCCAAAAGGAGTAAAATCCATGGTGAATTGAAAACCATTCAACTCTCAGAAATTAATCATCGGTGAGTTGAGTACCCTATAGTTTTGAGCAAACTATTACAGCTTCCAACGGATTTGAGAATCACACCAGAGCCGTACTCTCATGGTGAGTCAACTCTTTCTTGTCGGTTAGACATGGTGAGTTGATTACCATTTATTGTGTGGTTAAAAACCAACACTGGACCTGCACAAAAGTTAGTAGACAAACTATGCAATTTTATTTATTTATTATATATATATATATATATATATATATATATTATTATTTTTTTATTTTTTTTAATACTAGCAGCTGAATCTGAAGTAATGCAGTACCATAAGCAATCAGCAGAAATGGTACCATCAGCAGAAATGGGAACACAATCAGCAGGAATGAAACAAGCGTTTCAGCAGAATCAAAATAATGACAATACCAGAATTAATCTCCTTGACCAATCAAATCTCACGAACCAATAATCAAGGAGTACGAGAATAAGTAATTTCCCCATGTACTGATGCTTTGACTGACCCTACTGACCCAATTGCTTGAACACCAATGCTACTGACCCATGCATGTATTCAACCCATCCAATATCCTTAGCTGCACTTAGTCATTAAGAACCCCACTAAATTCCAATTTATCTCATACGTATTCAACCTCTTAACAGCAATTAAATACTCCAATCATGGACCCACAATGCAATAACACAATATAATACCAAATCAATCACCGATCCACTTTATCTTAATTGCACATCTGACCAAAAGTGTTGAACAAAATTTGAGACTATCCATTAATCAACAAACACCGACCTTACTTGAAGCTACACCTAGCTTCAAGACCACCTACCATTTCTCACTTGCACAATTTGCTTCATACCCACGTGAATATAAAACAGCACATGAAACCAATTAAATTCGTCCATTGACCAATCAATGTATTCAAGACTACTGCTTCAGCCAATCCCATCATGAATATTAAATGATAGAAGCCCCACGTGAATTAGTAGCATTAACTCAAATCAGTCCGAAAAATTTAATGCCCACTCGCACAAATCAAGTCAGCCACACTTTGATTTTATAAGACCCACAACTGACTTATTATATCAAGCAATAGACAACAAACCAGCCTCAATTCATTTAATTCACCAGTAGTAACCAATCACTTAATAATAGGAAGCGACAAATTCAACAGCTGCATTATTTTAGTTATTGAACACAGAACAGACCAAACAAAATAATGTTAGTTTGCACAAAATATACAACAATAAGCCTCCCCTTAGGCTTATACCTCCCCTCAAACACAGTAATGATGAGATCCACCATTTTCCTTGGACCCCATTCTCATATAGTGACCATTGTGTCTCCAAGACCAACCTCCTGTGTACTGAACATCATGATCCCATCTTTGCCCCCCCCCCCCCACATACATTGGGTTATAATAACCAAACTTATAATCATTTTGAAAGAAAGTACTTGTAGGTCTGTTAAATGGTCGAGCAGCATTGCTTTTCCAACTAGTAGAAACTGATATACCAGCAGGAACAGTTGCTGGTCTAAAAGGCCTACCAGCAGGAAATGCATTTGCTCTAGCGACAAATGGAGGAATATTCTCTACATTTCTCCATACAGATCTAGGTTTTTGTTGTTCAGCACACACACCCATTTTACTCTCATAATAATTACAATCCTTAATGAGATGAGACTTACTACCACACACAAAACAAGTTTTCTTCTTAACATTACCAGCCTTTTTATTAAAACAACCATTCTTATTACAAGAAGTCCTAGAATTGTATGTATTCTTATCAGATTTATTACAAGTGAAACTAGGTAAATCTTGAACAACAATGGGTTCTTGTTTGGGTGCCCTAACTTTGGATTCAATCTCATCTTTACTCATGGATGTGGAAACACTAGAAGTAGAAGTAAAGGAGGTAGACTCAGTTGAGATGGACTCTGAGCTTTTAACATTAAAAAAATTGGGGGCAGAGACATTGACCTTGGAAGACTTGTCACTTGAATCACATGAAACAAAGTCTTTAGACTCTGGTTCTGAGGACTTGACACTTGTAGAACAAGAGACAAAGTCATCAGGTTCAGGCAAGTCATTTGACTTTTTGCCATAAGTCATGTGTGATTCATCCAAGTCTAATTCAAGGGCTGTGTGCATAGGAACAGGCTTAAACACTCCCCTTATAGGAGGAGGAACAGCATTCATTCCTCCTTCTTTGACAAACTTAACAGGGATTTGATAGTCTACAGGTTCAGGGTTAAAAGTACTATACTCATTAGGGTCATAAACTTGATCTGGCCCTATATAATCTCCAAACCCTAAACCAATTTTAGATCTTATTGACATAGAACTATCAATTAACTTGTTTAGGTTTTTAGATGTTCCTTTCCATTTATCAAACCTAGCCAAGGAATTGTCAAGCTTAGTCTGTAAGTCCTGATTTTCTAATTTGGCCTTAGCATTTTGAGACTCAGAATATTTAAGCTCATCGGTAGAGATTTGTAAATCTCTTTCCAACACCCTAATTTTCTCTTCATATGCTAACTGATTTGCTTCGTGCCAGGCTTTTTGTTTTTCCAAAGTTTTAAGAGCATTTTTATAAGCTTTAACTTCAACAAACAATTTATTATACTCAGGCTCTATTTCATCATATTCTTTCTTAAGTAGAGCATATAAATCATGACAACCAAAAAGACAATTTTGTACCTGAGATGGGAAACCCATCAAGCCAGATTCCTCAGTCGCAGTGATCTTGACCTCCTGGAACTCCTGCTTTAGCATAGGCTTTATCATCTTCTTGGACTTATCATTCCCTCTAAACTTAGCTTTTACAGCAAGCCAGATTTCCCTAGCATCATGCAAGTGATGGAAGTCACCCATGTGATCTTCTCCTAGAGCCCGAAGCAAAAGAGCTCTTGCCTTCTTCTCCCTTTGTACAACAACATGCTCCTCAGCTGATTCAGGTGGAAGAATGATGATGTTCCCCTTTTGATCTTTACCAATCCTCTTCTTGCTGTTCCCATTAAGGATAACATCCCACAGGTTATGATCCCTGTTGGAGATCCATTGTTCCACCTTCATAGCCCATTTCTCATATTCATCTGTTCTGGATGTGGTCATTGTATGAGAGTTTAAGAGATTAACTGATTCCACCAATCACACCAAACTACCACACACTGACCAATTTAATTCAACTGATTGCTGACTGAATAATCGAAAAGTCAATCACTGCAGTATTAAAATGCAATGCCCAAGTATGAAGATACTGAATCAGTACCCACGTTCAATACACTCCTACTGACAAAAAAAAATTCCAACGATGACCAAAATTAAATAACCAATCGAATCAATTACTTAAACTTGTAGCCCCACAAAATTGACTATTGACCAAAAACCAATTCAACCGTACGATGTGATGATAAATATTCTTTACCTCACTTTCGTCTAGCGTCTGACAACCCACTTAATGTATTAAAATATTCGATCAATAGCAATTCAAATCAATACACGATCAACTGCTCTTTAATTCCACTGACAACATTAATTTGACCAAATAAATATTCGATTGACCACGAAGAATAAAATAATCAACAGATCAATCACTCATATGAATCAGTAATAAATATATCACTATTATACACCGACCAATTAAATGCTGTACGAGGATCAATAGCGCCGCCGACCAAAACAAATTAATTGAACAAACAGGAAGCGACAAACCAATGATTACCAATTAATATTCGAGAATTAATTGACGAACCAGCCAATCAGATCTGCTCTTTAAAAATTAAATACGAATACCTCCAAACAATAATTACCAGATCTGCTACTGTACGAATTTCTTCAAAACCGTTCTTCTTCGATAATTCTTGCACCAAAATTGCTCTTCTTTCACAGAGTCTCTAACCCGCTCTGATACCACTTGTTGGATCGTATACACCTTGATAGATCTTATGAGCCGGTTAAGATTAATAGAATGTTTATGTAAACACAAACAAACTAATAGAAACTCTGACAATAAGATTAATGTTTACGCGGAATATAAACACTAAAATTGAAAGAAGAATTACTAATAATACTTGATCCTCTATGGATCTTTGATTCAATGAAGAAGATGTTTTTCGAATGATAGATTACAATACACATAGCCGTATGTTTCTTATATACTATAAGAAACCCTAATACAGCCCATTACTAAGAAGATATGCCCTTATCACTTCCTAATATAACTCATACATATCCTCTCCATCTAATAATACGGAAACAAAATAAACACTACAAGACTTAACGTTTATACTACAAGACCTAACTATTACACTACAAGACCTAATAATAACTACCAGACATAACTTTTACATTACAAGACCTAACTTAGACCAGACTTAAAATCAACACTACAAGACCTAAGTCTGTCTTCACTTGTACCATGTGATAATTTCCAACAGAAATGTATTGAACTCCGTGACAATTGAAACAAGAATCCTTTGAGGGACCTTGAGTGGCTAGGGAGGGTTGTGCAGCGTATCACTGGGTCCATGATACTTTGTCTTCAATGTCAGCAATCAACTAAGTGATTCTGACAGCATATGTATTGACCCGGTTTCTGCCTAAGTTGTAAGGAGGGCTATTTCTTTTCACCCTTTATCTTTACAATTCTTTTTCATTCTTCAACCCCTTCAGTGCTTACCAAGACTTCATAACTAACACATTGTTGGGTTTATTCCAGTGTTAGCTCCATCTCAGTCGGCACTCTTCCCTTATACACATTTCTCCTTTTTAATCATACCTAAGGACTTCTACACTAACTAGTGGATTGTCCCTGGGTAGATCCCTCCGGCTCTGGTGGGATCGTGGGAACTTGAACCTAACCTAACCATCCTTATAACTCCATGCGTTAATTAAAATGGCCGGTCTTGAGTATTCATCCACGATAGCCAAACCAAATCTTTGAAAAATCTCTCAAAGTGTTCATGATTCTGAAACACATTTTTGCAAACACTTGAGAGTTTTATATTTATCAAATGCTCCCCCTCAACATGTGCTCGAGTGATAGTTTTATAAATTTGCACATGTTAGGTAGAGCTCGTACTTTTTTGAATTGATCCGCTTTCAGTGAACATGACCGATTCGAGACACGCTTACATCACTAGATAGACTAGCTTGAAATTATTACCCGGCCTGATCAAGTCCACAGAAAGTTTCTCGAAATGGTACTCTCTACTCAGATACATCTTTTTCGAGACACGCTTACATCACTAGTTAGACCAGCTTGAAATTATTACCCGGCCAAGACGTATCCTTTCGATTGATGACAATTCAAGTTTTGTCAATTCATTGGTGAAGTCTGAGCCTTGCTCACGATGCCCAAATCCTTAATGTTTTGTTAAAACCATTTGCTCCCCCTCAATATGTGCATCGATATACGAAAGATTTTAGCCCATATGGAGGATCTTGCTTTTATGACCAAAACATTTTGCTCCCCCTCAATATGTGCATTGATATACAAAGCAGTTTAGCACATACGGGAGAGCTTACATTAACTTCCAAATCATCACATTTTATCAGAATTTCATATTTAAATCACATTCTCTCCCCCGATCAAAAATTTCAAACCATTTGAGATTTGTGATCCCAAGTGATTTTAAATAAGTTTAGAAAATTTGGGAGAAAATGTGGTCAGGTTTAAATGTATTCTGATTTTGGAGCATACTATGCTCCCCGTGAAACAACGAGAGAGTGTCACTGCTGATATTGCACAAATTTGGCAAGGTGTCAGAAATTTGAACAAATATGCTCTCCCTCAATTAATGACCCGTTATCCATTAAAAGAGCTGTAGTCATTCAATTGAGCGACGAGTATTTGTGAAAATTTAATTCAATTTACCACCTTGTGTAACATCAAGACTCTCTTGAAGAATCAAACAAGATAAAGAGTCTGATGCAAAGAAGACTTCTCTTCTTATACACGAAATGACGCACTGAAACGTACATCAAGTCGGTGAAACATGGATATGAAGTAATCTATGCCCAGGTGAACATCACCCAGTTGGAGGAACAACCGTCTTTTTGGCGACGTGCTTTCCCCAGAATGAAGCGCGGGTTGCTATCTAAAGTAATAGCAAGCCACTAAGACATGTTTTAACTGATTAGTATAACTTCTGCTCGAGCTTCATTTAAGGATCCGTGTCATTGTTGAATGACATTTCTAGATCCGTAAATGTTATCAATAAACAGAAGACATGCCTAGGTAGGACTATTTTTGGTATTTTCTGATTTTTCGATTTTTATGGTTTTTATAGGTTTTATATTTTTATATTTTCTTTTTGATTTAAGATATATACAACTATGTACAAGGATATAAGAAGACAATCCTTTACTCCTCCTTTTCTTCCTGAAGGCACTTGAGGGTTTCAGGTGTCATGCTCTTCATGCCAAGGCGCGGGAGAATAAACTGAAACCTTTCTCTTGGGAGGGCCTTGGTGAAGATGTCAGCTAACTGAAACTCTGTCCTCACGAAGTATAGTTCCACAATTCCTTTTTCCACCTATTCCCTGATGAAGTGATGCCTGATGTCGATGTGTTTTGACCTGGAGTGCTGAACATTGTTACAACAAAGAGCAATGGCGCTTTTGTTGTCACAATATAGGGGAATTTTGTTGTATGAGAATCCATAGTCCGAAAGTTGTGATCGCATCCAAAGGATTTGTGCACAGCAAGCAGACATGGCAATGTACTCAGCTTCAGTAGATGATATGGAAGTACTCATCTGCTTCTTAGAAGACCAACTAACCAACTTTTCCCCTAAAAACGAGTCCTCCTGACGTACTGCGCGAGTGTCTTGAATCCCGCTCATGATCAGCAATCCGCAAATAACCGTTGAGCTCCATTGCAGTGTCCTTAGGATACCAGAGACCCATATGAACAGTGCCTTGAAGATATCGGAATATCCTTTTCACTGCTTCAACATGCTTCTTGGTTGGCCTGGATTGATACCGAGCACACATACACACAACAAACAGAATATTGGTCTGCTAGCCGTGATGTACATCAAAGATCCAATCATGCTTCGATACTTTGTTATATCCACTGGAATCCCTGAAGGATCTTCATCCAGCTTCGTTCTATCAACCATGGGAGTGTCAACAGGTTCACTTGAATAGAATCCAAACTTTTTCAAGATCTCGTTGGCGTATTTGGATTGGTTAATGAATATGCCTCCGGGACTTTGAGAAACTTGTAATCCTAAGAAGAATGACATTTGTCCCATCATGGACATTTGGAACTTGGAATTCATCTCCTTTGAAAAACTATCACATTCACTAGGATCTGTTGAAGCAAAGATGATATCATCTACATAGATATGAACTAGTAGTAGATGGTTTCTTGACTTCCTGGTGAATAGTGTGGGATCAACAACACCTTTGGAGAATCCATTCACTAGGAGGAACTTGGACAATGTATCGTACCATGCCTTTGGCGCCTGTTTTAACCCATAAAGAGCCTTCTTCAAGCGGTAAACATGAGTAGGATGTTCAGCATCCACGAATCCTTCGGGTTGACTCACATAAACTTCTTCCTTTAAGTCACCATTCAAGAATGCCGTTTTGACATCCATCTGGTAGACTATCATATTTCGACTAGCAGCATTTGCCAGGAAGATTCTTATAGCTTCAATTCTAGCAACCGGAGCAAACGATTCTTCAAAATCAATGCCCTCTTCTTGTCTGAACCCTTTAGCAACTAGCCGTGCCTTGTTCTTTAATACATCACCATACTTATCAAGCTTCACTTTGAAGATCCACTTTAAAGCAATGATCATTGCAAGCTCTAGAGGAGGCACTAATTCCCATACTTCAAGTCGATCAAATTCATGGATTTCATCCTGCATAGCCTGGAACCAGCAATCTTTAGTCATTGCTTCTTTGGCATCTTTTGGTTCGACTTTGGACAGTACAGAATTGAAAAAGCACCATAGTGCATCAGTGGCTAGTTGATTACGTGTGGATACTGGACGTGAGGGATTGCCTATGATGTTGTCGATTAGATGATCACTGGTCCATTTTCTGAGATGGTCATGAGGTTGAGGGTTATGAACAGACGTAGCAGTGTTGTGTTCTTCAAGTGAGGATGTGTCTGATGGATGTTCAGGAGCAAATATGTTTTCAAAAGGAACCTCCTCAACAGGAGCAAAAGGGTTAACTTCCAAAGAATGATTATCTGAAGATTCTTGTATTACTGGAGAAGATTGAGCGTTTGATGACGAAGGCGATTGACTGGCAGCTGGAGCATTGAGACTGACTGATACTGAAGCTGTTGGGCCTTCTGAACCTTGTGGGGCTTGAACCTTAGCCATAGGAAGTACAGCAGGTTCACTTGGGATGGTTCCATTCGTTGGCTCAAAGTATTCATCAAACATAGGATCAAATAACTTATTCAACTCCTCGCATGTAGGTGGCACATAAGAATCTGCAGGCGTGGAATTCTGTACAAGTCCTGAACTAATGGGTCCAGGTGACAAAAGGTTAAGATTGGGTCCAGAACTAATTTGTCCTGAAGCAGGTTGCTCACTCAGCTCATCGAACGTAACATGAATGGTTTCCATGATTTTACGGGTTCTCTTATTGTAGATTCGATACCCTTTACTGTCTGGTGCGTATCCAACAAAAATACCTACATCTGCTTTAGCTCTTAACTTCCCAAGTCTTGACTATCGTTAGTTGGATAGCAAAGTGCACCAAACACACGGAGAAAGAAAAGATCTGGTTTCTTGTTATGAATTAACTCGAAGGGAGTCTTCTCATGAACAGGATGAATTAGGGATCGGTTTTGAGTGTAACATGCTGTTGCAATAGCCTCTGCCCAGAGAAACATCGGTGCCTTTGAAAATATAAGCATAGTTCTTGCAGCTTCCACCAGAGTACGGTTCCTTCGTTCAACCACTCCGTTCTGTTGGGGAGTGCGAGGGATACTTTTCTGATGCGTGATGCCAATACTTTCATAGAAATTACGGAGTTGTTGGTTAACAAACTCAGTACCATTATCAGTGCGGATGATTCTGACAGTTTTATCGAGCCTTACTTGCAGCTGTTTTATCAGTTTAATGATAACCTCTGGAGTTTCGTCCTTGGTTCTCAAAAACTTTACCCATGTGAACCGAGAATAATCATCTACTATCACCAGAACGTACTTCTTTCCATTTATGGTTTGTATTCTCATTGGACCGCACAAGTCCATATGGAGGGTATGAAGAACTTCCAAGTTGGTGTTAATGGTTTTAGGCTTGTGGGTTTGTTTCTTGCTTTTACCCAGTTGACATGCAGAGCAGAGATGATCTTTCTCATATTTCAGTCTGGGCATCCCTCTAACAAGATCTTTACGGGAAAGATTATTTATGGTACCGAAGTTCAAGTGGTTCAAACGACGATGCCACAGCCATGATTTTGTTTTAGAGGCTTTAGAAAGCAAGCATATGGGAGAGGACTTCAACATTTCTTCAATCGATATGGTGTATAGATTGGTGCCCCGACTGCCCTTGAGGAGATCTATACCATCCAATTCTCTGACGAAACATGTATGTTTTCTGAAAGCCACTTCCAGATCTGAATAACAAAATTGACCCACAGAAAACAGATTGTGCCCTAGTCCTTCCACATAATATACCCTTGAGATTACACTGTCACCAAACACATAATCTCCATAACCCATAATAGCACCAAAGTGATCGTTCCCAAATCTAACTGTCCCGATAAACTTTTTCACGAAGTTCTTGAGCCGCGAGCGATCCCCAGTCATATGTTTTGAGCAGCCTGAGTCCAAATACCACAGGACGATTTGTACGACCTGCATTTGAAACCAGACAACAATGGATAACTGAAAAATGTGGATCCCCAAGTGCAATTGGGGTCCGTTTGGTCAGCACACACATATTCTGGAACCACAGATTTCGCAGATGCTACTGTCTTTACTGAGGAGACAGTACTAGAGGCAGGACAATACCTAGATGGAAGGCATTGTGACACTAAAGATAGGATTCTACCAGTTGGTCTCCATTCCTTATTCTTCACAATTTTATGTTTATTCATTTTAGGTAATGAGCTCTGTTTTCCTAAATTGAATTTCCTTCCAGTGGGTCTCCATTCCTTAACTTTCACAATTTTATGCTTATTCATTTTAGGTAACGTGCACTGTTTTCCTAAATTGAATTTCCTTCCAGTGGGTCTCCATTGATAGCCTACGCTAGCAAATGTTTTTCCTGTTGCTTTCCAAACTTTCTTGCATGCTTCAGTTATCCTAACATTCTTAACATGGGGTGAAGCAGAAGACATCAAGAAAGACACAACACATTCATCATGATTAGCAGAAATTAAACACTTGTCGCATGTTTTACAGATAGCATTAGAATTCGAATTAATTACAGTACTTTTGATACTAGAATCAACACGATTCATTCTATTCATTGCAAACTTATTGTTCCTAGGTTGGGCTTCTACTTTCTTCAAGTGATCATTCATAGCTGGCGTAGTCCTATCCTTTCTTGCATTTCCTCTAGACCTTGACCCGCTAGCTTGGGTGTCACTTTTTACTCCTGTAGAAGCATTGAAGGGAACATTAGTGTGTTTTTCTGTCACATGCCTTCCTGATAATGATGTGTTGGGTTCTGATGTTTTAAGTGGAAGATCAAATGCTACATGCTTGTTCTTAACAGTGGATGATGACGCAACAAGTCTATCTCTATGGCTGTTAAACTTAGGAACTGAGCCTATGGCATATTCTAAGTTTTCCTGAATCCTCTTCGTGAGATTACAAGCATAAACAACAGCCCTATCAAGTGGCTTATCAGTTCTATCCTCTTCAACTACCTCACGAAGTGTGTCAAGGCCCTCTTTAAGATGATCGAGATATGTTTGATGGGCAAAGCTGTTATTTCTAAGGTTAAATGGAATACGCCCAACATCAACATCATACTTTTTACAAGCAGTAGCCCTTGGTGCATCACAATTACAAGTGGTGCATGGCATTTTACCTTTCACCCGAGCCTTAAGATTCTCAATTTCATTTGTCAAAGAGGTTATTTGATCATTGTGATTGCTTCTTGTAACTTTAATGGAATCATATAACTCTTTGAAATGTTGTTTGACCTTTGAATTTTCTTCTCGATAACACTCATTTTCATAATGTAACTTATTTATGGTGTTTTGATATTGAAAATTCTGAGAATCTGAAGACGAAGGTTTATTGGTGCCATACACTTCATACTTGTTGGATTTCAATTGGGCAATTTGGGCCCTCAGCAGTCGAATCGTGTTCGTGTGAGCTTGAATTGTCTCATCTCGTTTGCTTAATTCAAAATAAGTATCAAATTCAGGAGCATCCAAGGATGTCTTGTCATTTGATATTTTATGTTTTTCATTTAAATGTTGATGTTTCAATTGCAAATTAAGATATTCAACTTCTAATTTTGAAAAACGTTTAACCATATTATCATGGTCATCATTTTGAATTTTTTCAAGACAATTTTAAATTCTCCCCCTCAAGCTCAACAACACGATTCTGGGTGACATTTAACGCAATAGCATACTCATTAAATTGACAAGCAGACAATGCAGAATCAGTGACAGTGTAAAATACATCTTGTGCAATACATTTAGCAATCAAGTTGTCGTTAGTAATGAGTATGTTTTTTCTTTCAATCTCTCGACTCTTAAGTTCTATTGCATATTCATTCACCTCATTTTCCATGTCTTTAAACACTACTTTCAATTTCTTTTATTTCGGCTTTAAGGGCAGTTTGCAACCCTTCAAAGTGTTCTTTAAGTAGTTTAAAGAATGGCATGACCTCAGTTAAGTAACACCTTTTTGCATGTTCAAAACACCTTTCCCCCTCAGTAATACCGGAGGGTGTGATTCTCTTCTTGCATGTTTTATCGAAATCAGCAAACAGTGGCCAAAGCACATATAAGCTAATAAAGGTTTTGCATTCAGTGGGAAGAGACAAAGGCACCAAATTCCTAGGTGTATTGGGAGGATACACCGTTATGGACGCAACTTTTCTAATGAGGGGGGTGTTGGCCTTAAGTTTTTCTACCTTAAGTTTTTCATTATCTTGTTTCCAGAATATCTGTTCAGGTGTTAACTTCTTTTGAGGAGCAAACACAGTCAAACGATTTTCCTCACTAAAGTCATGGGGTTTGATTATTATTCGTCTGGCTATGCACTCGGGATCCCTCATTTTCTCATTCATTCTAACCCTTGTTCTCTCACTTAACTCATCCTCTTCTTCTGTGTAGATATGCTCAGGCGGGTCATGATTAGGCATAAACCTTACATTAGAATCATTTAATGCAGGTTGGGCTATCTTAGCAATTTCATGAATAGCTAATTTAGATTTACCTACATTGTTTTCACTATGCTTGTCACTTAACTTTCTGTGCTTATACATCATTTGGGCAGTTTGTCTGGTTTGGTCTTGTGTGTACAACTTATCTTCAAGCTTATTTTTTAACGTCTTGAGTCTAGAGAAATCATTTAAAAGTGTTGTTTCTTTTTCTTTGAATTCTAGCTTAAGTGTAGTTACACACTTTTGTGCTTCCTGTTTCTGTTTGACAGACTGTTCTAGCTGACTTTTCAAAGAACTCAACTCTAATTTTAATGTTTCTTCTCTTACTCTAGACTCTTTAATAAGTGTACTCATTTGACCTTCTAATTTCTGCTCACGTTCATTAAGCTCAAACTTAGCACGCTGTTCATACATAGCCACTTGTTCTTTATAAATGTTTAGTCTAGTGATCAAGTCATCATCAGGGACAGGCAATTTGTTCTCATGGCACTCACATGCATTATCTAAATTACACGCATTATCTAAAGCACCTACATTACTTACAACACAAACATCATTATTTACAAAAGATTCACCATTTGGTACATCAGGCGAGTTGTTGTGATTCAAATACTGTTCATATGAAATAATATTGCTATTTTCCATGTCAACATTACTTGTGTCAGAAACATCTGCCTGATGTACTTCTTTGGGATTCTTTTGTCCCTCGACTATATTATATGTGTCAAAAATTTTTAGTTCCTCAGATATCACGGATGCATTAGAAGGACCAGCTTGACGGGGAGATGAGACCAAGGAAGACAAGTTAGCCATGAAGATTGTTTGAGCCGTAGGTTCATCATCTACATCCGAGTCAAATGCATCACAGTCATCTGCCTTGAAGATGTTAGGATCATTAAGTGCTAGATCCTGAACTGGTTGCTCATCCACATCTTCATCAAAAGTATTTCCCCCATCTCCTGCCAAGAACAATAACTCTTCCTCATCCAATACAGCTCCATTCTCTTGAGCTTGCATTAACAGCATCTTGTCTTTGAAGTAATCTGAGTTCTGAGGACGTTTAGGTTGATTGCAGTTTCTAGCAATGTGTCCAAGCCCCCCACAATTATAACACTTGATCTATTTCCCTTGACCCTGATTGGCATTCCCTGCTCTATTCTGCACATAACCTCGACCCATGTTTCTTCCAGCTCTCCCTTGCACATTCTGAACCACAATTTTCCCATCCTCCACCATTGCTAGATTGCGTGGTTGGATGAATTCCTTAACTGATTGTTGGTCTGAGGGAGTGATGCTTGAAACTGTTGAACCAGTAATGATACTTGATTGGTGAGGTTGTCAATCATTTTGTCGGTCTGAGAGTAGCCTGAGTCAAGTTGAGAACTCATAGCAGGTACTTGTGAGTGAAGTTGATGATAGCTTGGGTTGGATGATGATTGGATTATTGGTTGAACATTTGTCATGAACGCCAGTGGATCATTTGTAGTTGAAGGATTTAACTTTTCTCTCAGCACCCGATCGTAGACAGCATGCTTCTCATGTTGTTGCAGATAGGCATACAGCTGTTCATAGTTGGTATCCCTTAAACCTTTGTTGAGTTTGACAACAGTAACAAATCTGTCCCATTCAGGAGTCATGTTGTTCACAAACTTTGAGTTTAGTTGGATATTGGGCATAGTCATTCTGATCATCCTCATATCATTCACCAACTTATGAAATCTCACATAGTAGTCTGTGATATTCTCTCCTGGGTTCATTTTGAAATGCTCGAACTCATCATACAGCTGTGACTCACGATCTTCCTTTGTGAGTTCTGACCCTGCCAACAACATTTTAACGTTGTCCCACACAGCTTTGGCTTCAGTGTTGAAATTGATGAGCTTGTATACATCCTTTGGAAGACCTTGAATGACTATGTTTGAAGCTCTAATGTCAGCATCATACCTCTTCTTTTCTTCTTCATTAAGATCATTGTAGTTTCTAGGTCTGTCGATGCCCCAAGTTACAGTCCCATCTTCACCAGTTGTAACAACATCTCTGGTGGTACCCATCTGATATGGTCCATCGTTAATTGACTTAAGAATGTTAACTCCATTATCTTTTCCCAAGCAGTAAAGTCTTATCCGTTGTGCCCAAGACTCATAATCCGTCCTATCTAGCATAGGTGGACGAGTGTCAGATCCTGCTGCTTGAATATCTTCTGATGATGTGTTTGATGTGGTAGCCATAGTAACTACGGGATTTTACAGATCTTGTGATTTAACCGAGAAATCGAATCTTTCGCGGGAATTTCTAAAATCACCAAGACACAAACCGCATAGACAAATATCACCCTTGAGGATACAAACCGCCTAGACAAACCGCGTAGACAAACCGAGGAGACACAAACCGCATGCACGTCTTAGAGACAAACCGTGTAGACACAAACCGCATGCACGTTTCAGAGACAAATCGCGTAGACACAAACCGCATACACTCCTCAGAGACAAACCGCGTAGACACAAACCGAATACACGCTGCAGAGACAAACCGCGTTGACACAAACCGAATACGCTCCTCAGAGACAAACCGCGTAGACACAAACCGAGTTCACGCTGCAGAGACAAACCTCGTAGACACAAACCGAATACACGCTGCAGAGACAAACCGCGTACGCGCCTTAGAGACAAACCGCGTAGACACAAACTGCCAAACACGTCGCTTTCAATGCTTTTTGTCCTTTTGCCTAAACTAGTAATAAGACAAACCGCGTCCTCGAAGTGACACAAACCGCGTTCAAGAACTTGTCCAAAGCACACAAACCGCAGCCAAGAACACTTGGATAAACACTCTCGAATCACCCAAAAACACCACACAAATCTTAAATCTGTGAATTCAAGCACCAAATCCTACTCTTATACTGTTCCTAAGCTAGAAAGTACAAGGTATAACAACTTCTAATCACTAAACAAGGCACAAAATGAAATTAATGTAACTTATCAATTCGAACTAAAAAGCCTCAAAAACTAGACAAATCCGTGAATACCAACTCTCATGGACCTAACCATGGCTCTTGATACCAATTGTAGGGTATTCACAATGCAAGAAACACTTGTTTGAGGCCTTGATATAGATCGAATAGACAAGAACTAGAGAGAGAGAGATGGGAACTTCTAGTGAGAGAAACACTATGCGTATTAGCTTGAAATAATAAGAGTTCCCACCCTTCCCTTGCAAGGGAAGGGGTATTTATACTTACTACATAATATGCCCCTAGTGGGCTGTGGAGAGAGCTGACAGAGGGTAAAGACCCGACCCACTCCACAATACCAATTAATAACTAATCTACTAATAATATTGCTGATAATACTATGAGCTATGATGTGCTAATAAATACTCGGGGTAACCGAGTCTTCAGATGAATATTCATATTCCTAAGATGAACCAATAATGTATCCAAACTATTCAATTGCAAAAGATTTAATAAAACATGACTCATGTATCCATAAAACGAGACTAATATATTGATAGGATGCATGTATGCAATGTGCTTACCTTGTCAAACCATTTAACAAGTGTTTAAAATATAAATCAAAGCCATAACTGCTTCATCTATTTGGTTCGAGATCATTTAGTTTGCGATCCAAAATTTAAAGTGGTGCATCATTACATTCTTTTCAATATTGCTTAAAAGAATAATGGCCCGTTTGGTTAGGGTGTATGGGAATGAGACTATGACTTTGAAAGTCATTAAAAGTGTTTGTTTTGTGGGCATAGTAATGAATGTGTATATAATAACCATAGATTCATTATCCATCAATTTGATGTCTATGAAATCCATTCCATGAGTCTCTTTCTTTTCATTACAAAATTCAAATATCTATACATTTTTTCATACCATATTTTGTCATCAGAACATAAACAATCGTAATGATACACTTTTTCATATCCATTGTCATTCTACCTCATACCAAATCTGATACCCATTGTGATTCCTACCAACAAACCAAACGGCCCCTTAAGAATGTAATATGTTAGCTACATGTGTTAATAATTACTAAGGGTGCGTTTGATATGCTGCCATAAATCACAATGGGTATGAGTTTGATAGTAGTGATTGGGCCCTCAGGTATGAAAGATCCATAACTTGTCCTTTTGAGGTATATGAAGTATGAAACATATCTATCATTCATTCTCATATTTGAGAGATTTACATCTTGAACAAACATGATTTGGAATGAAAATTCATTCCTTGATTCTCATTCTGGGATACCAAACACACCCTAAAGTATTTTCTAATAATTCATAAAAAAGTTATAGTAATGATTATGTCCGACCAATTAAGAAAATGATGCGGATAACTAGGGGTGAGCAAACAAAACCGAAAAAACCAAAACCGAAAAAACCAAACCGAAAAAATGACTGAAACTATAAACGGGTGGTTCGGTTTTTAATTTTTCAAAAACCGAAAAATACGGTTCGGTTTCGGTTTTCGTCCAAAAACCGAACCGAACCGAACCGAACCGATTTTATTATATAATAATATATAATTAATATAATATGAATAAATAACTAAATAAATCAAATTTATAAATTCATATTCATTTTGTGGGTAGATTTATAATATATTTATCTTAACGTTTATGTTTATATGCGTGTTTGTCGTGTCGTGTGTTTACTTGAGAATATATCAATAAATATATGACGATGATCATACTATGTGTATGTTCACTTGCATGTGTGTGTCTCATCTATAAGTATGTAATTATATAATTATGTAATAAACATTATTATGTTTAGATTGACAAAAAAAAGTAAATAAGAATAACCAATTTTCTATATAATACAAGTTTGTTGGTATAAATTTGCCATGCCCAAATATAAACGGTTAGAAACCGAAAAAACTGAAAAACCGAACCGATAATAAACCAAAAAAACCAAACCGCCAAAAACCGAACAGTTTCGGTTTTGGGTTCTATAAAAACCGAATATTTCGGTTCGGTTTCGGTTTTAGCAAAAAACCGACCCAAACCGAACCGTGCACACCCCTACGGATAACCATAATTAACTAAAAAGCTTTCTAAAATAAACAGTATATTAAAACCTCGTGTGTGCAAGAGAATTACTATATATAGAGGAGATCAAATTGATTTCAAATTTTCGGTAGACAAACTTGCAACTAGAAAAAATATCTTGTGTTTGTGTCTTCTACAAACCCGCGAAAAGTGAAAGTATTCGACACCCAAACGAAAAATTCAAATCCCCATTAAACCTAATCTCAACCATCCAAAAAACACCCCCTAATCGAACGGCCAACATCCCCGATCCGCGTGACACCAAACCCACCAATCAAATCCCATCTCCACACCCTATATAACCAACCACACAATTACTTGAATCTCATAATCTACACACACTAAAAACACCTTTAAAAAACCACGCATACACATTTTTTTAAAACCTAAAAAATGGCACCAAAGGCAGCAGAGAAGAAACCCGCAGCGGAGAAGAAGCCGGCAGCAGAGAAGGCACCAAAACCAAAAGCAGAGAAGAAGCTCCCAGCAAAGGACACGTCAGGAGACAAGAAGAAGAAGAGACACAAGAAGTCAGTGGAGACATACAAGATCTACATCTTCAAGGTTTTGAAACAAGTCCATCCTGATATTGGTATTTCAAGCAAAGCAATGGGAATTATGAATTCCTTCATTAATGATATCTTTGAGAAATTGGCTGCTGAGAGTTCTAAGCTTGTTAGGTATAACAAAAAGAACACTCTTTCTTCTCGTGAGATTCAAACCGCTGTTCGTCTTGTTCTTCCTGGTGAGTTGGCCAAACACGCTGTCTCTGAAGGTACCAAGGCTGTCACCAAGTTCACCAGCGGTTAAGGACTTGTTTAGTTAGGTCTGGATAGTGTTTGGATAGGTTTTGGGTGTTTGGTTAAGGACTTGAAATTGATGTAAATCGAAATGAATGAATGAAAATGCTGTGTTTCTAGGTTTATTTTGTTGTTTTATTTTTATCATGATGAAGCGCTATGGGTTTGTTTATAGTTATTATCTGATTACTGTACTCATTCGTTTATTTGATTATTGTGATTATTTATTTTCCGAGTTTGTTCTTATAAACCTACTTGGTTGATGCTCTACTTCTATGCTTGTTCGTTCTTGAAATTCTTGGGTATTGAACTTTGTGCTTTGTGAATTGTGATTCTGTATATATGAAGTCAAGTGCCATAGCCCAAAGATCAATACCCAAGAATGAACAAGCATCAACCATATAATTTCAAGTATGCATCTAAACCTTCTGGAATATATGTTTTACTTCATTCAGTTTGCTGCATTTGCCATAGCCCACTACAATAACTTATTCAATTTGGCTGTTTGTATGCCCCAAGTGCAATACGTCTGTGCACTTTGTAAGCCATATATGCTTCAATTTGTGTCTGGTTCAGTTTCGTAGCTGACAATGCAGGCTACACTGAAATATCTATTCCAAGTTGTATGATACAGAGTTTGTTATTCTGACTTCCAGCTTGCCGTTCAGTCTGTAGATTAGAGATTAATGAATTATATAATACACAAATTTATGTTACAGTATGTTATATGTAAACCTGTTTCAGATGTATATCCCACTTGGAATATAGATCTACTGCATTAACAAGACTCCATCATTACAGATCTTCAAACATACAACCCTTCATATATGCTGCATTATCAGGACCCATTCTATGGGGTTCAACCTCTTTTGATTACTGAAAATGAAGTAAGCATTAGTCAGCTAACCTGTTATACCATATACACCATCCGTATTTGTAGACATGACACACCTCCTCTAACCTGCATTTTAACTATCAGGCTTCTACTGCATCAGCAAAACCAAAGTCTTGATGTCGATCAACGCCTCAACATTTGTCTCCCTTATATTATTATCAACTCGATCATTCTCAACACATCCTTAGCCCTCTAAGGAGAATCAATTACTTTATCCACACACGACACAGCTTTCTTGGAGTCGCATACTAGCTGAAAACAAGTATTTTTTTTTTCTATGTTTTTTATTTTACTTCATAAATTGCTTCCAGTTCAGCTAAAATAACAGTCATACCTTTATTAAAACACATCATTTCCTTTATACACTTTATCATTCCAAGCCACACATATTGAGTATTATTGACCAACACTGGAAAAAGCACTAAAATCCACTGTTTTTTTAGCCTTATCCAACTTTAGCCATAGCAGAAACAGATCATCAATAAATCCCGAACTTACCCAAATGAACGACCCAGATCCTACCATCTCACACCAAATTCTCCATGCCTCAACACAATGAACGGAAATTTGATCCACTGTTTTTGAACCAGCTCCACATCGTGGGCAGTTTGCATCATCTGACGTTAAACACACTTCAGTCTAGTAGCAGCGTTTTAACCATATGCCAACACTATACCTTACTTTGTGAGGAGCCCAGTAGCTATAAACCAAGGTGGTTTGTCGTACCTCCATACAGCTCATGTGAAACTCCTTGTGAACTTATGTACGGAGTACCATTCTTTTCTAAATACCATGTCACTTTGTCTTCCATTTCATGGATGACTACTAGCTCTACATGAATTGGCAAAAGATGCTCATATCTGCAAAATAAATTATGTGACATCTGTCATCCAGTAAGAGTCCTTTATTGACCAATCCTTGACTGTGGTATAGCACATTGTTTACACCATTCCTTTATCGACCAATCGTAGAAAAGTTACTGAATTAAGTTACGAGAATCCTTCTGATTCACACATTTGTTTTTTAATGACAATTGCTATTCAGAACTGTACAAGGGAGTGTAAACTGAGCCCAACATACCACATGCTTACACTGGACTAGGACAAGGGATGAACTCACACAAGTAACATCCAAAGCAAAGTTGCACAATACAAAAAGAACCACACATCAGATCTTCCTTTCAAATGCTCAGTATACTCAACAGTTGCCTTCACAGTATGCTTCAAGTAGGTTTTGCCTCCCCTAAACGGCACAAACTTTTGAGAAAAAGAGTATAACCCACCATTTCACCTCATTGTACCCCAAACTGGATACTGTCATATGTTCTTTAACAGTAGTTCACTTGGGAGACCACCAGTGCTTAGAGTGGAACTAATATAACAGTTGTAAAGGATGTATGTTTTGGTCATCCCAATTCTTTGAATAGTATCCATGGCACACCATGATAGTCATATACATTCAGCCTTTTGATTGTTAATATGATCCTTCATGTCTCAGTTGTCTTCCTTGTCCACTTGCGATTTTTCCCGACCTTTAAAATTTCACCTTATTTTTTAGTATTTACTGCTTAAATTTCTTCAACTTACCCTATAGACTTATGTCGTCAACATCTTACGGTGTAATGAGATAACTAATTTATTTGGTTCACTAAACAGCTCTTGAGACTCTTGACAATGGTCATATTTTGGGTTTCATAGCGTATAATAGCTTTTGCAACCCTTGGGAACTTTTTATTGTTAACCTCTCACGTTCAACTTCACACATAGTAAAATCGGGATGTTATGTCCTTCACCTGAAGGAATGGAGTCAAGGCCGTAAAATAGCATTGGCATTGTCAGCAAGTGGTTCATTATTTTGTTTAGTTATAAGTAGTTATAAGGACAGATGAGACATCATATCAATCCAAAATTTTCTTTTAACATTTTTCAATGTTTTTTTAAAAGCTACTGAGTTCTATGAACTAATGGTTCCAGAACCGAATAGTGTTAAGTGCATAGCTAATAACGAGATCTAGACACGATTTTCTTTTGATGTTCAAATTCTAGTTAAAGTTAATTACATTACTTCAACTATCTTTTAGTTAGAAAAATAAAATATTGTAAACAATAAGGATCTGATAAATATTTAAAGTTAGAACAAAACAAAGTAGAATGTGAAGGCTTTGATGAGCATTCATAGTGATTCTGTATTAACAGTTTGTTGTTATGTGTTGTAACCCGATAGAAATCCGAAGTCGTGTGAGTACACTTTCAGATCAATAAAATAGAGTGGATACCAATTTATGATCGGATAAAATCGAATTTGATTCAAGATATTGTATGTCAGTATGTTTGCAGAATTCGTGATCAAAGATATATTGTTTGATCAGCCTTTTTTCTTCTCTATCTGAAAATGAGAATATATCTCACGGTTTATAGGGTCCAAAACGGTTATTAAAAACGGTTTACAAGGGGCCTAATAACTGTAAAACAGTTATATTGATATATATCAACTAGCAGCAGAAACAACAACTAGCAGCAGCATCTACAATAACAAACAGCAGAAACTACACTAACTAGCAGCAGAATCCACAATCAACTTTATATGTATTATTTGGTGGAAAAACAAATTCCAATGAATTTTTAAGGGGCTTTTGCATAACAATGTTATACCAACCAGGGGCGCTGCCCCTTGGACCCTACCAGGGGCTGCCGCCCCATGGACCCCGCTTCTCTCAGGGGCGCTGCCCCCGAACCCCCGCCAAGGGGGCTACGCCCCCTTGGAACCCCCGTTAGTCCCGTTAATATCCAAATAAGCGTCGACTCTTATTTGCATATTAAATGCAATCTATTTTACACTAAAATACTAACACAGTTTAACCACTATTCATTTTAAATGAATGTTCCAGATCCTATCATCTCACACTTCTACATGCTTCAACAAGATGAATAAAAAGATGATCCACTGTTTTCGAACCCATTCCGCATTGTGGGCCGTTTGTTTCATCTGATGTAATCAAGCACACTCCATCATCAAACTTTTGTTGGTATCCTTTTGAGTAGCATCTGCCAATGCCATTGCCTTACTTTTTGTGGAGCCTTACTCTAATCCTTGGCTGCTGTTGGTTGGTTGTCATCCCTCCATACAGCTCCTGTGAAACTCCTATATGTAGCTTTTTCTTCCTCTTCATGAATGGCTAATCTTTCGACGCGGTTTGGTAAAATTACTTATATCAGCATAATCAATTACAGGGTTCAACTTCTCTTAGAATTGATTACTGAAATGAAGAAAACATTGGTTAGAATGGTGAAGCTTGAATCACAATAGATTAGAGGATCTTTATCCCAGCAAATCTGTTATCGCAATATACACCTCTAACCTGCACTATACTCTTAGGCTTTTGCTGCATTGCATCAGTAAAACCAGTCTTTGATGTTCATCTGCCCTGTTTCTCAGCAACATCTGCCTCAACATTTGTCTCCCTTGTATTATTAGCAACTAGATCATTCTCAACACATCGTCAGCCCACTGGAGAATCAATTGCTTTATTCACACACGCCATAGCTTCATCGCATACTATTATTAATTCGCTGAAAACAAGCCTTTTTTTTCCTTTCACTTGATAAACGCCTTCCAGTTCAGCTAAAATTACAGAATAACTCACCCTCATTATTTTCTAAAGCACCATCATTTCCTTTAATCACTTTAGCATTCTTAGCCACCCATATTGACCAACACTTGAAAAATCACTAAGATCCACTGTTTTTAAGTCTTATCCCCTAACAACTTTAGACACAGCAGAAATAAATCATCGATCAATCCTGAAATGACCCAAATCAATCAGGAACTGACCCAAATGAACGACCCAGATCGTACCATCTCACACCATAATCCCCCATGCCTCAACACAATGAACGGAAATTTGATCCATTGTTTTTGAAACTGTCCACATTTCTGAATCATCTGACGTAAAGTACGCTTTACTCCAATAGCAGCATTCTAAGGCTGTGTGTAATGGGGCGCTAGGACCCCAAAATTTGCCCTTTTCACGCCCCCCCCCCATTACATAGGGGCGCTAAAAAGCCTAAAAAACCAAAAGGCGTGAGGCAGCTCACGCCCTGCCCTTTCCTACTTTCAAGAAAAATATTACCGTTTGTATCATAAACGGATACATTTCAAAACAAAAAAAAAAAAAGGCTCCCCTATTTTTTCTCTCTATATATACCAAAGTTTTTTTTTTACCATTTTTCACTCAAAAAAAACACTACACCTTTTAACAACTCAAACACATACAACTCAAACACACTTTTATAAAAATTATGGATTCTCCAAGCTCTTCATTCCTTCTTGAGTCTAGTTCCGACGACGAGATCTCGGACATGGAACAAGAAGCGGTTTCTATTGCGTCGATCGCGTTGACTAAATTGAGAGCTAAAAGAAATGACACACCGATCCAACGAAGAGCTAGAGTTGAACGTGACCGTTTCGAAGCCAACAAACGGTTGATGAGAGATTACTTTGACCCGAACCCAAGGTATACAGAGGAAAACAACAACAACAACAACGACGACGAGTAGTTTTTAATCTTAGTGTTTGTTTGAATAAAATTTAATGTAATGTTTTTTTTATTAATAAAATGATGTTGTCTTTTTTTTTTTTTTTTTTTTTTTTTGTAATTATATGTCTTGTTTTAATTTAGAATGTATTATTTGGTTGAATTTAAAAAAAGGAAAAAGAAAAAAAAAAAAAAGGTGACACGTGTCAGAAAATGCCCCACCCACCATTACACACCTAAATCCCACAAGCCCCTTTGCTGACCGGGCTGTCACGTGTCAGAAAATGCCCCATGTTCTTATTTTACCATTACACATAGCCTAACCACCTGACAAGTGCCACTGCTACCCCACTTTGGGAGGAGCCAGTGACCAAAAGTTCTTGCTGGTAAGGTGGGCTGTCGTACCTGCATACCATTCTATTCTAATACTATGTAACTTTGTCTTCCAGTTCATAAATGACTACTATTACGCCATGTAAAATTAGCTACATCCTCGTTAGTCATAGGCTCATAGCTTTAATCTTTAAAAACTTAGGGGACTAGGAGTCGATGCGGTTTGGGCCAGCGGTGATAATCAAACCGGCGGTAACACCGCCGCCGGTATTGATTTTATCCCAAAAATTTATCAAACACGGTATCAATGCCCGCTTGGCATAAATTCACTTTGATCAAAAAAATAGACGTTGGAGCTTTAAAAAAGAGCCGTTGGTGAACAAAAATAAAATAAAATAAACCTACCCATTTTTACTTATATATACCCATTTTCACTTCCATTTCAAATACATCAACTAACCAATTCAATCAAAACACACCCATTTTCATATACACTCCACAAAAAAAAATAAAAAATAATGTCTTCATCTTCCGACGAATTCATCATCCCACCTCCGCTACCCGATTTATCCACGGGTAGTACATGGCCCTATATACTCAACGCGATGCAAGAGATTGAAGCTCTTGAAGACTCGGGTAGCTCTAATGATTCACGCACTTATATTGAGCGATACCAGGAAAAAGCTAATGAAAGACTAATGCGTGATTACTTTGTCGAAGACCCGAAGTTCTGCGAACAATTTTTTAGGCATCGGTATCGTATGAGTCAAAGTTTGTTTTTGAAGATTGTTGGTGACATTGAAGCGTCTTTTCCGTATTTTCAAGAAAGCTTTGACGGTCGGGGTAAAAAAAGCTTCACGGCGATACAAAAATGCACTTCGGCAATTAAACAACTCTCAACGGGTGATCCCCCGAATAACTTTGATGAATATTTAGGAATGGCCGATAGAACATCACGCGAGTGCCTTACATATTTTTGTGATGCGGTCATTCATTTATATCGTCGAGAGTTCTTACGTTTGTCGACTTCCCATGACGTCACATTGATCCAAATGGCGCATCAAGAAAGACATCACATTCCGGGGATGCTTGGTAGCCTAGATTGTACACATATTGAATGGAGGAATTGTCCTAGGCATTTGCGAGGCCAATATACGCGAGGTGATCATAAAGTGCCGACTATTATGATTGAATGTGTTGCTTCGCAGGATCTGTGGATTTGGCATTCGTTTTTTGGTCCACCCGGGTCAAACAACGATATCAATGTGTTGAATCAGTCTCCGTTGTATCTTACTGCCCGAAATGGAACGGCTCCAGATACTTCATTTGTTTTACGTGGGCGCTATTACAAACGTGGCTATTACCTTACCGATGGGATTTATCCTAATTGGTCTACGTTTGTTAAAGCGTATCGGCATCCAGTTGACCCGAAAGAAGAGAAATTCAAGCGACTACAAGAGGCGGCAAGAAAAGATGTCGAACGAGCTTTTGGTGTGCTTAAGGGAAAATGGAGGATTTTGGATCGTCCTCTCCGGTTTTTCGAGAAAGAAAAGATTGGAAAAGTCGTCGAAACGTGTTGTATATTGCACAACATGATCATAAAGGACGACAAGAGGGCAATATCACCGGTTCATATAATGGACCAACCGGTGCCGGTATCTTATGACCCAAGTGTACTACCGGAGTTACATGACGAAAACGTCCATCATCGTCTCCAATATGATCTTACGGAGCACGTAGCGGGTCTAGACTTGGCATATCTCGATGACCCAACGGCTCAACCACAACCGATTGACGACTTAATTTAGTGTTATGTATTTTTTTTTTTTTTTTTTTTTTTTTTTTTTTTTTTTTTTTTTTTTAATTATTAAAAATAATGTTGCAATGTAGTTTCCTTTTTTAGTTTGTAGTGAAATGTTATGTTTTTAATAAAATGTTTGTGTTTTTAATTAAATTGATTTTAGTTTAATGATTAAAAAAAAATAAATTTTGGGAGGTATGAGAATTTATGGCCGCCAGTGATTTAGGTTGGGAGGTATGAGAATTTATGGGTATGAGTTGGCTGAAGCTTATTGGTTGAATTTGAGAGGTATGGATTACTTGAAACCATGACTCTTAGTCCCCTTAGTGAACTAAGTTATGGGAATCCTTCTGATTCAGACATTTGTTTTTGAGTAAACTGCAAAATACATCCCTGTGGTTTACACCTTTTGGCACTTTACATCCCTGTCAGAAACTATTGGCAATATACATCCCCCGTTAGGCAAACGTTTGCCACATTACATCCTTAGTCTCTAACTTCGTTAGTGTTTAGTCCTAACTGATGTTAAGTGGGAAAAACTGAGGGGTATTAATGTCTTTTTACCTATAAGAGGGATGTATTTTGCAAATTACTTTACATACTTCTAATAGGGATGTATTTTGCAAATTACTTTCATACTTTATTTTTTTTTAATTATTATTATTATTATTATTATTATTGTTGTTATTATTTGTTGTTGTTGTTTGTTGTTATTATTATTATTATTATTATTATTATTATTATTATTATTATTATTATTTTTATTTATTTATTTATTTTTATTATAACACATCACTTTATTATAATAATATTATTATTATTATTATTAATTTAATCTTACGTTTCGTCCGTTTTTATACGCTGTCTTAGGTTTTCAACCATTTTTATCTGTTCTCGTCCGTTTTTTTACAATTTTATCCGTTTTTTACGTTCTCGTCCGTTTTTTTACTTTTTCGTACGTTTTTTTACGTTTTTGTCCGTATTTTTTACGTTTTTGTTTGTTTTTTACATTTTTGTCCATTTTTGTACGTTCTCGTCCGTTTTCAAACGTTTTTATCTGTTCTCGTCCGTTTTTTTACAATTTTATCCTTTTTTTACGTTCTAGTCCCTTTTTTTTTTTTACTTTTTCGTACGTTTTTTTTACGTATTTGTCCGTATTTTTTTACGTTTTTGTCTCTTTTTTTACATTTTTGTCCGCTTTTTTACGTTCTCGTCCGTTTTTTTACGTTTTCTTCCATTTTTTTACGTTTTCAACCATTTTTATCTATTCTCGTTCGTTTTTTACATTTTTATCCGTTTTTTACGTTCTTGTCCCTTTTTTTACGTTTTCGTATGTTTTTTTTTACTTTTCTTGTCTAATTTTTTTTTTCGTTTTTTATGTTTTTTACGTAAAAAAATACGGACAAAAACGTAAAAAATACGGAGAAAACTTAAAAAAATGTAAAAAAAATATGGACAAAAAAGTAAAAAATACGAACAAAAACGTAAAATATGTAAAAAGACGGACGAGAACAGATAAAAATGGTTGAAAACGTAAAAAAATGTAAGAGAACATAAAAAAGCGGACGAGAACGTAAAAAAAGGGACAAAAATGTAAAAAAAAGGACAAAAACGTAAAAAATGGACAAGAACAGATAAAAATGGTTGAAAACGTAAAAAAAATGTAAAAAACGGATAAAATTGTAAAAAAACGGACTAGAACAGATAAAAATGATTGAAAACGTAAAAAAATGGACGAAAACGTAAAAAAATGGACAAAAATGTAAAAAAACAAACAAAAACGTAAAAAATACGGAAAAAAGGGTAAAAAAACGTACGAAAAAGTTAAAAAACGGACGAGAACGTAAAAGACGGATAAAATTGTAAAAAAAGGGACGAGAACAGATAAAAATGGTTGAAAACGTAAAAAAAATGACGAGAACGTACAAAAATGGAAAAAACAAACAAAAACGTAAAAAATATGGACAAAAACGTAAAAAAACGTACGAAAAAGTAAAAAAACGGATGAGAACGTAAAAAATGGATAAAATTGTAAAAAAACGGACGAGAACAAATAAAAATGGTTGAAAACGTAAGACAACGTATAAAAACGGACGAAACGTAAGAAAAACGGGCGATCTTGGCGATTCCACAGGATCATCTTGATCCTGCGTCTCCTTCTTCGTCCCCTCCTTCACCCCTGATTCAACCCCTCAGTTGGATCGTTGTCCTCTTGGTTCCATGGTGATTGCGTCCTTTCCTAGGTTGTACAGCTCTCGTTTTAGTTTTTAGATTTTCTTGCGTTAGTTTTTGGCTCTCAAAATCTTATTGGTTCCCTTTCGTTCGATTTGTGTTCTGCTTCATCGTGGTGGAGCTTTCTTTTCCCAGGTTTTCGGATTGAGGTTTCTTGATTGCGTGTTTGAGGAAGAAAGGTACCCTGGTTTGCGTGTTGCAGTTTGTGTTTGCTCAGAGGGCCCCACTTATTTGCGATTTGAGCAAACTAATACGAGTAATAAAAACAATAATAGTTCGTGGGTCCCCACTTCGTTTAGGTGTATGCGATTTGGTTAAATTTATAATAATAATAATAATAGTTCAGAGGTACCCTGGTTTGCGTGTCGCAGTTTGTGTTTGCTCAGAGGGCCCCACTTATTTGCGATTTGAGCAAACTAATACGAGTAATAAAAACAATAATAGTTCGTGGGTCCCCACTTCGTTTAGGTGTATGCGATTTGGTTAAATTTATAATAATAATAATAATAGTTCAAAGATTGGGTTTTTTGGTGGGCCCTACCTTTGAGATTTGCCTATAGTTGGCTGGTTTTTGTTTTAATGCGTTTTGATTAAAGCCAGGTGGTTTAAATATTATTATTCTTATTATATCTAATACTTATAAATCGCACTCCCTATCATGGCGACCCATGTTGTAACTCGGATTTCTTGTCCTTTACAAGGTTTTGAAGGGTGTAAAAGTGGTAATGGTAAAGGCTTTACTAAGAAATATTTTATTGATCACTTGGGTACTCGACATTTTAAAACAGAGGTTTTGAAGGCTGCGCATAAAGCACGTGTGATGAGCGATTTTTTCTTATTTTCTGCATTTGACCAGGCACTTCATCAGGCGGGCATATGGCTTTGTGGTGAGTGTTTTTGCACCCACACTTTTAGTAAGAATTGTAAACATGCCGGTGGTGATGTGGTTCTTGCACCTAGTTTTGATGAAGTTGCGATCTATGGTATCCCCGTACCTCTTAGACCAGTTTCGAATGTGGTTGAAGGCGTCGCTGGTGAGTCATCTTGTACACCGGCTACTGATGAGGTTAGTGTCGAGGGGGCCGCTTCTGTGTTGCCCTCACTCGGTGTTGAGCCCACTTGTTTTGACATTGACCTTCTTAGTCGTGTTTTCTCAAAGAAGTTGCGTACAGTTAAATGTATTCCTCCTAGGTTGCGGCTTGGGTTTGCTAAGATTTTTCGTAGTGCACTAGACATGGTCCTTGCTTGCCCGGGGGATTTATCGGTATGGGTGCAACTCCTTATCCTGCCATGTTGTGTTCTGACTACGTTCGTGCCAACTAACAGAGCTCAGCGAAGATCTTGTGAGAGAGAACGGTGTCAGGTTGAATGTATTTCTCAGGCTATTCTTAGATGGAGGGATCCCACAGATAGGTTTTCTATGGTGATGGATCGTTTGGCTGGAGTAACTCCATCCTTCAGTGGGGTGAAGAAAACCAAAGACCATGATGGAGCTAACCTCGCTCAATGTAAACGTAAACTGGGAGATGGACACTTCACTGCAGCTATTAAGGTTCTCACGTCTTCTGGTGTCGCCCCATCTACTCCTGACACCCTGCTCGAGTTAGAGGCCAAACACCCGTATGCCCTACCTCCGACTTTATCTTCTTCCCTACTTGGTGGGGATGCCCTTTTTGTCCATAAAGACTTGGTGTTGAACAGGATTCGCAGTTTTCCTAAGGGGACATCGTGTGGTCGCGATGGGCTTAGAGCACAACATTTAATGGATATTTTGGGAGGGGCTGCTTCCGCTATTGCTGATGATTTGCTAGGTTCTATTACCGGTGTTGTCAACTTGTTTCTTAGTGGAAAGTGCCTTATTCTATTGGGAGAGTATATTGCTAGTGCCCCCTTGACCCCCTTAGTCAAGCCTGGTGGTGGTATACGCCCTATTGCTGTGGGTACGGTATGGAGAAGGCTTGTTTCCAAGGTGGCTTCTTCTTCTATTGGCAACTCTTTGAATACTTATTTACAGGACTTTCAATTTGGTGTTGGTGTTCCTGGTGGCTGTGAGGCCATTCTCCATTCTGTAAATAGGCTCATTGAGTCTAAGGGTAACGAGGTTGGGCTTTCTATGCTTTTGGTGGACTTTAAGAATGCTTTCAACCTTGTCGATAGGAGCGTATTACTTCAGGAAGCCAGGGTGCGTTGCCCATCCATTGCTCCTTGGGTTGAGTTTTGTTATGCCCGACCTGCTAGGCTTTATTATGAAGACTCTATCCTTTGGTCTTGTCAAGGGGTTCAACAAGGGGACCCGTTAGGTCCTTTGTTGTTTGCCCTAGCTTTGCACCCTATGGTTCAGTCTATTAATCAGTCTTGTGAGCTTACCCTTCAGGCTTGGTACCTTGATGACGGCACTATCATTGGAGATACCCTTATGGTTGCCAAGGCACTTGACATCATCAGGACGGATGGTCCGGCTCGTGGTTTGTTTTTGAATGTTGATAAAACTGAACTCTTCTGGCCTGTGGAGGATCCTCGAAGTAGGGCAGAGGGTGTTTTTCCTATAAATATCTCTCGCCCGATCAATGGTGTCAAACTTCTTGGTGGTTCAGTCAGTTTGGATGACAGTTTTTGTCGGGAGCTGGCTATGAAAAGGGTTTCTAAAACCATTACCCTAATGGAGGCAATCCACAAACTTCATGATCCCCAGTGTGAGCTCCTTCTTCTTCGCAGTTGTGCCGGGGTTGCAAAATTATCATATGCTTTGAGGACATGCTCCCCTTTGTATTTACAGGAGGCCCAGGTTCAGTTCGATCAATCGTTACGTACTTCCTTGGAGAAGATTGTTACCGCCTCAGGACCGGGGTTTGGTGATTGGCAGTGGCGGCTTGCCACTCTTCCAATCAAGTTGGGTGGTCTTGGTGTCCTTTCAGCGGGTGACATTATCCAGTATGCTTTTCTCGCCTCTCGTATGCAAACGAGTGATCTACAAGACAAGATACTGGCTAAATCTGGTAATGTCTCATATGGTCCTTCTTTTCAGCATGCTCTTGATACTTTCAGCATTACTTGTAACATAGACGCTCTCACTGTCACTAATGACGCTTCTGCCCCCCAAATGATGAAAACCTTGGCAAAGTGTTACGTTGGTGTCATTGAGAAAGACCTTGTTTCTAAGTACTCGCTAAGTCCAAGACAGGTCGCTGTTCTCAGTTGTATACGGGCCCTACATGCACAAGATTTTCTTTTCACCATCCCTATTGACGGCTTGGGTCAGAGGATGAACCATCGCCAATTCTGATCTGTGTTGTGTTATAGGCTTACCGTACCTATGTTCTCTGAAGGTAGCCTTTGTCCGAGTTGTAATGTGCATCGTATGGACATATGGGGGGATCATGCGGTCCACTGCTCCAGTGAAGTGGGTGTGAAGTTCAGGCATAACCTGGTGCGTGATATTCTTGTTGATATATGCTCTAAGGTTGGGATCATGGTGCGTAAGGAGGCTCCTATGGGGTTCCTTTCAGAGGATGTGAAGGAGCTACGTCCTGCAGACTTGTTATTATTTAATTGGCTTCAAGGTAAAGATGCATGCTTGGACGTTACTGGCATCTCTCCATTTGCTGGTAGTGGGGCGACTTCATGGGCTCCTGGGGTTGGCTTGCACAATGCTGTAGAGAAGAAAAATAGAAAGTATGCATCCAAATGTGAGGACAATGGATACAAGTTCATACCTTTTTCTTTTTCTACATTAGGGGAATTCGATACAGAGGCTTTGGACACACTTTCACGTATTAAGTCTATTGCCATTAGCCACTCAAATAATGCTAAAAGTGGTATTTTTATCTTTCATAGAGTTAGCTTTTGTATTCAGAAAGGGGTGGGAGCACAACTTGTGTCTAGACTCCCATCCAACTTTATGTAAAATTTATTATGTTTAATGATAAATTTTTATTATTAAAAAAAAATAATAATAAAAAAATAAAATAAAAAATAATAATAATAATAATAATAATAATAATAATAATAATAATAATAATAATAATTAAAAAATAAAAATAAAGTATGAAAGTAATTTGCAAAATACATCCCTATTAGAAGTATGTAAAGTAATTTGCAAAATACATCCCTCTTATAGGTAAAAAGACATTAATACCCCTCAGTTTTTCTCACTTAACGTCAGTTAGGACTAAACACTAACGAAGTTAGGGACTAAGGATGTAATGTGGCAAACGTTTGCCTAACGGGGGATGTATATTGCCAATAGTTTTTGAGAGGGATGTAAAGTGCCAAAAGGTGTAAACCACAGGGATGTATTTTGCAGTTTACTCTTTGTTTTTTTAACAAAAATTGCTATTCAGATGGTGGTATGGATTTGGAAGAATCATCTTTAAATCGTCTTCCCCCTAGTCCCCCGACAAATATTTTTTCATTAAACCGAAACCTTCTCAAAATCAACATTGACTTGCATGTGATTTTCAAGAAAAAGGTCGGTAATGGTGGTAACTTTAGATTATGGGACGACATTTGGTTTGGTAATGTTGGGTCCGTCAGTACCCAAGCATCCTGAAAACAGGATTTGAATACAAATTAAGCTAAGTGTTAATCAACCGAAAACATATTTAAGTCACTGAGTGAAGAGTCACTCAGTGAGTTACCTTCAAGATGCTCAGGACGAGTCTAAGAAGAAAGACTCACCACTCAGTGAGGCGGAACTCCCTGAGTGTTACTTGAGACAAAGAAGAAGGTAATGGGTTCAGTGAGTGTTGGACAAGAACTCACTGAACCCCAGTCTCCTCAACAACAATAAGTGATTGAAGACTGAAGACTGAAGGCAAAGACTGAAGAACCTGAAGCCTAAAATAAAGGCGGGATTGAGCGGGAAGAGTTTGAAGAGATAAGGAGAAGTCTTATCGGGCCAGAAACAAACCATCCCTAAAGCGGCGAAAAGTCAAGAAGTGTCAGAACTGACACTCGAAGACTTTTTGGCCCATTCCTATTGGTTCTTGGAAATGACAAATACTGTTGTAGTTGTCAGACACGCTTTCTTATTCTTGTTGTATTTTAATCTTCACTACTCTTTGATGTTTGTATATAAATAGCAACAGATGGAGAAAAGTGGGTTAAGTTTTGTGCATTAAAAGCTTAGACTTTCACAAAACCCCTTTTCTCCTACAAAGAGTAACCAATCCCTGAGATAGCTCAGTGGGTCGATATTGTTACCACTCAAGCATAGCTTGAGTTTAGATAGGAGACACACCATACCTTGTCTATTCAATCCCAAGTGTTTGTTCCGCAAAACACTTGGGTAATAGATTCTTTGATTGATTTCTAATAAGAATTTAAACGTTGAAAAACTTTGTGTTTTATATTTACGTTTTACTTATCAATTGTAATTAATCATTACATTAATCTCAGTCATAACACAATAGATTAACTTTGTAGTTATCTCTAAACGTGTAAAGGGAACAACAAGTGGTATCAGAGCCTCTGGTTTATAAAATCTTTCAAAAACTAAGAGTGCTCAAGGTTTTTAAAACCAAGATCCTACTATGGCTGATATTAATGTGCCCCAGCTCGTCGATAAAAAGGGTAGTATCTTTTCAGCTGTTGCCCCCAGACTTGAAGCTGAAAAATTTAGCAAGTGGAAAAAGCGAATGCTTTGCTGCTTGACTGGTATGGAACCATACTACATCACTTGTGTCAAAGAAGGTCCTTATGTCCCTAAGACTGTTGAGGGGCTAAACAAGCCTGAAGCTCAGTGGACCATTAATGAGAGAAGGGTGGTCAATCAAGACCAACGCCTGAAAAACATAATTATATTTTGTCTTCCTGACGATATAATGGAATCAGTCATCAACTGTTCAATAGCCAAGCAAACTTGGGATGACTTGATTAATAACTTTGAAGGACCCTCAGATACCAAGGAAAACAGGATCATGGACCTGAAACTTGAGTATAACACTTTCAGGGCAAAGGACTCTGAAAGCTTCTCTCAGACATATACCAGATACAAGACCCTGATAAACGAATTATCAAATGATGGTGTAGTTTTGTCTAAGCATGAGACAAATGTTGGCTTTGTCAACAGTCTCCCTGAGAAGTGGCTAAACTTCTCACAAGGCCTCAGGAATGCTAATCACATTCAGACCCTTGAGCTCCCTGAGATCTATGGGAAGTTTGTCTATGAAGACAACTTAATCTCTAGGAGATACCCAGACTCTAAAGCTCTTGAGTCCAAAAAGGCCCTGACCTCCCCACCCATATCAACTGCCTTTTATTCTAATGGTGTTGTGCAGGATTTTCAAGAGGATTCTGAAGATGAAATTGGTGAAAGAACTGGTGATGAGTACCTAAGTGACTTAAACTTGGAATTCCAAGAAAAGGGCACTCCTTGCCAATTCAAAACGTTTTATCAAAAGAAATCAGTCAAACTTTTCAAAAGCTAAAGCAAATGAAACCACTGAGTGTTTCAAATGTGGTAAAAAGGGCCACTTTGCAAGAGACTGTTATTCAAAAACCATCTCAGAACCCTCTTATAAATTTTCTGGAAACAGTTCCTCAGGAACTAGCAAGTTTCAACCTAGAATGTTTCAGTCGACCCAACATTTTCAAAACAATAATGTAAAAAAGGGTAAAAAAGACTTTGAGACTAAATATAGGAAAGCTAAGGCTAAACTTGCTCTTCTTGAAACTAATCCCTCAATGTCTCAGGCTGTTCACACTTCCAAACCTGTTCAGACAAAGAACAAGGTTCTTGTTGCAGAAGCTTATGACTGGGATGAAGAAGAAGTCTCCTCAGAAGATGAGAAAATTAGAGTGAGTGCACTGATGGCACTTTCTGAAGGTGATCAGGTGGCTGTTGGAAAAAGCCATGCAAGGAATGGAGAGTGGGTGAACATAACCATGAAGAAGGTAAACACTTTACTTTCAATGGATGATGATTCTGACTGGCAGTCCTATATGAATTATATTTGTGTAGATCTTAAGTTTGTAGAAGAACAAAGGCTTAACTTACTTTCAAAATATAACAATCTTGTGTTAGATTTGAATAAGTGTAGAGATGAATTGCTTGTATTAAAACAAGCCAAGTTAGAAACTATTACATTATAAATTCAAAACACTGAGATTTTGAACACAAAATCAAACCCTTCAAAATGAACTTAACAAGGAAAAAGCTGTCATTGAAAGCTGGACTAAAAAGTACCCCAAGGTCTATGATACTGTGAGTCTTGTTCCTAATAATGACAAGAAAATTATAGGAATAGACCAACTCACTGATACACCCAGTGATAGTCACAAAGAAAAGACCTTTATTCCAGCTGTCATATCTTTTGAGCAAGAGATGCAACCCAAGTCAAATGACTGGATTTTCAGGGACAACCCAGTCAGTAAGTTACCAAACTTTGAGACTGGAAAAATCTTGCTTCCTGAAAGTCAGGCTCTGAAAAATATGCTTGGACTCACTGACCAACCCAGTAGTACTGAGTCAGTCAATGAGTCTGAATCTGAATCATTTACACCACTCCCACCTCTGAATACCCTTCAGGGTGCTGCACCAAGCTCAGACCTCCCACCATTGGTCTACTCTCAGTATTCTCCAAAGGAGAATCCAGGAATGGGAAATACCATCCTGAAAATGCAAACCCCTGAAGTCTCAGTACATTCTGATGACTCATCAACTTCAGTCCCTTCTGAAGTAAAAATAAAAAGCCCTGACTCCAAAATTGATCAGTTGGCTGAGCTTGTCAGGAAGCTGAGTGAGAAGATTGAATCTTCTGAGAAACCTTCTCAATCCAAGATAAAGGAACCCAAATCAGCTTCCTCAAGCACCAAACCAAAACCCTCTAAACCCCTAAAAAGGTGTGATGTTGGGTTTAAAAGATACTGCTGCTACTTTGAAGATTCTGCTGCTAAGTGTTTTATTCTGCTGCTCATGGTTCTAATGGAAATATACTAAGTATGATTCTGCTGCTAGGCATAATCATTCTGCTGCTAGTATATTCATTCTGCTGCTGATGATATTTGAAGAATGATGAAATACGCTAAGTGTCAAACTGCTGCTAGCCTAAGATGATTCTGCTGCTAGAGTTTGATTCTGCTGCTTATTGGATATGTATAGTTTGTTTATGGTAAAGATACGATTAGATATTATTCTTGTATAGAAAGTTTTGTAACCGACTAGGACTCCTTATGTGTATAAAAGGAGGATCTAGGGTTAGGGTTAGATTTCGATTGTCTTAGCATACGTATTATCTTGTATTCACTTCAAGGTTCATTGTAACCCTGTTACTTTTGAGAAACCGTATATTAATATATTGAGGTGAAGGTTGAGAGAATTATTGTGTGTTATTGTTATTCTTCTTAAGATTAATTACTAGTTTCCGCATAGTAATTAATAGACCGTTCATAAGCAGTTTCTATACCGATTGCTTTAGGTTTATATCTAAAGTAATTAACAAGATCGTTAAGCTCAACTGGGATCAACAAGTGGTATCAGAGCTTGTGATCTAGAAACTGATACCGAGAAGAATTTCGAAAAGCTCAGATCTGTTCATCATCAATGGAGTCTGAATCTCATCATATGGTTACTGCATCCAAGGTTCCAATGCTCAAGGTTTGAGAATATGAACTCTGGAAGATGAGGATAGAACAGTACATGAAGATGTGTGATTACACAATGTGGGAAATCATACAAACTAGTGATACTCTGCCTAAGACTGGTGCTGATGGGCAAGTCTTGCCCATCAAAACCAACGAAGAAAGGGCTCAAAGGAAACTGGAGATTAGAACTCACACTATTCTCTTAATAGGGATACCTAATGAGTACCAATTGGCCTTCAAAAACACCAAGTCTGCCAAGGAGTTGTTGGCAGCAATTGAACTCAAGTTTGGTGGGAATGCAGCCACCAAAAAGTCAAGGAAGAATTTGCTAAAGCACAAATTTGAAACTTTCACTGCATCAAGCAATGAAAGTATTGATGGTACTTATGACAGGCTGCAAAAGTTAGTGAGTCAGTTGGCGCTTCTAAATGTCCCTATTGCAAAGGAAGATATTAATTTGAAGTTTCTAAGGAGTCTTGCACCAGAATGGAATACTCACACAGTTTTCTGGAGGAACAAGACTGATTTTGATACTATGAATTTGGATGATTTGTATAACAACTTGAAGGTCTATGAAACTGAGGTAAAGGGTTCAATCAGTTCTTCAAGTTCAAACAACCTTGCTTTTATGTCTTCAAATAATATGTCTTCTGGGAATATTCAAGAAACTCATTCTGCTGTTGGTCATACTGGTTCTGCTGCTAGTTCTACAAATAGTGACACCATTAGTGATGCTGCTATTTGTGCCTACTTAGGTGAACTCACTACAAGTACTCCAGTAATAAGTCAGGATCTAGATCAAGTTGATCCTGATGATTTAGAAGAGATGGATTTGCATTGGCAATTTGCAATGTTGACTATGAGGGCAAGAAGATTCTTGAAGAGAACTGGAAGAGAGCTCAAGTTTAGAAGGCAGAATAATGTGGGGTTTGATAAATCAAAGTTTGAATGTTATAACTGCCACAGAAAAGGGCACTTTGCAAGGGAGTGCAGAGCACCAAAGCAGATCAAGGAAAATCCAAGGCAGATTCCCATTGAAGATGCTAAACCTACTACTGCTATGGTCTCATGTGATGGCCTGGGAGATTTCGACTGGAGTGACCAAGCTGAGGATGGTCCCAACTATGCACTGGTAGCTGATGAAGAACCCAAAGAACAACACTTTGCTCTTATGGGTTACTCCTCCTCTGGATCAGACTCTGAGGTATCAAATGAATCTTCATGTTCATTTAAATCTTGTTCAGATACAATAGAGGCACTGAGATCTAGTTATGATGCTTTAAGAGTTGAATTTGATAAACTCAAACTTGATAACTTAGGATATCAACATGGTTTAAAATCTTTAGAAAACAAGGTTGAGTTTCTTAATCAAATTGAGGGAGAATATGCTGATAAAATTCATACTCTTGAAACTGAGCTAATTAAGAAAGAATGTGAAATTAATGTGCTTAATAAAAGAGTGGAAGAAGCTGAATTAGCTAGAGACTTAGCTTTAAGTGAAAAAGAAAAACATGTTGTTAGGATAGATAAACAACAATATGCATCTGTTCTAGCAAATAAAACAGTTGAATCTCAGATAATTAAAAGAGGATGTGTCCTAGGATACAATGAAGTGGCTCCCCCTCTTAAAAGTGCTTATGCACCAGCTAGGAAAGAATTGTCCTTTATATCTGAGTTAGCTGCACAATCCGTAGGTGAAACAAGTCAAGTAAACAATGAAACATCTGAAAAGACTAGTGCACCTAAGGTAGAAAAGAAGTCTGATACTGTGATCATTGAAGATTGGGTGTCAGATAGTGATGATGATGAGGTTGATTCAACACCCAAAGCTAAAAAGAAAGAAATTCTTAGGACTGTTGAACCAAATGTCACACAGGTTAATACAGCTGAAATTAAAGCTAAAAATGTTGAGTTTGTAAAACCTGTGCTAGGAAGTAGAATCTCTAGGAAAGTGGTTGAGTATGATGATAAACCTAGAGATTATCCTAGGAAGACTTGTGACTTGCCTAGAGGAAATCAGAGAAACTTGCACCAGGTGATCACACACAAGTTAGGTAGTGACTTTGAACTAGTTAAGAAGGCATGTCACAGCTGTGGTAGTTTTGAGCACTTGCAAGAGGATTGTTATTATTCTATACCTAAGAAAACTAGTGCTCCAAAACCTGTATGGAACCATAATACTAGGGTAAACCATAGGAACTTTGCAAGAAAGACTCACCCACATCCCAAAAGAAACATGGTTCCTAAGGAGATTTTGTTGAGAAATGGAATTTCTAGGACTATTTCTCCTGTTGCACCACCAAGGCCCATTCCAAAGAAAACAGAGTTTTCTACTGCTAAAGCTAGCAGCAGTATTTCTCATTCTGCTGCTAAGCCAAAAGTGGTTACAGACACTGTTATGGGCACTCATTTCTATGCTGTTAAGGCCTCAGCTTGCTGGGTTTGGAAACCCAAAACCAGAAACAGCAGTGCATCAATGGACTTCAAGAAATATGATTACTTTGATGCACAAGGCAGATCCAAGTCAGTAATGGCTTGGGTCCCAAAGAGAAACTAACTCTTTTACTTTTTGTGCAGGGCAATCTACAATTGGAGCTAAAGGATAAATGCATTTTTGATAGTGGATGCTCTGGACATATAACTGGAGACAAGAGAAACCTGAAAGATTTTAAGGCTTTTGATGGTGGTTATGTTGCTTTTGGCAATGATCCAAAAGGTGGCAAGATTGTTGGTAGAGGTACTATTAGAACAGGAAAATTGGATTTTGAAAAGGTGTATTTTGTAGAGGGACTTAAGTTCAATCTTTTTAGTGTCTCACAAATGTGTGACAAAAAGAATTTTGTTCTTTTTACAGACACTGACTGTCTTGTTTTGTCTCCCGACCTTAAGTTACCTCATGATTCTGAAGTACTACTTAAAGTCCCTAGAACAAACAATATATACAGTGTGGACATTAAGAACATCATTCCCAAAAGAGATTTAACTTGTCTTTTTGCAAAGGCCACCATTGATGAATCCAAGCTTTGGCATAGAAGATTGGGTCACTTAAATTTCAAAACTATAAACAAATTGGTAAATGGCAACCTTGTCAGAGGGTTACCTTCAAAGATTTTTGAAAATTCTGAAATCTGTGTTGCTTGTCAGATGGGAAAGCAACACAGAGCTTCTTGTAAGTCCAAAGTGGTGAACTCTATTTCTGAACCCTTGTATATGTTGCATATGGATCTGTTTGGACCAACTTTTGTGAAGAGCTTGAATAAGAAGATGTATTGCTTAGTTGTCACTGATGATTTCAGTAGGTTTACTTGGGTGTTTTTCTTAGCAACTAAGGATGAGACCTCTGGAATTCTTAAGGCCTTCATTACAAGAATAGAAAATCTAGTAAATCATAAGGTCAAAGTAATCAGATGTGACAATGGAACTGAATTTAAGAATCATGTAATGAATCAGTTCTGTGAGGAAAAAGGTATTTTAAGGCAGTTTAGTGTGGCTAGAACTCCTCAACAAAATGGTGTTGCTGAAAGGAGGAATAGGACATTAATTGAGGCTGCTAGGACTATGTTGTCTGAGTCAAAGTTACCCACTACTTTTTGGGCTGAAGCAGTTAACACTGCTTGCTATGTGCAAAATAGGAGTAAGGTAGTAAAGCCTCATAACAAGACCCCTTATGAATTGTTGCATGGTAGGAAACCTATGATAGATTTCTTAAAACCATTTGGGTGTCCTGTTACTATCTTAAATACCATTGATTCACTAGGCAAGTTTGATGAGAAAGCAGACAAAGGTTTCTTTGTTGGATACTCAACAAATAGCAAAGCTTTTAGGGTATTTAATCAAAGAACAATGCATGTGGAAGAAAATCTACACGTTAGGTTTAGTGAAACCACACCTAGTGTTGCTGGAAAAGGACCTGAATGGATGTTTGATATTGATTCCCTAACCAAGAGTATAAATTATCAACCAGTGATTGCAGGTACAACTAACATGTCTGCAGGTTCACAAACTAACCCAAATGCAGGTACACAAGAAAAGAAGGATGCATCTGCAGAGGAGTTTGTTTTGATTGAGAAGTGGAAGTTTAATCAGTTCTTCACTCCAACAGATAAAGAGGGAAAGAGTTCTGATGATGATGCTGTTCATAAGGAAGTACCAAAGGATGATGCAGAAGGTGATGATGAACCTTCTAATGATGGCAAGACTGTTGAGAAGTCAGCAAAGCATGGAAGTTCAAGAAATGAAGCTAGCAGCAGTATCTCCCATTCTGCTGCTACGCCTAGCAACAGTATCTCCCATTCTGCTGCTAAGCCTAGTAGTTCTACTGCTGTTCCAAAGAATTCTGCTGCTGACTTTAATGAAGATGTTAATGATGATGTTGACTTTCCTCATATGCCTGAGTTGGAGGAAATCTACTATGACACAGATGATGATGTTGTGGATGTTTTTGGAGCAGAAGCTGATTTGACAAATATGGAACCTACTGTTCAAGTCAGTCCTACTCCAACTACAAGGATACATAAGAACCATCCCAAGGAGCAGATAATTGGTGATGTACAATCTGCTGTACAAACCAGAAGTAAAACAAAAGGAGTGAGTGATCTACTCCATCAAGGTTTATTTGCTCAATCATTGCATCAAAGAAATAGCCACAAGGACCTACAAAATTGCAAATTTGCCTGTTTCTTATCACAAGAGGAACCCAAAAATATTCATAAAGCTATGCAAGATTCAAGTTGGGTTAAAGCCATGCAAGAGGAGCTGTTGCAGTTCAAGCTTCAAGAGGTCTGGACACTAGTTGATTTGCCTAATGGGAAGAGGGCAATTGGTACAAAATGGGTGTTCAGGTGCAAAAGAGATGAAAGAGGAATTGTGGTGAGAAACAAAGAAAGACTAGTGGCTCAAGGGTACACTCAGGAAGAAGGAATAGATTATGATGAAGTCTTTGCTCTTGTAGCAAGGATAGAGGCTATTAGATTGTTTTTGGCTTATGCCTCATTCAATAACTTTCCAGTGTACCAAATGGATGTGAAAAGTGCTTTCTTGTATGGAAAGATTGATGAAGAGGTTTATGTGATGCAACCTCCTGGTTTTGAAGATCCTGACTTTCCAGATAGAGTATATAAAGTGGAGAAAGCACTGTATGGTTTACATCAAGCTCCTCGAGCTTGGTATGACACCTTGTCTAAGTATTTGTTATCTAATGGTTTCACAAGGGGAACCATTGATAAAACTCTGTTCATCAAGAAAAACAAGAATGATATTCTACTAGTTCAGGTTTATGTAGATGATATCATTTTTGATTCTACAAACAAGGTGTTCTGTGAAGAATTTGAGAAGCTCATGCATAACAGATTTCAAATGAGTTCTATGGGAGAACTCACATTCTTTCTGGGGCTTCAGGTTAAGCAGACAGCTGAGGGGATCTTTATCAGTCAAGAAAAGTATGTGGCTGATATGTTAAAGAAATTTGGTTTCAATGATGTGAAGGCAGCTAAGACACCAATGGATAACAACAAACCTTTGCTCAAGGATGAAGATGGGGAAGAGGTTGATGTACATCTTTATAGATCAATGATTGGTTCATTGATGTATCTGACTGCTTTAAGGCCAGATATCATGTTCTCTGTGTGTGCTTGTGCTAGATTTCAAGTGTCCCCAAAAGTCTCACACTTGAATGTGGTCAAAATAATTTTTAAGTACCTAAAGGGTAAACCTAAATTGGGCCTTTGGTATCCTAATAGTTCACCCTTTGACTTGATAGCATACTCAGATAGTGACTATGCTGGAGCTAGTTTGGATAGAAAGTCAACCACTGGAGGCTGTCAATACCTTGGTCATAGGTTAATCTCATGGCAATGCAAGAAACAGACTGTGGTGGCTAACTCAACAACTGAGGCAGAGTATGTGGCTGCTTCTAGTTGCTGTGGACAAGTACTCTAGATTCAGAATCAACTCTTGGATTATGGGTACAATTTCATGAACACCAAAATTTATATTGATAATAACAGCACAATGTGTATAATAAGAAATCCTGTTTTTCACTCTAAAACAAAGCACATAGAGATAAGACATCATTTTATTAGAGATTGTTATGAGAAAAAGTTAATTCAAGTGGTTAAAATACATACTGACAATAATGTTGCTGATCTACTTACAAAAAGTTTTGATATAAGTAGATTTCAATTTTTAGTTGCTAGTATAGGTATGATCAATCTTTAAAATCTTATCTCTGTATGTTTTGTAAAACATTTTTGAGGATTTGTGCTGTTATTGATCAAATAAGTTGTTTCTAGTGCTTGCTATGTCTGTATATTGTGTGCTGCTAAGATGGTTATTTTGTTGACTGTCTTGTGATTATTGTGAGATACTCTTGTTTGTGTTTTGTGGTTGTTGGACTAATATTTTGCAGGATTAGTCACAAAAGATTGATTGCTGAGAAAAAGATGATTCTGAAATTCAGGGGAGGCTATCTATTCAGAATCTAAAGCATAAGAGTGAATGTTCATCAACACAAAGATAATAAAAGTTTATTCATTACTGGGTGCATTCACTACATTAGCAGAAGTTACATCATCCTTCAGGACTCAAAAGCAACAAAACAAACAACCAACCAACAACCTTACTACATACAAACCTATACAAACCTACCACACAACCACTACTCGAGCTTCCTCTTTCCTTTTCCCTTAACGACCGGCATTGTTCTATGAACTCCTCTGCCTTCCATATCCATGGCATCAGACACCTTCTTGCAAGGGAGGCCCAGCACTTGTGGACTTGGCTTTGGACGAGCTTGATGTCCTTCAGGCACTTGGATCTTGCTCATTCCAGCCACGGCCTTCTCAATCTCTCTTGTCAATACGACTGACAGTGACTGTGATTGTTCCTCATCATCATCAGAAGAGGGGAATGAATCGTTTAAATAAGACGGGGGAGTTGTTAGTTCATCGGATGATATTGAAAGAGTTGTCCTTTGCTTTTTGCTGGTTTGACCGGTGTAGTTTGGTGGAAAATAGTTTTTCCAACCTGAACTTCCAGACGAAGAATCAGACGAAGAATCGGATGAGATTTCTACAATATTTGAAGGATTCATAGTGATTGGAAAGTTGAAGATATGTGTTGAAGATTTTGTGGGATGAGATGGATTTGTGTAGATGATTGGAGGCTTTTTATAGAGTTAATGAAGGTTTAAAGATATTCAATGCGGGGTTGATATGAGAAATTAACTCTTGGGTCGGTAAAGGAATTAATTCCTTGATGGAATTAACTTAATTATGGTATTTTGGTAGAGTTGACCAAAAGGATGGATATTAATTTTGGGTAATTGGATAAGTGTTAGCAAGAAATCCATTCTACTGCTGGTGGTGTTATGCTGCTTTGTTTTGCAAGTTTAGCATTCTACTGCTAAATTTGAAAGTTGGAGGACTGTTTTGCAAATTGGCGCCTAAAACGTTCTAATTGGATCTAACCGGTATAAAAACCTAATTCGATCCCCAAATTAAAATTGTGCGCTCAACATTCAATTAACTCCAAACTCTAACACCTTCATTAGCATCTGATTCAAAAACACTCCAAAATCAAAACCCTAATTTACAATGACTAGACGTACCTATTCTGACGATCACAATCAAGTAGCTTTTCTTAAGAAGGTGCCGGAGGATGATGGATTCACTGAAGTCATAGACTTTCTTAATGCTACTTCCATTAGGTATGCATTATCAGTTAATCCAACTATATATCGTTCCCACATAAGACAGTTTTGGTCGACTGTTATGGCTGAAACTCTTAATGGGGAAGAAATGTTAATTGCCACAGTAGATGAGGAAAGAATTGTTGTTACTGAAACATCTGTAAGACGAATTCTTCATCTTACAGATGATGAAGCAACAACTTGCCTTCCCACTTCTACTATTTTTGAGGAACTTGAAAAACTTGGGTATGAGAGACCAAATACTAGATTAAAATTTTACAAACGTCTCCTCTGCCCACAATGGAAATTTCTTGTTCACACCCTTCTACATTGTCTTAGTCCTAAAACAAGTGGGTGGAATGAGTTTAGTGCAAGTCAAGCTTCTGCTTTGATTTGTCTAGCCTCAGGCCAACCATACAATTTTTCGGCTATGATTTTTGAAGGGTTGAAAAAGAATATTTCTGGAACCTCTTATCTTTATCCAAGGTTTTTACAATTACTTATTGATAATCAGTTACAAGAACCTTTTGCTCATGAAAAACATTACAAAACTCCAGTTCTTGTAACTAAAATGTTTAAACACTTACGGAAAAATGGGACTGGTTTTTCTGGGAGAATAACTCCATTGTCCCAATATATTTTGAACATTGTTGCTGCTGCTGCTCAGGGTGAAGAAGCTGAAAACCCCACAGCTTCCCATCACACACCCACTCCTGAAAATTCAAATGAATCATCCCATAATGAACCCCAAAAGACCCAATCACTTAGGATTTCACATGAAAAGAGCACTGAGTTACCTCAGACTAGTGCTAGTATGGACGCAGATGAGGCTGCCATAGGTGATGGAGATGGCATGAAGGATGGGGCTGACACTACTGTTTCCAACTTAGAAGTTGAACAGGCCAGTGTCAACATAACTAAGACCCCAACCTTGGCAGCATCTACTGCTGAGGGTTCTCATGAACCTGATGCACATGATGGAAACCCTAGCCACACGGCTAATATAAGGGGCTCAAATGTTCAGCCTAGGGTTGAGACTGAGTTTATGTCCAAAGATTCACCTCTCGGAGAAGGTAACACATCTCGAAATGATGAGGACAGAGATGAAACACATGAATTGATGGACACTGATGTACAAAATGACAATGCCCATGATACACCTCTCGGACTAGGTCACACAGGTCGAAGTGTTGAGGCTAGCATTGAACTTGAAACAGAAGAATTGATGGTTAAAACACCTGTACACAATGCCAAATCCAGTGATCAACCTCTCGGGTCAGGTAACACAGACCGAAGTTGTGAGGATATCATGAAACAATTAAAAGAATTGACGGATACCTGTACAAAATTGTCAAAGGAGGTCATTGGTCTTAGAAAGGAGCTAAAGACAGTGAAAGCTTCTCAGGGTGCTGAAATCAGAAGGCTCAAGCTTAGAGTTAAACATCTTGAGGGGTTGCTGAGATCAATGTCTTCACAGCTGAAGGTTTCCAAACCAAGTTTGGGAGAGGATGCTCCCAAACAGGGGAGGAATGAAGCAGAGGAAAACATGGCTCAAGGGGAGGCTGAGATGGAATTGGATAATAATGTTGCTGGTGTTGCAGAAAATGAGGATCATATGGTTGAGGAAGTTGGTTCTGGTAAGGATGTTGTTGAAAAAGATGTTGGCAGTGATGTTGTTGCTGATGTTGGTGAAAAGAAGGCAAAGGATGATTCTGCTGCTGGTGCAGGACATTCTGCTGTTGGACTTAAGGATTCTGCTGTTGCTTCAGAAATGGGTTTTGCTGCTGAAACAGATGAAGACACCATACCCATAGCTCAAATCATGCTAAACCTTCATGCTAAATCACAACAATCACCAAAAGTTATCCCAACACCTGAAACTACTGCTGTACAACCACAATCACAATCTGTTGCTCAATCTACACCAAAACCAAAACAAGTGACTACTTCAAAGCCAAAAGCCAAAGGAGTTGTCATACAAGAGCCTGTGCCTACAAGAAAATCTGTTTAACCACCTACCTACAAGGGTAAGGGTAAGGAGAAAATGGTGGAAGAACTTGAACCTTATCCTGATCCAAATGAATTTCCAATTGAGGAGTGGCCTAAGCATTTGCAAGAAAGGTGGGATGCTGAAGAAGCTCAGAGGGTTGCTGCTGAACAACAAGCAGATTATGATAAAGCAATGGCAAAACAAAAGCAACAATCTGGGAAACAAGTTGAAGTTGAAGCAAAAGTGGCTGCATGGGAAGATGAGCAGGCAAGATGCAAAGCTGCTATGGCATGGGAGAAAGTGAAAGTATAGTTGGAAGATACTTTTACAGATGAAGGTATTAATGACTGGATTCAACAAGTCATTGTGGAGAATAAGAAAAGGTTTCTGGTTGCAAGGAAGAATAAGAAGGCGAATAGACCACCAACTGCAAGGCAACAGAGAACTCTTCATGAGCAATATCTGAGAAACATGAAAGGATGGAAATTGAAGGAATTGAAGCCATACTCTAATGAAGAAGTTAAGCAGAAGTTTGAGGCTGCCAAGAAAGAGATGGAGAGGAAATTTAAGCCTTTAACTGATGCTGAGATTAAAGAGTTTACAAGAATCAAAGTGGCACCAAATGCTTATATGAATCCTGAGTCAATTGTTAAAATGCCCAAAGTGTCAGATGTTGAGAAAGAGAAAGAGAATGTAGTTGAAGAGAAAAAGCCTGAACCTACTATTGGTATAAAAAGATATGGGAGAAGAGTAAAACAGGTGGCTAGGAAAAAGAGAAGAACTCAGTCAGTGGTGATGAGTGACTCAGAGAAAGAAGAAAGTGATGAGCATAATTTTGAAGAGGTGACTGCAGATGATATGAAAAGGATTATGGATTTTACAGTTCATAAACCTCAAGAAGAACCAGAGATAATAAATGCAGTTCCATTGGACACTAAACATCCAATCATCTTTTATACACATGATATTCTATATGGTAGTGAAGCATGGTGGGAGATAAAAAGGGCAAATGGTGCATGTCAGAAATTTGTTAGATTCTCACAAATGCTGCATTACATGGATAGGGATGATATTGTACAGCTCTGGAAGTTATATAAGGAGAAGTATGGGGATAGAAGACCAGATGTGATTTCTGAAAGACTACACTACTACTACCTGAAGAACATGTTTGAGCCTGATCCAAGAGATATGGAATGGATAGATTTGTTACACTCAACTAAGGTTCATAAATGGTATCTATTTCAATCATGTGGAGTACATGAGTTGATTGGTAAAGGTGTAGGTGTGTATATGCTGGTGGAGAAAGATTATCCCTTGAATAACAATACTGCTGTTATCACTGAGAAAGACCATTTTTGTCAGATCATCAAGCGTATGAGTTGGTAGAAAAGTATCAAAAGATTCTGAAATCAAAGACTTCATAGTAGTAAGTGTTTGGAAGCATCCTCTTTGTGTATGTTTGTGCTTTGGAAGAAACTTGTATATTTTGGGAGAAAATATCAAGTTTAGGGGAGGATTGTTGGGTTTAAAAGATACTGCTGCTACTTTGAAGATTCTGCTGCTAAGTGTTTTATTCTGCTGCTCATGGTTCTAATGGAAATATACTAAGTATGATTCTGCTGCTAGGCATAATCATTCTGCTGCTAGTATATTCATTCTGCTGCTGATGATATTTGAAGAATGATGAAATACGCTAAGTGTCAAACTCCTGCTAGCCTAAGATGATTCTGCTGCTAGAGTTTGATTCTGCTGCTTATTGGATATGTATAGTTTGTTTATGGTAAAGATACGATTAGATATTATTCTTGTATAGAAAGTTTTGTAACCGACTAGGACTCCTTATGTGTATAAAAGGAGGATCTAGGGTTAGGGTTAGATGTCGATTGTCTTAGCATACGTATTGTCTTGTATTCACTTCAAGGTTCATTGTAACCCTGTTACTTTTGAGTAACCGTATATTAATATATTGAGGTGAAGGTTGAGAGAATTATTGTGTGTTATTGTTATTCTTCTTAAGATTAATTACTAGTTTCCGCATAGTAATTAATAGATCGTTCATAAGTAGTTTCTATACCGATTGCTTTAGCTTTATATCTAAAGTAATTAACAAGATCGTTAAGCTCAACTGGGATCAACAAGTGAGCTGTGTCACTATACCAATCATTTCACTGATGATTGTTATAGAATCCTTTACTGCATGATATGCAAAAAGGAAGATCATAGGACTTCTGATCACCAATCATACACAGCCACAACAAAGATGGCAAAATTTAAAGCTCAGGCTTTAAAATACCCTACTGATTCTAAACAGAAATAGAAACAAAAGGCCAAGCCTTTTGCACCTTGCCCTCACTGTGGCTTCAATGACCACCATCCTAAGGATTGTCTAATGGACAACTGTTGTGAAATTTGTGGAGATTCCACTCACAACACCTCAGGACATGAAAAGGTCATTCAGACCAGAAGAGGTATGACCATGTCATCCTCTCAGTCCACTGAGTCTACCTCTGCAAACAAATGCAAAACCTGTGGTAGCTCAGTCCACTCAACCACTGACCATAAATCAATTGATACTTTTAAGAAGACTACAAAAGTCAATCCCTCCAAGATGAGGGGTCCTAGAAAGAACTAACTTAGTTTACCATTTGTGCAGAGGCATGCCAGGGAGCCTGTTTGGCATCTAGATAGTGGATGTTCAAGGAGCATGACTGGTGTGAAAGAGTATCTGCACAAATATGTAGAAGAACCAGGACCCAAGGTGATATTTGCTAATAATTCATCATGTCTCACTGAAGGTTATGGTTCAGTAAACTGTAGTGGTATAGTCTTTACCAGGATAGCTTATGTCAATGGTCTTAAGTTCAATTTGATCAGTGTCAGTCAACTATGTGATGCAAAGTACATAGTTCAGTTTGATGATAAGCAAGGGACCATCTTCAATGCCAATAAGGAAGTTGTCCTTATTGTACCAAGAAGGCAAGATGTTTATGTGTTAGACATGACCAGTCTAACTCAGAATGGAACTTGTCTCTTTACTAAGGCCAATGAAACCCTCAACTGGCTTTGGCATAAGAGACTCTCCCACCTGAACTTCAAAAACATAAACAATCTTGTGAAACAAAACAAGGTCCTTGGCTTACCATCTCTTGTGTTTTCAAAGGATAAACCATGCTCTTCTTGTGAAAAAGGTAAACATCATAGAGCATCCTTTAAAACCAAAACAAATTTTTCCATCAGGAACTGCCTTCATCTTCTCCATATGGATCTCTTTGGGCCCATCAGTCCTAGATCCGTTAACCTTGAGAAGTATACTCTGGTCATTGTGGATGAATACTCAAGATACACTTGGGTTTACTTCCTAATCAAAAAGAGTCAGGCAGCTGAAACAATCATGTCCTTTGTCAGAAACATTGAAAATCAAAATGACATTAAAGTCAAACAGATTAGGACTGACAATGGAACAGAGTTCAAAAACTATGAACTTGAATGTTTCTGTAATGAGAAAGGAATTTCCCAAAATTTCTCCTCTCCTTACACACCTAAACAAAATGGTGTTGCTGAAAGGAAGAATAGAACACTCATTGAAGCTGCCAGGACAATGCTAAATGGATCAGTCCTTTCCAAACACTTTTGGACTGAAGCAGTCAAAACTGCCTGTTATACACAAAACAGATCCATCATTGTCAAGAGACATAACAAAACCCCTTATGAGTTATTCAAGGGAAGAATCCCTGACATCAGCTACTTTCATGTCTTTGGGTGTCCTGTGTTTATTCATAATAACAAGGATCACTTTGGGAAATTTGATGCCAAAGCTGATGATGGATACTTCCTAGGATACTCACTTGTCTCAAAGGCCTTCAGGGTGTTCAACACAAGGAGACAACAAACTGAGAAAACATTCCATGTTACCTTTGATGAGAGCACTGATGCAATCAGTGTCTCTAACACCTCAGTGGAAGAAATAGGAATTGATGATTCATCAAGATACCCTCCTGATGAACATCATCCTGACAATGACCCTTTCACTCAGTACCAAGCAAATGCTGACATCTCCTACTATATCATCCCTCACAACCTTCCTTACCCAACCATCACTGAGTTTGTTGAAGCACAAAGAAGTACTGATACAGTTCATCAGTCTGAACACAGTGCTCAGGAACCAAACAATCTCAGTGATCAGTCAACCCAATCAGACACTCAAGATACTGAAAATCATCATGTGTCTGCACCCGATCCCACCAATCAGGCCTCCTCAAGTTCTAATCAGTTTCCTAGACCTCAGGACAGTTGGACTAGGTCTCAGGATATAGAACTTGTCAATATAATTGGAGAGCCCACTGAAGGCATGCTCACTAGAAGCATGGCTGCACAATTAAGAGCAACCTCTGCCAATGAATGCCTATTTGTGGACTTCATCTCCATAATTGAACCCAAAAGTGTCAAAGAAGCACTTACACATCCAAGTTGGGTTCAGGCCATGCATGATGAACTGGAACAATTTGACAGAAATAAGGTAATGACCTTGGTCAAATGTCCTGAAGATGTTTCAGTCATTGGCATGAAATGGGTGTTCAAAAACAAATCTGATGAAAATGGCATAGTCATTAAAAACAAATCCAGACTTGTAGCCAAAGGCTATAATCAACAAGAAGGCATTGACTATGAAGAAACATTTGCACCGGTGGCAAGGATGGAAGCCATCAGGATCTTCCTTGCATTTGCAACCTACATGAACTTCAGAGTGTACCAAATGGATGTTAAAAGTGCATTCTTAAATGGCTCACTGAAAGAATAAGTTTATGTTCAACAACCCCCTGGATTTGAAAGTAGTGAGTTTCTTGACTATCTCTGCAAGCTTAATAAAGCCCTTTATGGACTGAAACAAGCACCCAGGGCATGGTATGAAACTCTCTCAGCTTTCCTGATCCAAAACAAATTTTTCAGAGGTAAGATAGACAACACATTGTTTATCTACAGGAAAAATAATGATGTCATACTTGTACAAGTTTATGTTGATGACATCATCTTTGGCTCAACAAGTTATAAACTTTGCAAACAGTTTGAGAAACTGATGGCAAAGAAATTTGAAATGAGCATGATGGGAGAACTGACTTATTTCCTTGGACTGCAAATCAAGCAGATTGATAAAGGAACCTCTATCAGTCAAGAGAAGTATGTCAGAAGCCTACTGAAGAAGTATGAGCTCAGTGACTGTGCCTCAGTCAAAACTCCCATGGTACCCCCAAACAACCTTGGTACTGACCTTACTGGAAAACTAGTGAATCAAACTCTTTTCAGAGGAATGATTGGGTCACTGATGTATCTACTTGCATCAAGGCCTGACATCCAATTCTCAGTCTGTTTGTGTGCCAGATATCAATCTGACCCAAGAGAATCTCATCTCACAGCTGTGAAAAGGATACTCAGGTACCTGAAAGGTACTCCAAACCTTGGATTATACTATCCAAAATGTTCAGGCTTTGATCTTAAAGGATACTCAGACTCTGACTATACTGGATGCAACATGGACATAAAAAGCACCTCAGGCTCCTGCCAAATCCTTGGTGTGAAAGTAGCCTGTTGGATTGCTAAGAAGTAATAATCAGTTGCCATGTCCTCAGCAGAAGCTGAATATGTTGCTGCTGCCAGTTGTTGTGCAAATGTACTCTGGATGAAAAGTAAACTCAGTGACTATGTAATCCAGTATAAGATGGTTCCCATCTTTTGTGATAACACAAGTGCAATTGCCATCTCAAACAACCCTGTTCTTCATCAGAGAACAAAACACATTGATATTAGATATCACTTCATCAGGGACCATGTCATGAATGGTGACATTGAATTACACTTCATTCCTACTGAATATCAGCTAGCTGATATATTCACCAAACCATTAGATGAACCAACTTTCACAAGACTGAAAGCTGAACTAGGAATGTTGGATATTGAGAATCAGTCCACTGATTGAATTCATCAAACTAAGTGTAAATTCTGAAAACCCCAGGTCCCTGACTCAATGTGTTCCTCAGTGAAAAAGATCACTGAATCACCTTCCCTGAACCCCTTACTGAATGAAGAGTCATTCAGGGCCCTCAAAAGACATTCAATGCTAACTTAAATGCTCTAAGTATCTAGTTAGTAAATGTCCGAGGTTGGTAACTGAATTCTTATTAAATATAAGAATATTTGTTCTTTTGCCTTTCTGACATGCACCTCATGGGCCCCCACTTTCCCACTTGGCATTTAATGCCTCTCCAATCACATAACAGATATTTGATGACTCAACCCTGCAAATTATACTTTTTGCAGATGTCACAACTATTTTTTTTTGGGTAAAGGGTGAATTCACCCTGGTAAAATATATAACCACAAAAATACAATAGAGTACAATGGAATGTGACAGAAACGTCACATTAAACTCAAGACAAAGCTTGAACAACCACTAACCCCTAGCACCTCCACTGTTGCGCAAAACCAGGGAAAAGTGGAGTGGTGGCATTTAATGCGGATCCCAAACGTTTTATACAAAATGGTTTTCAAAAATTTCTTTTGAAAGAATAAAAACTCTTAATGCCTAATGATGACATCAAATAAGTACATTTTATTAGCATCATGTATCCTATGTATATTGCTTGTTTTGTATTATTTTATATGGGAATTGATACTTAATCGCCTACTTTTGTAATTCTCAATTATAAACAAGCATTTGGTGAAAGTTAGCTATTATGGACATAAAATGGAGCAAAATGATCAAGATTGGAAAAGTCTGCTGAATTGAAGAGATTAAAGACCATTGACTGACTTTGAAGCATGCGCCGCATCTGATTTTATCATGCGTCGCATATGAAACTTTGGTCAACGAAGAAGAACCAACTTGTTCTACTCCAGATACGCCGCATTACATTTCATACCTACGACGTATCACTCTGAAGACTTCACCGAAAGATGATCCAAGATACAAGAGAACATGCGCCGCATAAGAGATTGAAGATACACCGCATCTTAAGGCGGTGTACGAATATTCTGGAATATAATAATCTTGGACCCCACGAGAAGTTACCTTGATACGCCGCATCGGACCAATCCGATGCGCCGTATCGGCCATACACAATCCTTACCAAGAAATCAAGTGGAGATTAGAAGCTTAATGAAGAAGTCAAGATTACAAGTCGACACTTGAAGATGCTTTCGTATTTTGGCCATAAAATCTTCATCCGGACTCCGTTTTAGTTGATTCAAGCGGCCACGGAAAGAGAAAAAGGAGATCTGCCTGTATCTGAAAGAGATGCGGCGCATCAGGTCTTTAGATGCGCCGTATTGGGAGATGCTCCATATCAGATTTATAGATATGCCATATCGGGTCAGTTTCAGACTTGGAGGCTACGTTTACTAATAGATGCGGCGCATCTAACTCTCTAGATGCGCCGTATCGACCCAGATTTCAAAATCTATAAATACCGAACTCATTAACGAATTAGGGCATCTTTGGGAACCCTTAGGGTCATTCCCAGACGATCACAACCCCTCAAAACAGCAGAAGATCACCCTAGAAGACCTAATTATCCTTGAAGAGCATCTCTAATCATTGTAACGTATTCATTATGCTTAATACTCTATTCATTACGATTATGTTTATGCACTTTGTTATAGAGATTATGGGCTAACACCCTTATGTGTTAGCCATGTTTATGATTATTTGATATTTTGATGTGTTTCTAATTCGATTGGTTGCTAAGTCTTCGTTTTAATTACTTATGCTAGTAGTTTGTTTTATTGTAATAGTAAGCTTTAATTCATCAGGATAGATGGCCGGTAGTATGTGACTACGGAAAATCATATGCCCGCTTTAAAATTGCTTTCCCATCAATTAAAGTCTATATGATGATGTCTTTGGTGACTTATATTAGTGCTTTGATAACCTCTGTGTCTATTAGTGGCTTGTGTATGTGACTACGGAATATCATATATCTCCCACAGTTATAATTAACCTGATCAGTTAATAAATAACTTTTAGACATAGGTAATCATTAAGGGTTTACTCGCCGATATAATGAGATCCAACGAGAAAGGTTAAATTAATATACACTTTATATAGAACTAGCAATAAAACAAGTGACAAGCTATTTAAACATAAACATAATTATTAAGCAGCTTTATGCGGATTCCAATTAGAATAGAATCTAGACTCTAGGTATACAAGAGGTAGGATGGACCAAGCCTAGTCTTGAGCACCAATCACTGCAGGTCTTAGAACTTATTAAAACTTAATCATATATGAAACTTGGTTAACACACTCTTCTTATCTTTGGTATTTTCTATTGTTTGTTTATCTTAGTTTAGTTAGAATAAAACCAAACCCGTGCCAGTTTCTCAGGCTGAACCCCCCCCTTTATGTTTGTTTAGGAGAGTCGAATACCTCTAGAATTAGTATATTAGAAATCTCACTCTTAGTGATCGACACCCTACTTACCAACTAGGCTACATTGATCGGGTACACTGCCCGTTAGTGTTGTTATAGGTTAAGTCGGCAAAATATAAATGTAAAACTTGATAAGGAATAATCACCTATACAACGACGCATCAAGTTTTTGGCGCCGCTGCCGGGGAGTGAATTTATCTATTTGCTAGTTTTATTGGTATTTTTTATTTTTTTGATTTTGTGTGTTTAGTTTATTTGTTTACTATCTGTGAGTCTGTCTCAGAAGGGAGATACGGCATGTTCTTGTCTGTGAATACGGCGCATCTATCTGGTTTCAATACGGCGCATTCTTGTCTGTGAATGCGACGCATTGACGTTCTGTGGCAAAAAAAAAAAAAATTTTATAAAAAATTGTTGCAGGAAGATAATACGGCGTATCCATTGTCTGTTGGATACGGCGTATTAACTTATGTCGATACGGCGTATCTATTGTCTGTTAGATACGGCGTATCGATCTTTTGTGACCCCAAAAATATTTTTTGTTTTTTAATTTTTTTTGTGTGTTTAAAAAAAAAAAAAAAAATTTTGCAGGAAGCTTATACGGCGTATCCATTGTCTGTTGGATACGACGTATTAACTTGTGTCGTATACGGCGTATCCATTGTCTGTTGGATACGAAACGTTTATTATTTTTAGTATTTATTGTTTTGTATATTGTGTCCTGGTTACTGCTAGTTTTCTTGGTTGTTTATCTCTCAGGTAATAATGAAGATTGACAATCCGAAAATTAGGGTGCAGTCAGGCTCGTGACTCGAACAAAAACATGCGCTTCGTGGGAGGCAACCCATGCTTATCCTTTATTTTGTTTTTCGTATATTTTAATTTTTAATGTTTCTGTCAGTTGGTGGATACGGCGTATTAACTGTTAGTGGATACGGCGTATTACCTCCTGATGTACACTTTAATATTTCCTATAGGCAGTTGATACGGCGTATCCAATATTCCATGGATACGGCGCATCGACACTCTGACCTGTAATTTTTAGTATTTTTATTTTTCTAACCAATGATTAACGAGATGTTCTCGAGTCTATTTTTCTGTGGTCTTTATATTTTTACAGGTCTGGACAATTGAAGGTATTGATGAACTCCCATATTACATAAGCTCACATTCTTACATTGGAGGATCATACCGAGCAAATCTCAGGGGAGTTTTCCGTTCTAATTCTTTTAATTTCCTGTTTTTAATTTCAAATTAAACAACGAGGACGTTGTTTATCTTAAGTGGGGGGATGGAGAATTAGAACGTTTACTTGTCCTTATTTTTCAAAAATATGCTTAATATGTACTTAATATGCTTAAATTTAAAATTTTTCTAGCATGTTTTTGTTTAATCTAAGTTGCATAGCTGCACACATAACTTATTTTCAAAAATTGTGAACTTATAAAAATTCACAAATCTATGAGTGTGCCGGTGACTTGTAAACTTTAGAACTTGGCTTGTATACTATTCGTGACCACCATAATAAGTATTATCTATATAATTGGAGTGACTTGTCTAAATTGGTAAATTTCTAGGATTACACCCAAATAGCCTTTATATGTTATGTGATATTAACTAACTACACTGGTTAGTTAACCCCCGTATAAACCCTTTGTTACTCTCACTTTTAGAGTAAGATACCCCTAGAAAAACCCTCAGAGCCATTCCTTTCGTTTCTTACACCTTTGTTATAATGTTTCGTTACACCCTTACACCTTAGCCTACCCTGTAGATTAAAATCCGTGGTTAATTGCTTTAGGCATAGTGTGTTTCCTTACATTACCTGTGTTCGCGTGCGTAATTCATTATCTTTAGGTAGGTCGGGAAATTGCACAATGCAATTGGTATGAAAGTAAATATTGTATAACTTTTAGTTTATTTTTCGTGTATTTGCTACTTTCGCTATTACAGTTATTTCTGAAAGTATGAAGAGTATTGAAAAAAATTATCCGGAAAAATAGTGATAGAAAAGTTGTGAAATTTTACACATATATGTTGAAAAAAAAAAGAAAAAAAGAAAAAAAGAAAAAAAGTTGGAAGTTTGTTTTAACCAACTTATGTAAAGTTTTGTATTAAGTGGGAGATATCACCACTATTTGTTGTATATTATATTTATGGATTGAATGGGAGTTGGCCGTTATGGGAACGCCAACTAAGGTTATTCTTTGATTGAGATTTTGTTGAGCATAATTCGTGTCTACCTAAAGCGTGTGTTTCAAGTGTTAAAGCGTGAGTTATTCAATGATATGAGTCTTATTCATGGGATGGTTGGTGTAACGCCCAGTACCCGTTTTGACTAAAATTTAAAACTTTTGACGCGAAAACGCTTGACTTTACCGGACTCATACAAATTCATCATTTACATATTCAAAATCTATCACATTTAACCCTTTAAAATACTTGCAAGAACATATACTCGAACACCTTTCAAAACATTTCATAATCAATTGTATAACACAACCAAACGATCCTTCAGACCAAGGATACGCCGTATCCTTTTGAGGATACGCGTATCACAGTGAGAGACCATGCGCCGCATCAACCTGAAATGATGCACCGCATCACCTTAAACTCCTGATACGTCGCATCTAATATACTAGATACGCCGCATCACGTTAACTTCTGATGCGTCACATCTAATATACTAGATACGCCGCATCGACCAACTAAGACAGAACATCAGCAGGAAAACCTGCATATACTCAACACACCACACAATCCACTTTAACCTCAATACAACATTTTAACTTATGCCAAAACACTCATTTTACATTCAAAACCATATTAAACTATAATATACGGCAATTGACCCGTTTGACTCCAAAATGGGTACAAACATGTTGAAATCCAAACGCTCCTTTAGACATTAACTACAAACACTTAAAACACACTTGACGACTCGTTAGAACCCCAAACCGTTACCCGACTTTGACACACTTTATACGACTCATAAAATACTCTCGGGGTACAACTTTGACTCGAGCTCGGTATTCTACCTAGCTCCTAATGCTTGCTATCTTCCAATTCCATTCCAAATCCTCATGCTACAATCCAAGCCCTCCATTCTGCTGCGCTTAAGCCTACAAAACATTAACAACTAGAAGAATAAGCTTACGCTTAGTAAGTAACCCGTCATAAAACATACATCATACACATATTCTCACATAAACATCCTAATCACATTAAAAGCCTCTAACTAACACATACCACTCATATCATACACCCCTTCATAACATAACCACATTCATTCATCACAACATAATTAACAACGTACCTTAACTAGTCCAAAGCCGACAACTAACTTACTCCTATCCAAGGTCACTAGACATCCATCCTTAGCTTACGACCATACTAATCCAATTCTCATACACTTATACAACCACAATACATACATGATAAATACATACATAACACATGTTTTAGGGAGAGTTACTTACCTTAGCTCCATGCTAAGCACATAATCAATATCATCATCATCTATATCATCAACATCATCATCATCCTCATAAGCATCCTAAAACACATAATCATACATAACATATAATACATAATCATTAACTATAATCATGGTTAATACCACCATAACTAATCTCTAAACACTTCTAATCATCTTATAATCATATATTGATTATATGATAATCAATCCCACCATTTACTAACTTAAACCCATTATAAACTCATCACATAATCATCATTACCTCTTAATTATCTTAAAACACCATTTACCCTTTAATCCCAAGTTAGGGTTTACAAACCCTAATTTCATAATTCATCAATTAAACACTAATTAAGCATCATGAACATCATACCTTATGTAAGAAACAAGCTATAGGCTTAACCCTTGAATTATCACCACTATACCATCATCATCTCATCACCAAATGCTCCATCATCTTCCCTCTCTTCTCTCTATCTCGACATCACAGGAACACCCGAGAATTGTGTGGAGATATCTAGAACTTAACACATATAAACTAGCTGAGAGGGCATTTCTGTCATTTCTACTTATTTAAGGTCGATGCGCCGCATCTATATTTTAGATGCGCCGCATCTTATATACGCCGTATCTCCTTCTCCAATACGGCGCATGGACTATAACAAGCCGGTTCTACTTTCCATTCTACCATACGCCGCATGTAACTTCCTGGATGCGTCGCATCTAGGCCTCATCAGACATCCACTTAAAAGACTCAGCCACATATCCTTGGTTAAACATACTCAGGTTCGGATCAACTTCATCTGGGGTGGGGCCTATTTGTATTCCGGGAAACGGGTCTAACAATTCTACCCCCTTATTTAGATTTCGTCCCCGAAATCTGTCGTTCTATTTCTAACCACACTTAATCTCCTAACTCCTCTCATTCTTAGCCCCTTAACTCTTAGTTCATTTAGTGCAACGATCTCAATGATCTCGCAACTCTAGACTTCTATACCATAATCTCAACGCGTAATCTACTATAATCAATACTTATCAACGCAACTTTTCTAAGATTTCCCATAATGATTACTTGTCATCCAGGAACATCTATATACTTGACTCTAGATAAGTCAAACTTCATTACTATAACACGCCATCATCAATACACTAAACATAATATAACATCATAATCCGGCCAATCTCCCATTCCACATATTACCAACATATATCAAATCAAAACCGGCAGCTTGACTTAAAGTATACAAGGTACCATACAAACGGAACCTTACAAAATTCTTTCCTACATAACGCCTAAGCAATCTATCTTATCAAATCCTAAGAAAATTTTCCCAATTTCTTATCAATTCAACACACAACTCATTCCAAGCGTCTATCTTAAGGCTCCGCATAAGACCTTAATGTCGTCATAAGTTTTATTCATATCTTTCTTTTCTTATAACGTCTAACACGTTTTACTTTTCATTTTCTCCATTCATTTTCCATGCTCATGTCATATCGGCTACACATAAGCCTGCTTATTCATTCATGTCATTTTGATTGCCTTCTAAGGCTTATAGATATATTATAGGGATTAGCTTTGTAGCGCCACACTTTAACAATATCACCTCATTACACTAGACATCATCACAACCTGTTTCCATACTCACATTTTGCACCACAACATAATTACGTATACAACATTTTGAAACATCAATACGATTCCTTTATTCCGCCAGTTAACTTAAGACTCAAAACCTAGATTCCTCACAAGATTTCACTACAATACACAATCTAAATTTAATCCTCCTATTCTTGGTCCTTATAATTCCCAGCTAACTCTAAAGTCCCGCTTTCTACTTCTCTAACCCTAATCGTGTCGTGTCGGCAACACATAAGCCCACTCGTTTATAATTCTTCATTTACATGGAAAGGCGTCCCAATCGATGTAAATCAAGAAATATAAATTAGTGGTTATGTAATCCCGACATAACACCACTACTCCTAATTCCCAAATTAACTTTCATTATTTTCTCATTGTTTTTATTACATTATTTTTATTCTTCTTAGACTTGGATCCTTCACATTATCACATTCATCATGGGGATACTTTTATATGCCATGGACGTAGGCAACCCCTTGCCGGTGAAGGCAACACTTTTCATCCCGAAGGATCTTTAACCTTCATCCCGAAGGATTCCTTAACATTCCTTTACTTGGTCATCCCGAGGGATACCACATTTAACATTCATCCCGAAGGATCATTACATTCACACTTTATTACCTTAACAACGGATCCAAGTCATAAGCACCACACACACACATTATTACATTCGATTATTATAGTAATTACCGCTAATCGCCTTAGCAGTAATATGATAATTTCAAGACAACGTCTTTATCTCACACATACTCCTCTCATTCTTTCTTACGTTTTTAATCCATCACATTTTTATTTCCATATCTTATCTCTCTTCTTTTAGTCTCACTTGCTTCCTTTACATGTAGACCTTACATAGATAGTCAATTATAACACGCTCATTATTTATTAATGATTACAGCTAATCGCCTTAGCCGTAATATAATTATTTCATGGCAATACCTTAACCTCATACACGCCCATCTCATTATGGCTATTAGTACTTAAGAAATTTCGCTCTATTTCATTCTTTCTTACATTCTTAGCTCGTTGCATTCTTATCCTCATACCTTATCTCATTTCTTAATTTATTTATGTATTTAAGCGATATTATTCTTTCTCGCCATTTACATATATGCCCTTCAGGGATTAATAACGTTAACACCTTCATTAGTGTTACTTTTCTTTTCACGCATTCTATTTACGTAAGTTCGTTACGTTATCGCACAATGTATTATTATGTTATTGCTTGCACACTTGACTCGTCCTATTCGATCATTAGCGTTAAAACGTATTCTTTTTATCTTGTCATTATCTTACCAACACACCTTACTTCGATCCTACAAATTTTACGTCATGTTAAGTATACCATGTACATTCTTAGCTTATCGCATTTAATTCCTGACACTCAAACTTTTTCATTTAATTTCCGTCCGTTATATATATATCCCCGTTTAATCGCAACTTCACCTTCATGCTTAACTCTCAAATACTTTACCCTACCGTTACCCTGTCTCTATACCAATTTAACTTTAGTCCTTAATCCCTAAATTTAATGAGACCCTATGTGGGTCACAATTCATGCCATCTCTTTCTATCCTCATTCTTTAATCCTCAAGTTATCAAACACATTAATATTAACTCGTTAGTTTCGTCTTGTCTCTTCACACTGTACGTTAGTACACCCAATATCATCACAATCCATACTTAAAGCGTTGTTACTAAATCTTATTCGTTTTTCTTATGTCAACAACCCCTAACAATTAGCGTGTCAATTTCATCTTATCATTACACATTATGATTAAGTACACTTCTTGTTATCACAATCCATTATTTATGAGTTAACACCTTAAGTTACTTATTGATTCCATTCCTAATACCAGTTAGCATCTTTCTTCTTGTCTTGCTATGGCTATTCTTTTATCATACACAACCTTGTGTTGTTTACCCTTACGTTGATCCACTTACTTACACATCTACAACCCAACTATAAACTCATTCTTACGTTCGTCAACAACTCATTACGTGTCATCTTTATTTTAGACAAGTTCTATATAATATTTGTTCATTATATTTTACACATTCTATGTGTTCTTACAACGCACTTTTACTATTACCCGTCAACCCCGTGTTGACTACATTCTCAACCTTTACCATTACTTCATTTTAGTCTATTCAACTTTTACGCATATAAACCTTACATTGGTTTATTCTATCGCACTAACATAAGTCTCATCATACACATTTCAATACAGATATATTGACATGATTATATTCATGTTTTACAATTCTTTCTAGCATATTTCAAGTTACTTTTGACTTCTAGTGGAATCTATATCTCATTCATCATTTCTACCCATTTGGTATTAATATGTTTTAGTTATCATGTTTTATATGATACATGACCTCACCACATCTTATTCATACACCCTTACTTTCTTATTTGGTTTAACATATAAAAACTCATGCCCCAAGCATGTATTCATTTATGTATTTCCAAACATCAGATTAATAACATACTTTGTTATTCATTTCTTACTTTTTATTACACTTTCAAAACATCTATGTTTTCCAAGTACTTACCCTGCTTCTTAACTTATTTTACATATCGATGTGTTCTTTTAAATTTTTTTATCGACCACAACTAGGTCAACACATATAACATGCATTCTAATGCATCTCAACTCATACACTTCTAAGCCATCGTGCTCTCAAGTACACCACATAAAACTTAGACCTATAATAACTTACCATAGGCTTAACATCGCATAAACGACAACACTTAACATCATATAAGCAATCATATCATAACTCTTAACACTTATCCGGCAAGTGTTAGAACATTCATAACATAATCAAAACATGAAGTCTATGGCATCATATATCATATCGCATAATCGATCTATGCCTAAACATCAATATTCTAGCTATTCGCAAGCAATAGCCAACCTTATAACTAAGACATCATAACCCTTTAATTTACTTACTAGCCCGTCTCTAATACCACTTAGCATTGCTACTAGCAATTCATCACTATAGTTCTATCATACATTCACATATCGCAATACGATCCCCGTCACCAACCAAGGTGCACGACTAACTAATTATCTAAGTATCTCAAGTCCCCATGGACTTGTAACTTAAACACAACAACACTATTATAAGCATATATCACCTACCATAAATAGGCTCAACTATCATTAAACGTAATCCATCTAACACTTAGCAATTAATTTTTCGCGCAACCAACACTTATGTCCAACGCTTCTAAGAGTGGTTTAAGTCTAGGCAATCCTAAAGAAAACCTAATTCACTTAAACCGAAGCTCTGATACCAAGTTGTAACGCCCCGTACCCGTTTTGACTAAAATTTAAAACTTTTGACGCGGAAACGCTTGACTTTACCGGACTCATACAAATTCATCATTTACATATTCAAAATCTATCACATTTAACCCTTTAAAATACTTGCAAGAACATATACTCGAACACCTTTCAAAACATTTCATAATCAATTGTATAACACAACCAAACGATCCTTCAGACCAAGGATACGCCGTATCCTTTTGAGGGATACGCCGTATCACAGCTGAGAGACCATGCGCCGCATCAACCTGAAATGATGCGCCGCATCACCTTAAACTCCTGATACGTCGCATCTAATATACTAGATACGCCGCATCACCTTAACTTCTGATGCGTCGCATCTAATATACTAGATACGCCGCATCGACCAACTAAGACAGAACATCAGCAGGAAAACCTGCATATACTCAACACACCACACAATCCACTTTAACCTCAATACAACATTTTAACTTATGCCAAAACACTCATTTTACATTCAAAACCATATTAAACTATAATATACGGCAATTGACCCGTTTGACTCCAAAATGGGTACAAACATGTTGAAATCCAAACGCTCCTTTAGACATTAACTACAAACACTTAAAACACACTTGACGACTCGTTAGACCCCCAAACCGTTACCCGACTTTGACACACTTTATACGACTCATAAAATACTCTCGGGGTACAACTTTGACTCGAGCTCGGTATTCTACCTAGCTCCTAATGCTTGCTATCTTCCAATTCCATTCCAAATCCTCATGCTACAATCCAAGCCCTCCATTCTGCCGCGCTTAAGCCTACAAAACATTAACAACTAGAAGAATAAGCTTACGCTTAGTAAGTAACCCGTCATAAAACATACATCATACACATATTCTCACATAAACATCCTAATCACATTAAAAGCCTCTAACTAACACATACCACTCATATCATACACCCCTTCATAACATAACCACATTCATTCATCACAACATAATTAACAACGTACCTTAACTTGTCCAAAGCCGACAACTAACTTACTCCTATCCAAGGTCACTAGACATCCATCCTTAGCTTACGACCATACTAATCCAATTCTCATACACTTATACAACCACAATACATACATGATAAATACATACACAACACATGTTTTAGGGAGAGTTACTTACCTTAGCTCCATGCTAAGCACATAATCAATATCATCATCATCTATATCATCAACATCATCATCATCCTCATAAGCATCCTAAAACACATAATCATACATAACATATAATACATAATCATTAACTATAATCATGGTTAATACCACCATAACTAATCTCTAAACACTTCTAATCATCATATAATCATATATTGATTATATGATAATCAATCCCACCATTTACTAACTTAAACCCATTATAAACTCATCACATAATCATCATTACCTCTTAATTATCTTAAAACACCATTTACCCTTTAATCCCAAGTTAGGGTTTACAAACCCTAATTTCATAATTCATCAATTAAACACTAATTAAGCATCATGAACATCATACCTTATGTAAGAAACAAGCTATAGGCTTAACCCTTGAATTATCACAACTATACCATCATCATCTCATCACCAAATGCTCCATCATCTTCCCTCTCTTCTCTCTATCTCGACATCACAGGAACACCCGAGAATTGTGTGGAGATATCTAGAACTTAACACATATAAACTAGCTGAGAGGGCATTTCTGTCATTTCTGCTTATTTAAGGTCGATGCGCCGCATCTATATTTTAGATGCGCCGCATCTTATATACGCCGTATCTCCTTCTCCAATACGGCGCATGGACTATAACAAGCCGGTTCTACTTTCCATTCTACCATACGCCGCATGTAACTTCCTGGATGCGCCGCATCTAGGCCTCATCAGACATCTACTTAAAAGACTCAGCCACATATCCTTGGTCAAACATACTCAGGTTCGGATCAACTTCATCTGGGGTGGGGCCTATTTGTATTCCGGGAAACGGGTCTAACAGTTGGGAAAGTAATTTACCACAATTAGGATTTTAATTTATCTGTTTTGTTTATTTTTCATTTTACACCAATTTTTATCCCAAATATTATCCATACCCTATATCATTCTTCATCCAAACCTTTGATTTATTGAGATTAGGGATTTGAGCAATCTTAAGTATCGTAGTCGTGGATTCGGCTATGTATTTATGATTTTGTCGCCCTTTTTGATATAATATTATTGGTGAAGATTACTTGGTCCTATCTTTAGCCTATTCGAGTTAAGGAATTGAGCAATTGCAAGTATCGTGGTCGTGGATTCGATCATGTATTTTTAATTTTGTCGCCTTTTCTGGAATATGAGATCGATAGAGATTAAAAAGGATGATCAACCCATAAGCCTCAAAACCCTTTTTACCGCTTTAGACTTGTTACTCCTTGGCTTTAGTGGGGGAGATGCGTATACTTGCCAAGCTTATGATAGAATATTCGTCACGACTGGATAGTTAAACGATTAGATTTCTTTTATCGAAATATTTTATTTTATTTCTAATTCGTTAAGTGTTTGGTTGTGCAATTATGATAAAACGAATAAGTGCTTAATTATAAAAATACATCCTATTTAGGATACATTTTCATAAGTTTAATCTAAGGTTTACTTGAGGACAAGTAAAGTTCAAGTGGGGGGATATTTGATGACATCAAATAAGTACATTTTATTAGCATCATGTATCCTATGTATATTGCTTGTTTTGTATTATTTTATATGGGAATTGATACTTAATCGCCTACTTTTGTAATTCTCAGTTATAAACAAGCATTTGGTGAAAGTTAGCTATTATGGACATAAAATGGAGCAAAATGATCAAGATTGGAAAAGTCTGCTGAATTGAAGAGATTAAAGACCATTGCCTGACTTTGAAGCATGCGCCGCATCTGATTTTAGCATGCGCCGCATATGAAACTTTGGTCAACGAAGAAGAACCAACTTGTTCTACTCCAGATACGCCGCATTACATTTCATACCTACGACGTATCACTCTCAAGACTTCACCAAAAGATGATCCAAGATACAAGAGAACATGCGCCGCATAAGAGATTGAAGATACACCGCATCTTAAGGCGGTGTACGAATATTCTGGAATATAATAATCTTGGACCCCACGCGAAGTTACCTTGATACGCCGCATCGGACCAATCCGATGCGCCGTATCGGCCATACACAATCCTTACCAAGAAATCAAGTGGAGATTAGAAGCTTAATGAAGAAGTCAAGATTACAAGTCGACACTTGAAGATGCTTTCGTATTTTGGCCATAAAATCTCAATTCGGACTCTATTTTAGTTGATTCAAGCGGCCACGAAAAGAGAAAAAGGAGATCTACCTGTATCTGAAAGAGATGCGGAGCATCAGGTCTTTAGATGCGCCGTATTGGGAGATGCTCCATATCAGATTTATAGATATGCCATATCGGGTCAGTTTCAGACTTGGAGGCTACGTTTACTTATAGATGCGGCGCATCTAACTCTCTAGATGCGCCGTATCGACCCAGATTTCAGAATCTATAAATACCGAACTCATTAACGAATTAGGGCATCTTTGGGAACCCTTAGGGTCATTCCCAGACGATCACAACCCCTCAAAACAGCAGAAGATCACCCTAGAAGACCTAATTATCCTTGAAGAGCATCTCTAATCATTGTAACGTATTCATTATGCTTAATACTCTATTCATTACGATTATGTTTATGCACTTTGTTATAGAGATTATGGGCTAACACCCTTATGTGTTAGCCATGTTTATGATTATTTGATGTGTTTCTAATTCGATTGGTTGCTAAGTCTTCGTTTTAATTACTTATGTTAGTAGTTTGTTTTATTGTAATAGTAAGCTTTAATTCATCAGGATAGATGGTCGGTAGTATGTGACTACGGAAAATCATATGCCCGCCTTAAAATTGCTTTCCCATCAATTAAAGTCTATATGATGATGTCTTTGGTGACTTATATTAGTGCTTTGATAACCTCTGTGTCTATTAGTGGCTTGTGTATGTGACTACGAAATATCATATATCTCCCACGGTTATAACTAACCTGATCAGTTAATAAATAACTTTTAGACATAAGTAATCATTAAGGTTTTACTCGCCAATATAATGAGATCCAACGAGAAAGGTTAAATTAATATACACTTTATATAGAACTAGCAATAAAACAAGTGACAAGCTATTTAAACATAAACACAATTATTAAGCAGCTTTATGCGGATTCCAATTAGAATGGAATCTAGAATCTAGGTATACAAGAGGTAGGATGGACCGCGCCTAGTCTTGAGCACCAATCACTGCAGGTCTTAGAACTTATTAAAACTTAATCATATATGAAACTTGGTTAACACACTCTTCTTATCTTTGGTATTTTCTATTGTTTGTTTATCTTAGTTTAGTTAGAATAAAACCAAACCCGTGCCAGTCTCTCAGGCTGAACCCCCCCTTTACGTTAGTTTAGGAGAGTCGAATACCTCTAGAATTAGTATATTAGAAATCTCACTCTTAGTGATCGACACCTTACTTACCAACTAGGCTACATTGATCGGGTACACTGCCTGTTAGTGTTGTTATAGGTTAAGTCGGCAAAATATAAATGTAAAACTTGATAAGGAATAATCACCTATGCAACGACGCATCACCTAAAATACCCTCCTCTCCACTTCCCTATAAATACTCCCAAACAAAATAACACACACACGTTTTTTAGAAAATCTTAAGCAAATTCTTTCCCCTTTTTCTTTAAAAAAAAATAATTGTGTGTGTGTTCTTAGTCTTTAGAAACCCAGACCATCTTTGTAACCCAGACTTACAAAAAAAAAATAGCTACTTCTAAAGCTATCACATACGCCCCAAATGTGGAATTCCTCATCGAAGGCGTAGACATGACCAAGAATAATGTCGTAGGAAACTTTGCCTTCCCCGAACAATTTTGGGCGTACAAGAATGTGGTTAAATACCTTCAAAACTGCTTTCTTGCTACGGCGTTTACATAAACCCCCTCAGTCATATATCATGACTACCTGAGGGAATTCTGGTGTACTGTAGTGGCAACAAGCCCTAAAGACACCAAGGACTCAATAATCACTTTCTCAGTGATGAATGGGAGAAGGAACCTCTCCCTTGATTACCCAACCTTCATCAAAGCCACTGGCCTTGATTTCACTGAGAAATTTGAGCCCAACCCCACTGACCAAGAAGTTAAGGCAGAATTGCTTTTTCTAGGGCCACATGACCCCAAACAACCTGACGTGGCCCAAGGTACATTATTGGCCAAGGCACCAATAATTATGACTTGGTTTCCCCCAGCCTGGAGGATCCTGATGACTTTTGTCATTCAGGTCCTTGGAGGCAATAAATCATCCATTGAGCAATTGAACACATCACAACAAATGATTGTGTTCAGCCTCCTGGAGGGTAAAAAGATTGACATCGGAGGAATAATCTTCCGTGACCTCGTAGCCAAGCTCTCATGAAAATCTAGGAAAAGACACATGTATTACCCTAGGTTCATTTCCTGTGTACTTCAGGACTTACTAGGCTCTGATTATGTTAGGCCTGACGTTCAAGGATCAAAACCTGACGTCTTACATAAAGCCAACTATTCTAGAGACCTTACTAAGGTACAACCAGTACCCCTGACCGACTATATGCTGGTAGTTATTCAGGGGGAAAAGGCAATCTCACTCATTCCTTCTCCTACAAAGCAAGAGAAGAGGAAAAAGAAGGCAGGGACCAAGAAGGTTGTAACACCCCAACCCGACAAGGGTAAAGATATCACAACAATGGTTTCACATCAGATAACAAGCATTCAATCCAAACATCATAAGTCTATAACATTACTGATAAAAGAGAAAATAAGCCAACATGACTTATGCCAGAAGTGAAAACAGAAATAAACTGAAGTACATAAATCCAAAATGCCCAAATGATGAGTGTGTAAATACTCATCATTTTTGTCGTATCTGAACTGCCAAAACATCCAAAAACACTCAGAAATGCATCAAAATACTGAAAATATCCCAGGAGTGTGTTTTATAAGTTTCAAATACAAAATGTTTGAAAACAATTGAAAAACAAACAAAGTTTGCAAAATTGGCAGTTTCAGTCCCTCAACTTTCAAAACATGTCAAAACTAGTCCCTGGTTATTCAAAACATGTAAAATATCATTAAAGGTCCTTGGGAATTCACAAGTTGTCAAAAGAAATCCTTTAAAGTTAAAAATTGCAAATTGACAACTTTAGTCCCTCAAGTTTGAAAAATGTCATATTTGGTCCCCGGGTGTTCTAAATTGGAGAAAATGCATTTATGGTCCTTGGGTTATTATAATATGGCAAGATTGGTTCCTTGTGATACTTTGAGAAAGTTACAACTTCAGCCCCTCAAAATCCAAAAATTACAAAATGGTCCTTGTGATTTAGCTACTATAAACCAACCGGATCCTTAATTAAATAAAACAAACCCATCCTTAACATTAACCCAACCCATCCTTATCCAAACCCAGCCCAACCATAAAATCCTTTTACCCGGCCCAATCCCAACTTAAATAAATACCAGGGTTTGATCCTAGTCAAACCCTTCTCCCTCTCACACAACCCCGCCAAAACCACCCTTCCACCATTAAAACCAGAAACCACTCAACCTTTACACCTCAACCCCCCACCTCATCACCCCAGCTCACTAATCTCTCCCCTCCACCTCCACAAACACCCAAATTTCTTTAATTGTAAAAACCTGCTCAAGCTACTTGTGTACGTTTTGGCGCCAAAAATGCCAAATGGACGATTATGATGAAATTGGCCAAATCAAAGGTCAAGATGTGGTGGGAATTACTCAGAGATGTCGACAAAGGGATAAAAGTCTATAAAGAAAGAATGGGAAGCAATGTAATAGGGTATCTAGTGTAATTTTAGTTAATTAGTGTCGAATTAGTTAAATTTCCATTTTCCATTGTAATTTTAAGCTTTCAAGTACTCTTTTTAGTATTCTCACATGTATAAGAATCTTTTTCAGTAATCAATTTCAAGGTTAAGTATCAATTTCAGTTTATGCAAATTTGTGTTCAAATTTCATGTTTCTTTGAATATTGTTAATAATGTTGTTTTTGGACTCATAAGTTCATATAAGCTCCTTATATAGCTTGTGTAAGCTATTAGAAACTTAAAAAATTCAGTTGTAGTATTAAGAATTAAAATTACAAAAGTGAGATAAAAAAGAGTGAAAAATCAAAAATCAATGAAGATGTTTGAAGATGGCTGGAGCAAGGGAAATTCTGGATTGCCCTTGGGTTAGAGGCTTTGTGGAAAGCCCATAGGAGTGTTCTTGGGTCCTTGTTCTTGGTTTTTAGCTGGAAGCATTTTGTAAGCTCAAATCTCTTCATTATTGCATTTTACTGTATAAGTTAGTTCTTGCTTAAAATCTTTGTGTTTTCAAGTCTCTGTGGTGTTGTTAAGTTATAATCTAGCTTAAAACAGTTAGCTTGTTCATTAAATTTCCTTGTGCTCAACTTTTCTCATTTGACTGTCTAAATTAGCATAGTTGTGATCCTTGTGTATTTGTAGTCTAAGCTTGTGTTTCTGCACTTGTTTTAGCTTAATACTCCATCAGAAGTTGTTAGAAATCAATTTCATGGTCTTGCTCTAGCATTTGTTTTGAAAATCAGAAGTTGGTTCAGTTAACAGGTTGTTTGGATTTAGTTGATTCTCTGTGTGCAGGTTGATATTTGTTGTTGCTTTTGGTTCTCACAAGTCACTATAGGTCATAGAAGCTCAGAACAACCATAAAAACCAACCATTATTAAGTGAAAAGTCAAAATCACTCTTCAAGTGATCATTTCAACTCACAGTTAGGATTTAGAGTGCCAAATCATCACCAATAGTGTAAAAGTTGTTAGTTTAGCTTAATTTAATCTCCTTATAACATAACATCACCATTTCAGTTCCTTAGAACCAATCAAAACTCACCAAAGTCAACTCTTGTGCTTTTCTGCACAAAGTCTGCACACTGCACACTCAGTATATACTGAGCAGCTGATGCTGCTGATCTTGTGTTCAATTGGACATCAATTGGGAAGTTCGTGATGGGGCTTTTTGGTTTTTAAGATACTCAGTAGTATTGTGAAGCTTTTGCCCCCATTAGGTTGCTTTTCTATAGCTGATTGACTGCTTAAATTGCCCTGCAAGTTGGCCCCATTTCCTGATTTTTCTGCTTTGAATTTGCATCAGTCAAGTGCTTAACTTGCTTAATCTCTTGTGCTTATTTGTGTTTTTCAGTTGTTTTGTGTTTATTTTAGTATATTAATCTGTTCCTGAACTTTTGGCAACTTTAATTGCTTTTTAGCTTATTTTGTGCTTATAAGCAAACTGCTTATTAGCCCAAATCAGCCTATTAGCCTTAGATAAGTTCCACTTTTAATTTTCCTAGCCTTTTAATAATATTTTAGACTTAACTTAAATTTTTCAGATTTTTCCTAAGTTATTTGATATTTTTAATCTTTTTAATTAGTTTAAAATAGTAATTAAATCATAATAAATAGAATATAAATCAGAAAAATATAAATCTAATTTTCATAATTTTCTTTTGTCATTTTTAATCTAGGAAAAATATAATTTTATTTTTAGACCTTAAGAAAAACCAAAAATAGAAATATAGTGATAGCTTCTATTTAATAGAATTTATCTTTTTAAATTTTAATTAAGTAATTTTCATTTTTATAATTTTCTTAGCTTCTTGTCACCTTAAAGTATTTATATAAAAATTTTCAGATTTTTCTTTGATCTTTTAGTATTTATTAGAATTTTAATTAGTTTAAATAATTATTAAATAGTTTTTAATTAATAATAATTAATTAATAAGTCAAATAAATAATTTTCTTTTTCCAATAATTTTCTTTTATTATTAGGCTTGTAAAAATATAATTTTCATATCCGTAGGCCTTTTATTTATCAAAGCTCACTTTTTATTTTGTACGTTTACTTTTATTTAAAAGTTAAACGTACGTTTTTAGATTTTAGACGTTTTAAGTAATTTGGTTCCCTTTATTTATTTCCATAGCTTGTTTTAAGCTATTCTCTTTTATTTCCTTAGTTCAATAATTCCTAAACCCTTTCCCATTCAATTACACTTGATCACAAGCCGTTTTTAAAGCACAATTTCACATCTCGCTGGGACTTAAACGACCCGGGGATAAAACTATACTCCTTGGTTAATTGTCCTCAATTGGTTTGACTTTGTTTGACCACATCCGTGGTTAATTTAAGTTGATTGTTTTTGGAGCAATCACCAAACAATGGCATAACAGAAACAAAATCCAAATGGTAAAACTAGAATGTCTAAAGTCTAAGCTTCACACAAGTTGCTCTCATCCCCAAATCTAAAACCCAGCTCCTAGCTTAGATACCTGCCGCAGGAAAAGGAAACGCGGCTGAGCTTAAAAAGCTCAGTGAACAGATACATATACAAAGCAATGATAATGAAACAGAACTGAAATATGGTGCACGGGGAAAGTATCATGAAGTATAAAAAAAGAGACAGAAATATAAGGAAGGATAGGATAGTCATCCACCACGAGCCCAGAAACATATCATATCATACTCATAATCATAATCTCACAGTCAGAGGGGATACCTCTTAGGCAACCAGATAATATGAGGGGTGACCTCATGTATCATAATAATGGAGTGATCAGCTCCCAGAAAATGTGAAGGGCATGTATAGCACACAGTACCAATCACCAGAACAGAAATCATATCATATATAGTTAAATCCACTAAACAGAACAGAACCTAGGATTGCAATCCATACGCCCCCCCAGAAACATATATAATCCATAGTCAAAGTAATGCGCATATCATAATCAGAATGGGGACGGTGTGAGAAATCACTCACCCACACATGAGTCATGCCAATGGTGCATCAAAGACATGGCCAGGTTACCTTCCTGGCTAGGAAAACAGAAATGGCTCGGGTATCAAACTAAGGGTCAAGTATCATATCAAAAAGGTCATATCTCAGAGGTTACATATCAAAACTCAGAAATAATATAAAAAGGTTCACAATAAAGGGAACATAGCAATGGCTTTGGGAACCTAAACGAATCAGAAATCAGAATCATATCAAGGAAATAAGACACCCTTACTGAAAAAGGGCAGAGTATCTGTACCTTATTGCAAAGCAAACAAGAACCAGAAATAGAAAATACTGACAGGCTCAGGACCTCTCCTTCTTCACACCTAAAGGAGTAGAAGAGTATTACAATAGGTTTTAACCACTTTTCCATTTTAAGTAACTTTCCCTTTTTAGCAGGTTTCTATTTATAGCAGGTTTCCAAATTTAGTAAGTTTCCATTTTCAGAAAGTTTCCTTAATTAGAAAGATTAAGACATTAGGGATTAGGTTAAGTCATTATTTAATCATAGTATGGAGATAGGGTACATTTCAGCAAGTTATCAAAATCTAGGGTTAATTATAACCACTTTCCATATTTTAGGGTTTTAAAAGTAATTATACCAAAGATGAAGGTTTAAAGTGAAAATATCATAAGTAGCTCATTTTAATTCTTAAGTTATCCAGATTTACATAATTAGTCCTTTAGATTATACAATTTACAATTTACACCCTTTAATTACATAATTTACATTTTAAGCTTTATGGTATTTATAATGACACATCAAACCTTTAGTTTTCCAATTTTACACAAAGTACCCTTAATTTAATGCTTAGTACGATCACACCCTTAATTTTATAGGAATTACACACCAAGTCCCTTGAGTTACAAAATTTACAAATAAAACCCTTTAATTACATTTTCCATCTTTAATTATTAATAATTACACATTAGTCCAATAAATCCCCAAAATTACACATTACACCCTTATTATAATTTATTATACGAACCAACCTTAACTTTCCAGAATTTACATCTTTGGTCCCTTTATATTAATAAATTTCATTCGGATTTAATATAATTACATATTTACTAATTAAACCTTCTAATTACCAAATTCACACAAAATAGCCCTCTAGCATATTTTACACATTTTTCCCAGATCTTATACCACCTTACAAAAATATCCCCATAGTTTGAATAATTACAAAACACTCCCTTAACTATTTATTTATCATTCGGTAAACACTTTTAATATACAAAACTAAAACCCTAATTATCCAATCATCATTTAATCATTACTCCATCATTAAAATACATTAAAAATTCAGATCCAACTACATAAACCCTAATTCGATTAGGTCTTTAGGTTTTCATAATTTTCCCTTTATTTTACATATAATCCGATAATTCCATAATTCGACAACAATGATTTTAATCTTCAATAATTCGAAAAACTATTTTTGTGATGTTATATGATGTATTGAGAGCCCACGAAAAATATACAAAAGATCCAGAAAATTCGTATAAATTTTATATAGTGTTTTTACGTTTTTAGGGTTTCGTATTACATAATTATCATACGATCCAAATATGATGCATGGCTCGGTTCTATCATTTTTTACACGTTATATGAGATGTGTAGAGTGCTAGAAAAATACCAGGAGAATTTTAGAATGAAAGGATGAAACGTTGTGAATATGTGTTACACGGTTCAAGCTTTCTCGACACCAATAAATCACCACGACCAAACGAGCGATCCAAAAACCTTGTAGATATTTTTCCCAGGTCATAACCAATATAAGGAACGTAAGAAAAATGATAAACGAATTTTAGAGTGATCGAATTAATTATGGACGATTTATACCTTCGGATGACAATACTTCGACAAAACAAGGGCTAACGAACAAACGGACGATCCCCACGACTTAAACCAATTTTTCCAAGCTTTCTTAGACCACGAACAACACCAAAAAAATACTCTCCAAGCTCCAGAAATTCGTGTGAAGGCTCTAGGGATTTTTGTGTGTGTTTTAGTTTACTCGGTATACTTTTTAGGGTTTGTTATGATTTGTCATTAATAAAATGGGATAAGACCGAGTAGGGGGGGGGGGGGGGGAATAGGGCTGGCCAAAATCGCAGGAATTATGACCCATTCAATTAGTATAGTTTCCTAATTTATTTTTGCAATTTAAATGTTTTTTGTTTTAATTATAAAGTTTAATAATATAATAAATATATATAAGGTATTTTCGGCATATACTTTGTGTCACAAATATTTTTGGTACTTCACAAATGTCAAATGTGGTCGTGGAATTTATTTTACTTCGTATCTTAATTATCTCTCGAAGTTTAGAATTTATTTGGTATTTTATAAGCTCATAAATCAAAGTTTTAGATCGTAGGGGCATTTTGGTCTTTTTACATGTTTTCAGATTTTTTGGGTTTTACAACTCTTCCCCTCTAACAGAAAAATTTCGTCCCCGAAATTTGCAAAGACTCAGAAATGAAAAGGAACGGAAACAAAACAGAGACATACCAGATCAGAATACAAAGTGCGGATAACTAGCTCGTATCGACTCCTCGGTTTCCCAGGTAGCCTCACGCTCTGGGTGATTCTTCCAAAGAATCTTTACGAACAGAATAACTTTATTTCTCATAACTCGCTCATGGCGATCCAGAACCGCTTCCGGCTCTTCAGACAAAGACATATCGGGCTGAATCTGATCAAGCGGATAAGACACCACATGCAAAGGATAGTAATTGTATCCCCTCAAAAGAGATACATGGAAAACGTCATGAACATGTGATAACTGAGGCGGAAGAGCCAAACGGTAAGAAACCTCTCCAATACGATCAAGAATCTCAAAAGGTCCAATGAATCGAGGACTAAGCTTGCCCTTGATTCCAAAACGTTTAACCCCACGAAACGGCATTACCTTAAGGAACACACGATCTCCAACCTGAAATTCCAAGTCCCGACGATGCTTGTCAGCATAACTCTTCTGACGAGCACGAGCCTCCTTTAACTTTTCCCTAGCAACAGCTACCTTTTCGTTGGTGATCTGAACCAACTCCGGACCCTCAATAATACGCTCCCCTACCTCGTTCCAACAAACCGGCGCTCTACACTTGCGCCCATATAACATCTCGAAAGGAGCCATCCGAATAATAGCATGCCAACTGTTATTGTACGCAAACTCTACCAAACATAAATACTCGTCCCAACTACCGGTCCATTCCAAGGCACAAGACCGTAACATATCCTCCAACGTCTGAATGGTCCTCTCCGACTGACCATCTGTCTGCGGATGAAAAGCTGTGCTAAACTTAAGACGAGCGCCCCAAGATTTATGAAGTCCTTTCCAGAAACGCGAAGTTAATCGAGGATCTCTATCAGAAACAATAGATGACGGCATACCATGCAGTCTAACGATCTCCTGCCGAAAAAACTCCGCCAACTTACTGACACTATAATCTACACGAATGGGAAGGAAATGAGCAGACTTGGTTAGCCGGTCAACGACTACCCAAATTGCATCATGCTTCCTTCTGGTAAGAGGTAACCCTGTCACAAAATCCATAGAAATCTCATCCCATTTCCATGTCGGAATCTCTAAGGGCTGCAACAAACCACTAGCCCTCTGATGCTCGATCTTGACTTGCTGACAAGTCAAACACTTAGACATGAAAGAAGCTACATCATGCTTAATACCACTCCACCAGAAATGTTGCTTAAGGTCCCTGTACATCTTGGTGGAACCAGGATGAATAGTAAACAGGGAACTATGAGCCTCAGATAGAATAGCCTCACGAAGCTCGGAATCATTTGGAACACAAAGCCGATCCTCAAACCATACCACGCCAAAGTCATCTACTCGGAACTCCGTCTGCTTACCATCCTCAACATTCTGCACCACAGACCAAAGCTCACCATCCTCCTTCTGAGCTTCCTTAATCCGTAGGATGAGATTGGACACAACCTTAAGGCTAGCCCAGTATCCAACATCATGTCATATACACAACTCGACATCCAAACGCTCCAAATCCCTAACAACACGGGGATCAATCTCCAAGCTAGCAATCATACCCGACTTCCGGCTAAGAGCATCGACAACTACATTAGCTTTACCCGGATGATACTGGATGTTCGTGTCATAATCTTTCAGAAGTTCCAACCACCGTCTCTGTCTCATATTAAGTTCCTTTTGAGTGAAGATATACTTGAGACTCTTGTGGTCAGTGAAGATATCACACGACTCTCCATACAAATAATGTCGCCAGATTTTTAACGCGAAAACAACAGCTGCCAACTCTAAATCATGAGTCGGATAGTTCTCCTCATAAGGTTTCAATTGCCTCGAGGCGTAGGCAATAACCTTCCCGTGCTGCATAAGAACGCAACCCAGACCTTTCTTAGACGCGTCGCTATAGATTTGAAAACCACCTGAACCAGATGGAAGAGTCAATATGGGAGCAGACACCAAACGCTTCTTCAGCTCCTCAAAACTATTTTCCCGCTCCTCAGTCCAAACAAACTTCTCCCCTTTCCTCATCAATTGCGTTAATGGCAAGGCCAAACGCGAAAATCCCTCAACGAACCGTCTATAATAGCCAGCGAGCCCCAGAAAACTCCTGACTTCTGTCACTGTGGTAGGTCTCGGCCATTTTGTGATAGCCTCAACCTTTGCTGGATCCATAGTGATACCGTCAGCAGAAACAATGTGACCAAGGAAAGCAACTTGATTCAACCAGAACTCGCACTTAGAAAATTTTGCATACAATTTCTGCTGCCTAAGAATCTCTAAGACAATACGAAGGTGCTGCTCGTGCTCCTCTTCAGATTTCGAATACACCAGGATATCATCAATGAAAACAATAACAAACTTATCAAGATACTCATGGAACACCCGATTCATAAGGTCCATAAATACAGCAGGAGCGTTGGTCAAACCGAAAGGCATAACCAGAAATTCATAATGACCATACCGAGTGCGAAAAGCAGTCTTGGGAATATCCTGCTCCCTCACCCGAAGCTGGTGATAATCGGACCTCAGATCGATTTTAGAAAAATGCTTCGCCCCTTTCAACTGGTCAAACAAATCGTCAATGCGCGGAAGAGGGTAGCGGTTACGGATCGTAATACGGTTAAGCTCCCGATAATCAATACAAAGACGCATGCTTCCATCCTTCTTCTTAACGAACAAAACAGGAGCACCCCATGGAGATACACTCGGTCGAATGAAACTATTCTCCAACAGTTCCTGCAATTGCTCCTTCAACTCTTTTAATTCAATGGGTGCCATACGATAAGGAGCTTTAGATATCGGTTGAGCACCTGGAATAAGATCAATGCTAAACTCAACTTCCCTAGCAGGAGGAATGCCAGGAAGTTCATCCGGAAACACATCGGCAAAATCACGCACAATAGGAATACTATCAATGCTCGGAACATCCACAGAGGTATCCTTAATAGATGCCAGAAACCCAAGACAGCCATGCGAAATCAACGTCCTGGCTTTCATAGCTGAGATGATCTTAACAGATTTAAGGGGTTGAGAACCAGAATAAACAAAGTCAGGATGATGAATATCACCAAAGATCACCTTTCGAGCATAACAATCAATGGTCGCCTTATGAGCTGCCAACCAGTCCATGCCCAGAATCACATCAAAATCGACCATATTAATAGGAAGCAGATTTGCGGGACGAACACAATCGTCAAAACGAAGAGGGCAATTTACATATTCATTATCAATGATCACGTGGGTTTTCAATGGGGTAGCGATGGATATACGATTAATTAATAGAGTTGGGGTTATGTTTATTTTATTAGCAAGTGAAGTAGATATGATAGAATGCGTAGCGCCGGTATCAAATAAAGCAAAAACAATACGATCTCCAATGCAAAGAAAACCCGTAATGGTACCTGAAGTGCTAGCCGCCTGATCCCGAGTCAAAGAATAAACCCGACCTGAAGTAGGAGCTGTCCTAGCCGAGTTCATCGGCGCACCAGAATTCTTCTTGGGACAGTCCTTGATCCTATGATGAGTAGATCCACACCAGAAACAACCACCAGAAGCTCTATAGCAAGGACCCGGATGAGTCTTTCCACAGGAAGTACATGTAGGAGGAGGAGGTAGAGCCTCACCAGACCCCCTCTGACCAGACGAAGTCGACGACTGAATCTGCTGAGAACCCCTACGCTGGTTACTACCACCCTGACCCTGCCGATCACTACCAAACCTACCAGAATCCCGCCGATCCTGGTTCCTGTAATCCTGGCGCCTATGATCATACCCTCGGTCCTAGCGACCCCTCTGATCAGACCCATGGTCCTGACGACCCCGAAAATCCTGCCTCTGGTCCTGCCGACCCTGACCTCGGAAATCCACACGGTTACCGTCCCTATCCCGCTTATTAGAACCCCCGTCCGCATGTAACAACTCGATGTGATGTGCAGCATCCTGAACTGCAGCCACATCCTCGTACTCAAAGTTCATGATACGATCTAAGACCCACTTCTTCAATGCCCACTTAAAATGACGAGCCTGACGATGAGCATCCCCAGTAACCTCTGGCCCAACAAAGCTGGCCAAACGTAAGAACCTCTGCATAAACTCACCCGACGACTCACGATCCCCCTGACGAATCATCCCATACTCCCTCTCATACTTCTGCTGCTCCGATAATGGAATATACTGCCTATAGAACACCTCAATGAAATCCGCCCAAGAACAGGTCTCAGCATAATCATCTCCCTTTGCCTGAACAAGAGCAGTCCACCAATTAAGAGCGTCACCCTCCAGCTTGAATGTGGCCAAACGAGTTTTAAACTCGTCAGCACATCCGAGAACCCTGAACAACTTCTCGACATGGGTGATCCAGTCCTCTGCCTCATGGGGAGTGGCAGCGAACCTGAAAGAGAGAGGCTTGAGCTTATTGAACCTCTCGATCCATACATGAATACCAACAGGTGGAGCAGTGGGTGGAGCAGTGGGTGGAGCATCGCCACCACCACCACCAGAAGAACTCGCACCATTTCTGATGTTATTGGTGACTTGGGTCACCAACTGAGGAAGGGCAGCAGCCATCGCATCGGCTATCATGGCCTTGAAATCAGGGCCATCCTGTCCATCAGTGTACTGGGTAAAACGCGTATTCACCATCTGAACGATCAAAAAAATGATTAGAAAACTCAGATAGAATATGACAGAGCAGATCAAGAATATATGACAGAGAAAAACAGGAAAAGAGTGCGCGAAAGGAAACCTAATTTCTACCCAATCCTCACAGGTCACGAGCCTAAGCTCTAAGGGTTTCGGATAACCTGTCTCTGATACCATAAATTGTAATACCCCAACCCGACAAGGGTAAAGATATCACAACAATGGTTTCACATCAGATAACAAGCATTCAATCCAAACATCATAAGTCTATAACATTACTGATAAAAGAGAAAATAAGCCAACATGACTTATGCCAGAAGTGAAAACAAAAATAAACTGAAGTACATAAATCCAAAATGCCCAAACAATGGCATAACAGAAACAAAATCCAAATGGTAAAATTAGAATGTCTAAAGTCTAAGCTTCACACAAGTTGCTCTCATCCCCAAAGCTAAAACCCAGCTCCTAGCTTAGATACCTGCCACAGGAAAAGGAAACGCGGCTGAGCTTAAAAAGCTGAGTGAACAGATACATATACAAAGCAATGATAATGAAACAGAACTGAAATATGGTGTACGGGGAAAGTATCATGAAGTATAAACAAAGAGACAGAAATATAAGGAAGGATAGGATAGTCATCCACCACGAGCCCAGAAACATATCATATCATACTCATAATCATAATCTCACAGTCAGAGGGGATACCTCTTAGGCAACCAGATAATATGAGGGGTGACCTCATGTATCATAATAATGGAGTGATCAGCTCCCAGAAAATGTGAAAGGCATGTATAGCACACAGTACCAATCACCAGAACAGAAATCATATCATATATAGTTAAATCCACTAAACAGAACAGAACCTAGGATTGCAATCCATACGCCCCCCAGAAACATATATAATCCATAGTCAAAGTAATGCGCATATCATAATCAGAATGGGGACGGTGTGAGAAATCACTCACCCACACATGAGTCATGCCAATGGTGCATCAAAGACATGGCCAGGTTACCTTCCTGGCTAGGAAAACAGAAATGGCTCGGGTATCAAACTAAGGGTCAAGTATCATATCAAAAAGGTCATATCTTAGAGGTTACATATCAAAACTCAGAAATAATATAAAAAGGTTCACAATAAAGGGAACATAGCAATGGCTTTGGGAACCTAAATGAATCAGAAATCAGAATCATATCAAGGAAATAAGACACCCTTACTGAAAAAGGGCAGAGTATTTGTACCTTATTGCAAAGCAAACAAGAACCAGAAATAGAAAATACTAACAGGCTCAGGACCTCTCCTTCTTCACACCTAAAGGAGTAGAAGAGTATTACAATAGGTTTTAACCACTTTTCCATTTTAAGTAACTTTCCCTTTTTAGCAGGTTTCTATTTATAGCAGGTTTCCAAATTTAGTAAGTTTCCATTTTCAGAAAGTTTCCTTAATTAGAAAGATTAAGACATTAGGGATTAGGTTAAGTCATTATTTAATCATAGTATGGAGATAGGGTACATTTCAGCAAGTTATCAAAATCTAGGGTTAATTATAACCACTTTCCATATTTTAGGGTTTTAAAAGTAATTATACCAAAGATGAAGGTTTAAAGTGAAAATATCATAAGTAGCTCATTTTAATTCTTAAGTTATCCAGATTTACATAATTAGTCCTTTAGATTATCAATTTACAATTTACACCCTTTAATTACATAATTTACATTTTAAGCTTTATGGTATTTATAATGACACATCAAACCTTTAGTTTTCCAATTTTACACAAAGTACCCTTAATTTAATGCTTAGTATGATCACACCCTTAATTTTATAGGAATTACACACCAAGTCCCTTGAGTTACAAAATTTACAAATAAAACCCTTTAATTACATTTTCCATCTTTAATTATTAATAATTACACATTAGTCCAATAAATCCCCAAAATTACACATTACACCCTTATTATAATTTATTATACGAACTAACCTTAACTTTCCAGAATTTACATCTTTGGTCCCTTTATTTTAATAAATTTCATTCGGATTTAATATAATTACATATTTACTAATTAAACCTTCTAATTACCAAATTAACACAAAATAGCCCTCTAGCATATTTTACACATTTTTCCCAGATCTTATACCACCTTACAAAAATATCCCCATAGTTTGAATAATAACAAAACACTCCCTTAACTATTTATTTATCATTCGGTAAACACTTTTAATATACAAAACTAAAACCCTAATTATCCAATCATCATTTAATCATTACTCCATCATTAAAATACATTAAAAATTCAGATCCAACTACATAAACCCTAATTCGATTAGGTCTTTAGGTTTCCATAATTTTCCCTTTATTTTACATATAATCTGATAATTCCATAATTCGACAACAATGATTTTAAGCTTCAATAATTCGATCAACTATTTTTGTGATGTTATATGATGTATTGAGAGCCCACGAAAAATATACAAAAGTTCCAAAAAATTCGTATAAATTTTATATAGTGTTTTTACGTTTTTAGGGTTTCGTATTACACAATTATCATACGATCCAAATATGATGCATGGCTCGGTTCTATCATTTTTTACACGTTATATGAGATGTGTAGAGTGCTAGAAAAATACCAGGAGAATTTTAGAATGAAAGGATGAAATGTTGTGAATATGTGTTACACGATTCAAGCTTTTTCGACACCAATAAATCACCACGACCAAACGAGCGATCCACAAACCTTGTAGATATTTTTCCCAGGTAATAACCAATATAAGGAACGTAAGAAAAATGATAAACGAATTTTAGAGTGATTGAATTAATTATGGACGATTTATACCTTCGGATGACAATACTTCGACAAAACAAGGGCTAACGAACAAACGGACGATCCCCACGACTTAAACCAATTTTTCCAAGCTTTCTTAGACCACGAACAACACCACAAAAATACTCTCCAAGCTCCAGAAATTCGTGTGAAGGCTCTAGGGATTTTTGTGTGTGTTTTAGTTTACTCGGTATACTTTTTAGGGTTTGTTATGATTTGTCATTAATAAAATGGGATAAGACCGAGTAGGGGGGGGGGGGGGAAATGGGCTGGCCAAAGTCGCAGGAATTATGACCCATTCAATTAGTATAGTTTCCTAATTTATTTTTGCAATTTAAATGTTTTTAGTTTTAATTATAAAGTTTAATAATATAATAAATATATATAAGGTATTTTCGGCATATACTTTGTGTCACAAATATTTTTGGTACTTCACAAATGTCAAATGTGGTCGTGGAATTTATTTTACTTCGTATCTTAATTATCTCTCGAAGTTTAGAATTTATTTGGTATTTTATAAGCTCATAAATCAAAGTTTTAGATCGTAGGGGCATTTTGGTCTTTTTACATGTTTTCAGATTTTTTGGGATTTACAAAGGTGGTGAAACCCACACCACTCGCCCTTGGATCTTCTGCCTCAGAGCCTAAAGAAGGGAAAAAGGCCAAGACCTCAGAGACACCCATCATTGAGACCATCTTGACCTTAAAACAAACGCCAACGGAGGGTACTGAGAAATCATCCTCAGTATCCTCGGGCAAAACCCTTCCTCATGGCTCTACTGACATACACAAGTCAGTGGGGTTAGGAACCTTCATCCTCTCACATCCCGAAGAAGGCATTATTCAATCCCAACCTTTGCCTGAGGGAGAAAAGGGTCCTGAATCCTCGGTAGAGCAGCACTACTCTACTGAGAAGGAGACCCACACCCAATCACATCCTGCTTACGGTCCTGAAAAATCACAATCAGGATCTTAGGGAGTAAAGGACCCTTAATCCTCGGAAGGGCAGTACAACCCTGATGGGAAGGGGGTCCACCAACAATCACAATCTGTGCCTAGTGATAGTACCGGAAAACACCCACCAGTCCTTGATGGCGCACATGGGGACAAAGACTCAGGAGGCATGCAACCACCCACTGATATGGAACCACAACCCCTTCATGGCGGATCCATTCTCTCAGGAACTGACTCCAAGAGCCAGGCTGAGCAAACCCACTCAGTTATTATGGCGGGGTCAAGACCTGGCTACAACCAAGGCAAGTCTTCTAATGAAGAGGAGCCGGCTAACCAATTCTTGCAGATTCAGTCTATGGCTAATTTTCAGGCTGTTCTCTTTTTTGATGATGAGCTCGGCAATGACAGTGAGGAAGAAGTTTTTGAGGCAGGTGATGAACTGGACACTGGTGCTCAACCCACTGAACAACCGCATCAGTTTTCTCCACCACAGGCTGAGGAATCAGCATCTCAGACTGATCATTCATCAGACTCTGAATCATCCTGCCCAGCTAATCTCAGGAAGTATGACAATATTCTTCCTCTCACTGAAAGACAGTTGGTCAAGTTCTTGCAGAAAACCAACAATGCTCTCTTTCGTGGGCTCACTGAAGAACTCTTTGATCAACATTGTGAAGCTGCAGTTCATTATGTCAACTTGAAGGAATCCATTGAATCTTATCATGATGACGTTAATGAGCAACAATCGCCGATCACCTTCTCCTAGACAACTTTTGATACCCATCTTAAAAGATTCAACGCTACTCTTTCCAACATTACGAAGAGCGTTGCAACTATTCAAGAGTCAGTAAAAGATGACCCTGAGCTCACCAAGAAGATTCTTCAGGCTTCTGAGACCTATCAGTAACATTCAGCCCAGTTCACTGAGCTTGTCAACATGCTGACATCTTCTAACCTTCAGGGTCTCAGCTCTTCAGTGGACTCCATCAACTCTTCACTGGTTCTTATGGAGGAAAATTTAGCAGCTTGGGCTAAGTCTTCGAATTCCTTGGCCTGGAATCTTGGGCCTCGAATGACCGCTATAGAAACTTCTCAGGCATCTCTTGAAGCCAAGGTGACCACTCTTCAGCAAGACACCTCAGACATCAAAACCATGATGACTGAGATCTATCAGGATTTTAAAGGTCATGCTGCTCCCTCAACTTCAGTGAGCACTCCAACTCTTGCTCTCACGATGGCTCCAGCAACAGTTGAGGGGGAGAAAGTCACTGAAGCATCATCCAGTCAACAACCTCCTTCTCACACTGAGGGGGAGATACCACCAATTCTGGCAGTTCCCATCTCCTCAGACAAAGCTCCTGAAACAACCCCATCATCAACTCACCAAGATAAAGGCAAAGGCATTGTCACAACAATAGAGCCTGAATCTACACCAAAATTGGTGCCTGCTTCATTGGTTATAAGGCCTGACCCTGATGAACCAGTCAAGGTCCCTTATGAAATTAATGGAGTGTTGTATCATCTCACTGAGGCTGAAATTCAGGCTCATATGGAGAAGGAAGAGTTGTTAAAGAAAGCAGCTGAAGAAGAAATGTTGAACAAGCCTACTCTCATCCAGGTGGTCAATGAAGAGGCTGAAAAGCTTGGAATAAAACCACAAGCCCTTGCTGGAAGAAAAGGTGGTGAGAGCTTTATGAAAGCTCAGGATGCTGAGATGATTGCTCTCAGGCAGAAAAGGGATGAAAAATTGAAAAAGGCTGCAGAGCTAAGGAAACAAGAAAATTGAGAGGTACTAGTGGGTTATGACAAGCAGATTGCGACCAGAACCAATCACTGATGTCAAGATTCATCAAAATACCAAGCCTGCTGTCATTAGTGTCTTCAGAGGTCCAGACAAGAGACATTTTGAGGTTCACGATCCCTTTACATTCTCTGACTTTGGGATCACGGAATTGGATGAATTGGGTCCAATCATAGTGAAAAAGCAAAACATGGTTGTCAAAGACCTGATGAAATCCCTAAGGCAAAGATATGACAAACTGACAAAAACACCTGATGAACTTGATATTCCCTCTCTTCTCCCAGCTCCGGTCAATACCCCTGCTCCCTCTCAGTCTTCTAGAAAGAGGAAGAAAATTGAATCTGAGCCTGAGATCAAAGTTCCTGGCTTTGAATGCAACAAAACCCTCCCTGAAGGAGTTAGATTTGTGAACAACATGGTCATTGAACAACCTAAGAGGGGTCTCTTCTTCACTGATGCGTTTGGTGACCCAGCCTTCCAAAGATGGAACGACATTGATAAGGCAGGAATTAAAACTATGGTTGGTTTCCTCATGATGGCCTCCCCAATACAGAGTCCTGAAAATGTGAGGTTCTGTCATGAGCTGAGAACCAAGATCCAAGAACATCCTGACCAACATGAGCTGGAATCTAAGAGACCAAAGCATAAAGTCCTTGGTTATAAATTTAACTGATGAATCTGCAACACCACCACTATCCTTTACTTACTTTGTAATTTGTTAGGACTCTGTAATAAAATTAATAAAATGATGTCCCATGTTTTGTTATTTCAGTGTCCTTAATAGCTTTCTAGTATATTCAGTATGAGAAGAAGTCATTAGCTCACTCATAACTGATCAAAACACTATAATTTATATCCAAATAGGGGGAGATTGTTGGGTCCGTCAGTACCCAAGCATCCTGAAAACAGGATTTGAATACAAATTAAGCTACGTGTTAATCAACCGAAAACATACTTAAGTCACTGAGTGAATAGTCACTCAGTGAGTTACCTTCAAGATGCTCAGGACGAGTCTAAGAAGAAAGACTCACCACTCAGTGAGGCGAAACTCCCTGAGTGTTACTTGAGACAAAGAAGAAGGTAATGGGTTCAGTGAGTGTTGGACAAGAACTCACTGAACCCCGGTCTCCTCAACAACAATAAGTGATTGAAGACTGAAGACTGAAGGCGAAGACTGAAGAGCCTGAAGCCTGAAAGAAAGGCGGGATTGAGCGGGAAGAGTTTGAAGAGATAAGGAGAATTCTTATCGGGCCAGAAACAAACCATCCCTAAAGCGGCTAAAAGTCAAGAAGTGTCAGAACTGACACTCGAAGACTCTTTGGCTCATTCCTATTGGTTCTTGGAAATGACAAATACTGTTGTAGTTGTCAGACACGCTTTCTTATTCTTGTTGTATTTTAATCTTCACTACTCTTTGATGTTTGTATATAAATAGCAACAGATGGAGAAAAGTGGGTTAAGTTTTATGCATTAAAAGCTTA